>WBNM01015144.1:203074-264822 GCA_013399055.1 Ramphastos sulfuratus | reverse complement strand
CTACAGGAAGGCTGGGGAGGGACTACTGACAAGGTCTTGCAATGACAGGACAAGGGGCAATGGGTTTGAACTGGCAGAGGGGAGATTGAAACTGGATGTTAGGAGGAAGTTGTTTGCAGTGAGGGTGGTGAGACACTGGCACAGGTTGCCCAGGGAAGTTGTGGCTGCTCCCTCCCTGGAGGTGTTCAAGGCCAGGTTGGACGAGGCCTTGAGTGACCTGTTCTAGTGGGAGGTGCCCAGGGGGCTGGTGCTAGATGATCTTTGAGGTCCCTTCCAACCTTACCATTCTATGATCCTAAAACACCCACAACACAAAGAGACTGTGGTCACAAAATCTGTGTAACACACAGAAAAAAATAATAATCTGGGGCTGACCATTCATCTCTGTCTCACTCAAGTTAAGTAAAACAAAGGAGGGATGAAATCATAGAATGGCTACACACAATCTGGAGACATTCAAAACCAGAAACCAGCCTGGATTAATTCCTCTGTGACCTTCTCTAGGTGATCCTGGTTTGGCAGAGGGATTGGACTTGATGATCTTGCAAGGTCCCTTCCAACCCTTCACATTCCATGACTGTGATTCTGTGAAAAGACAGGATGGCTTTTTTCCTGAACACAGTCATGAAGGAATACTTGAAGATGGTCCACCAGCACTAGACACAGGATACACCTCCTTCTTCCTTGTTTATGCATATGAATTGCTCTCTTCCAGGATCCAGCTACATCCATTAAACTGCTGATACGCAGCAGGAAATTTAAATCACTCAACCCAAGTGAAAAACCTCCTAATTAAAAGAATCCATACCCTGTAATAACACATAAAACTGCTTGCAGTGCAAGAAGCACTGTGCCAGCCTCCACACTCCTGTGTTCTAGGTCACACTTCCCACAAAGCAGGAAAGTAGTGAGGGAAATCAATCAGAAGTGCAAAGCCTCCAGCACATGCCCAAACACAGTGCTAGGACACAGCCTAACTACAGGGTTATCCTGGGGTGGCTGAGCCTACTTTCCTCCCCACTCCACCACACTGCTCTGCCCTTGTGATGCCACACAGCTGCTCATCCAAGCACAGGGGCAACACATGCACACACACAGCATCAGTTCTGCAGCACCTGATGAAGGCCATGCTGCCCATCCCAGTGAGGGAGCAGTACACTCTGCCAGAGACCAGCAAGTGAAATGGAAACTTCCCAAAATTGGCACAGCTGGCTCAGACAGAAGTTGCTGGCCCTCGTGTACCAGAAGCAGGACCTACCCCCAGAGCTGGACACATTCCACAATTTTCATTTTGCTTTTCATCACCAGGACAAACTCCCAAAGAGAAGAAAACCTCAGCTCGACATCTTTAGAAAGGACCAGACACAAGATGACTACTATTATTGTAGGAAAGAGCAGGAGGAGGGCAATGTAATTAAGCATCTAAACAAGACAGAGATGCTGCATGATTCTGAGTCATTCTCTGATCCAGGCACTCAGACAAAGCCCTGACACCCTCCACTCTGGTGACAACCACTTGGCAGCTCACCCCCATAAACATCCTACCAGCACAGGCATCTCATTTGGAAATGCTTCTGCTAATAAACCTGGCAAAGCAGCAACATGTTCAAAGGGCAGCATCACAGGCATGGTGGAGAGTCCCTGACAGAGGACCACACACTGGGAGTTAGTAGGGCAGATCACTGTGCACCAAGTAGCACAGTAACAACCCCACACATAAGGGGTCAAGTTTTTGTTAACCACTACACTAGAAGAATCAATGCTCTTTGGGCTGATTGATTTAAAATAAGCCAAGCCACCACCTACAATGGGGAGAATGCTACATGAACTTGCACTGAACTTTTCAGACAGACCAGACTGAAATCCAGCTCTCCTGACACTGTGCTAGCATGCAGCATCCACTTTACAATAGTTAGCAGCTGCTCATCCTCATTTATCAGGGATCTGTTCAGAGTATCTGAGCCCTGAATTTCAGTTCCAGAGTTAACTTGCAGGAAGAAGTAAATATTTGCCCTGTTGGTCCTTGCCTACTCTTGTGAAAAAAAAAAACCACTCAGAGATGTTGTTTAACTGCTCACAGGTGCAGTCAAAGAGCTTGAACAGTAACTGGAAGGCTCATATCACTGCTTCAAATAGGGGCAAAAACACACAGTGAAAAGCCCATTACCAGGACAGATGAAGAGACAGGCATTCAACTCCTCTCACTGTCAGGGCTTCTACACAGTTCAGAATAATTTATTGTAGGATCCAAAGTAAATATCCTCCCACCTGTACTGATGCTAATTCATAGAATTGAAAAGCAAACTCAAGAGAACTGAGGCAAAGAAAGGAGCTGACTGTAAAATCTGCTCCCAGTTTGGCCAAATTAACCTAGCAGCAAGCTTTGCTGCTGTGCCCTAACATACAGAAAGCATGTCATTTTGGTCAAGCTGGCTGCAATTCTGCCACTCCTGCTATCCACAAATACACAAGTGGCTTCCAAAGAGCCCTTTCAGCTTCCATTTAGCTATCACATCAGCTAAGTACACTCATACTTAAGGCACTTTTCTGAGAAGCTCATGCTAAATGGTTCATTTTTAAAAAGAAAATACAAATGTGCTTGACTGTGCTCACACAAGCTTGTGCTGCTTGAGAGTTAAAAAGCAGAGGTCACCTACATGGTAATCTTCACAGCACCATGGAAGAAGACACTGTCTACAATGAGTCTCCTTCTCATACAAGAAGTATTTATTCAGATGGTGAAATAGAAAGGGATAAACATAGAATGGCTTAGGTTGGAAGCTCAGACATCATTTACTCCGATCTCCCTGCCAGGGGCAGGGACATCTCTCAACTAGACTCTGCTGCTCAAGGCCTCATCCAACTTGGCCTTGAATGCCCCTAGGGAGGAGGCATCCATCACCTCCCTGGGCAGCAGACTCTCACCATCCTCATGCTCAAGTGCTTCTTCCTAAGATCCAGTCTAAGTCTACCCTCCCCCTCAGGTTAAAACCTCTTGTCCTGTCAACAGAGATCCTTAGGAAACGTCCCTCTCCAGCCTTCCTGAAGGCTCTCCTCAGGTATTGGAAAGCAATTAAATGGTCTTGGAGTCTTCCCTTCTCTAGGCTGAACAATCCCAGCTCCCCCAGCCTATCCTCATAGCAGAGGTGTTCCAGCCCTTGGATCATCTTTATGCCCCTCCTCTGAACTTGCTCCAACAACTGCATCCTTCTTATGATGGGGACCCCGGAACTGGACAAGGTGGTGGTCTCACAAGAGCAGAGTAAAGGGGCAGAATCCACTCTCTTGCCCTGCTGGCCACACTACTTTGCCCTACTAACTTCCAGCACATGTTTCTCCATCGGGGACCCTCCACCATGCCTGTGCTGCAGTCCAGGACAGAGTTTGCCTTCAGGGCACTGCTGGCTCACATTGAGCTTCTCATCGATCAATACATCCAAGTCTCTTTCTTCAAAGCTACTCTCAATTCACTCTGCACCCAGCCTGTATTTGTTGCCTGAGGCTGGCCCCAGCCAGACCTGACACACTGACTTGTTGAACCTCATGCAGTTTGCCCTGGCCCACTTCTCAAGCCTGCCAGGATCCTTCTGGGTGGCATTCCTTCCCTCAAGTGAGCTCATCGCTCCAGCAGCTTGGTGTCATCAGTAAACTTGCTGAGGGTGCACTCAGTGCCACTGTCCATGTCACTGACAAGAAGAAATAAGACTTGACACAAAAATGTAAGACCTGATAGCCCTCTTAGTTCTAAAGTAATCAGCAATTAACTAGAGGAAAATGGAAATAAGTATTTTAGTGTGGTGGATTTTTTTTTCCCCCTCACAGAGATCCACACATGCAGGGGTACAGTCCAGGGAGAACACACACATTAAGGATTACACAGACATTTTACCACAGGACTTCTTTGGTACTAAAGGAGCAGAAAACATTATCAAGATTTCTTTGGAATAGTCTTCACAAGACTGTAAATAGCAATCAGTTTGTCATGTACACTTAGCAACTTCTTGCAGATTACTAAAATAAAGTTGTAGCAAATGCTTCTTGGGTGGAAGATAAAATGCTTGGCTGCAGAAAACCTTAAACAGTATGGAAGAGAGTGTCTTAGGTTAGTCACAGTGTTTAACACTGCTGAAGCTCTAGTTTTGTTTGCTTTCAAACATGACAACATACAGCATCTGTCCCAGCACTGCAATGCAGCAGTAAAGTTTCCTTTTACAGCAGAATTGTCACTTTCAAGATCCCCCCCAAAACAAAAGACACCTGAAAAATCAGCTGAGGCTCATTCTCAGAAAAAAACTCTGATAAATCACAATGTGAAACTTGACATTCTAACACACACATTCTCCAGGGTCTCTTTCTACATTCACAAAGCACCACTCACAATTTTAACAAAAACAGCACAGGTAGCCACAGTGTCAGTGCTTGGAGGCTGCACATTTGGGTTGCACTCCAGCCCTTGCTAGCACACCCCTCTCTGCTCCCAAACTTATCACTGGGTCCTTTCCTGCTCCCACTGAGACTCGAACCCAGTCTGTGGTACCCACAGCTCCCTAACCCCTCTCCCAGGACCTTGTAACCCAAATCTCTCCCTCCTGGAAGGCTGTGACCATACTAAAGCAGCCTTCAACCACTGTTGAATCTTATCAATAGAAAAAAAATAAAATAAAAATAGGGAAATACAGGTTTGAAGCATCAAATACACACTGCAAGCTCCACTTACCTAAAGACTACCAAACTCCTACGCTGAGACCCAGCAGGAACCCTACCTCCTTCATACTCTCTCAACAGCTTTTTCAAAACAACTTCCTGAACTCCCTCAAAGGGTTTTTTCAACTGTTCATAACCCTTTGGCTCACTGATCCATACTAATGCCAGACAAAACATGTTTTGCAACCTGGCTGGAGCTCAGAGCAGACTTTTAAACAGCTCAAAGCTCAGGAATTGTCTATTAACCACCCTTGAGATGCCTCCAGAAAGTATTTTATTTCACATTGCTATTTTGCTATCTGCTTTTCCAACAGCCCATTGTTTTCATAGCACATTCACAGGGATAACACCTCAATAGGTAACTGAATGGCACAATAAAAGGTAAGCAAACCTCCCTGCTGAATGAATAGGGCATTTTAATTACAGGGCAGCTGTCCATCACCACATGCATTAAAAGACCCAGCTCCAGAGTCTGCAATCATCAGAGAGCAGCCTTGTGTAAGTACACCAGAAATACACAACTACCCTGTCCATTGTTGCCCTGATCATGCTGTAGAGAGGTAACATCAATGGTGAAATACCTGATGAAGAGCAAGATGGAAAACTGTGCAGTTTTCCTGGCTGGTTAATGAGACAAGCCATAGCCCAAGGCAACAGCTTCTACCAAATAGAGCAAGACAGCATTACCAGCTTATTTTAACAGCCTTGATTTTTTCCTAAGCAACTGACAACCCCCTATATTAGCTGCTTTATTTAGGATGCTAAGTGTACACAAATGAACAAGACAGGTAACTATATTACTGTTCATTCCTCTAAAGAGATTAGAAATTCAGCACTGAGCATGCAGCTCAGGTGAAGGAAACAGTTAAGGAAAAACTTCAGTGATTAATCCATTTCTGCACTCTAGGCAGCTGTCAGACTGCAATGATGAGCAATTTATCTTCCATCTACAACACTGTCAGCAGACAAGCAGAGTCACTGGGGAAGTCAGCAGCAGTCCACACCTTTCACAATACCAAATCTGTGTCTCTGAGGAAGAAGACATCAGGAAGCTTAGTCATTTGCCCAGTTGCCTCAAACTGTGAAATACTTGCACTCCAGAGACCAGGTTAACATTCATCCTCCTGCTTATTTGGTGCCTTCTGTCCTGCACAAAGAAGAGCTGCCCTTCGAGGAAGAAGTTACTAAGACGTGCCAGTTATCACACTCTTGTAATCTGCTGTGTGAATTTCCACAGCTTGGCATCTGGATGCTACCGAAGTCAGAGAAACCCCACGCGTGGCAGCTCGAGAAGTTGAAATGCCCTCCTCAGCACTGGTCTTTAGGGCAGCTCAGAGAGGTAATCACACTTGTGCAGCCAGAATACACACCCCAGAGCACAGAACTCCCTCCAACAGAGGAAGAAAACAATTTCAGACACGCAGGCAGGAAAGGCAATGACTGCTGTTGCCAACTATGCACAGGCAAAAGTGTTTCACCTGGAAGAGCAAGTGAGAACAACACTTCTCTCCCACATCCACAGCTACTGTGCTAGAGTATGTGCTGACATCCTCCCTCACTGCCAGGGAACTAGGTCTTTTTATTTTTAAACCATCCATAGTTTCATGAGGCCGAACTGTTCTCAGGTTAGCTTGCACTGAAGGCAAGACACTTTCCTTTTCACATTAAATGCAATGTGAAGTCAGAAACCACACTGACAGCAATTGACAGCACAGACGCTGAGCTGGGCACCCCACAGGGCCATAAGACAGAGCCCTGTCACCCTGGCTGAGGAGTACAGTGGAAGCCACAGAGGTCTGCAGGTTTTGCAGACCCCAGTACGTGCACGACAAGAGAGCAATGCTGAATCAGGCCAGGCCTTACCAGCTCATTGCACAATCCCATGCCTCATCTCTAATGAAATCATAACCATCAACAATCTTATCTGTCTATAAGCAGTGTCAGGCTGTGGAAGCTCACAGTTCCTTGTCAGTTACTCCCGAGGAGGTCAAACACACCAGCAGAATAAACCTTACAAACCACTTTATCATCTTTTATGATTAAATCCACAACTGCAAACCAGTCTATCCCCAGAAATAACTAACAGTGAGCGAACTCCAGAAGCTGTCCACAGAATCACTGCATCCAATCTGCCTTTAGAAGCACTGCTGGCAATGTTTGTTCAGCCACGATTCACTGCTCAAAAACATAAAAGAAATTGCTTTGTACCCTCAGGAACAATAAAACTCTTCTAGCTGGTGGCCATGAGTCATGGGTATTTTGAAGCATTGCCTGAAAGAGCTACCTGCTGGAGCTGAAAACTTCAGGAATGGACTTGTTTCAGTTGTTTGCCTTTGAGTCATATAAGCATTAACTTCCCAGATTTCAGCAGCAGCAATTAAATTTGCTAAGCAAAGATACTGCATAAAATGCCTCTATGAACTATGAAACATTGTCATCAGAACGTTCTGGCTCTTTGCTACTGCACATTACAGAATGTAAAACTTACCTCAAAAACTTGACAACTTTTAGAAAAATCACTGCCTCAGTTGGGCAACAATGAAATTACTGTGTGCAGTTCTGGAGCCTCCAGCACAGGAGGACATGGAACTGTTGGAGTGGGTCCAGAGGAGGCCACGAAGATGCTCAGAGGGCTGCAGCAGCTCTGCTGTGAGGACAGGCTGAGAGAGTTGGGGCTCTGCAGCCTGGAGAAGAGAAGGCTTCCAGAAGACCTTAGAGTAGCCTTCCAGGATCTGAAGGGGGTCTACAGGAAGGCTGGGGAGGGATTATTTAGAAGGTCTTGCAATGACAGAACAAGGGGGAATGGGTTTAAAGTGGCAGAGGGGAGATTGAAACTGGATATTAGAAGGAAGTTGTTTGCAGTGAGGGTGGTGAGACACTGGCACAGGTTGCCCAGGGAGGTTGTGGCTGCTCCCTCCCTGGAGGTGTTCAAGGCCAGGCTGGAGGAGGCCTTGAGTGACCTGTACTAGTGGGAGGTGTCCCTGCCTATGGCAGGGGGTTGGAACTGGATGATCCTTGAGGTCCCTTCCAACCTTACCAACCTTACCATTGTATGATTCTATGATTCATAATTCCCTTCCTACAAAACCAGCACCAGGCAGCACCCTCTCTCCATCTGGACGTGTCTCCAATGATCTTACATCAAATACACATTTCCATTTTTTCACACATTCATTTTTGCTGAACTGTCACAATTCCTCTTTCAGTTTCAGCAGCTTTTAAACAGCAATGGAGATTTGCAACATAAAACAGGAGCAGGGGTGTCAATAAAATAAAAAACAAAGCCCAGAAAATAAAAACCAAAGCAGTAATTTATTGCTGGGCACAGTTTTTGTCTTTTTGTGACTTTGTGTCACTTTAAAGTCATTCCTAGTTTGTTCCATATTCCATTTCCCTTCAACTTGTCATAAAGGTGAACCATTAATGAACAGGTATTGACTACTAAGAGCTCACCTGTAATTTCACACAGCCCTTTGTGCTTCTAAATCTGACTCTTCCCCAAGCTGGGAAACCCTCTTTAGTAATGAAAACATTACACTGATGCAGCAGAGACCTTGCTGATTTCTAAGCTTAGAGGGAATATTATGGCTACCAGCATTTTCATGCTTTGCACTGCTCTCAACTGTGATACNGGCCCTGCAGAGGGACCTGGACAGGCTGGATGGGTGGGCAGAGGCCAATGGGATGAGATTTAACAAGGCTAAGTGCAGGGTTCTAACACTTTGGCCACAACAACCCCAAGCTGTGCTACAGGCACAAAACAAGGGGACACAGTCTCAGGTTGTGCCAGGGGAGGTTCAGGCTGAATATTAGGAGGAAGTTGTTGCCAGAAAGAGTGATTGGCATTGGAATGAGCTGCCCAGGGAGGTGCTGGAGTCACCATCCCTGGAGGTGTTCAAGAAAAGCCTGGATGGACCACTTAGTGCCATGGTCTAATTGATTGGCTAGGGCTGGGGTGATAGGTGGGACTGGATGAGCTTGGAGGTCTCTTCCAACCTGGCTGACTCTATGATTTGGCTGCTTCAGATACTGACACCCCCTTCCAAGCAAGCAGGAGCATGAGAAGAAAGACAACAGAAAGCAGTAAGATCATAGAGAAGGAACTGCATCACATACTGTAGGAGGGAAGAAAGGCAGGGGGAAAAAAAAAGTGAAGAACATACACAGATTATGCTGAGCAACACTAACAAAGAGCCACCTAGCATACAAAATGCAAACAGTAATTGAAGTTTGTTCTTTAACTCATTAGGTGTGGACTGCAAGCCAGAACCACCTTTCAAAGAGAGATAAGTTGCCAGCTGTTTTATGGTGCTCAGCCTCTGCTCACGAAGCAGGTGTAGCTGCATGTGGCCAAGTGCAGTTCCCATTTCTAGACCTGCACATTGCCACTCTCCAATTCTTATCTTCAGCCAGCAAACCCCACTGGTCATCCTCCAGCAATCCTGCAGCCACCAGGAACCCAGCTGACTTAAAAAAAAAAAAAAAAGACAATTCCTCAAACTGTGAACATATTTCAATGCAGAGGAAAAATGTTTAGTTCCAGAAATGTTGAAAAACTTTGCACATGTGGAAAAGTAACAGCTACAGGTATGAAGCTGAAGAAAATCAGCTGGTAATGCACTGAAAAACAACTGCCTATCTCATGCTAAACAAGCCAGACTTAATCGACTCTGTGAAAACAACCCAATTATTTTGTGAATGATCCACCTGCAAGAGCTTAACCAGATCTAGTAACTGTTTAGCCAGACATCTAATCAGCTTTCTGCAATTCCTTTCATGGAGACAATCACTCATGAACATGCCTGTGTGCACTCATGCACATGTTTACTCAGGAACACAGTCCCTCCAGAGCAGGGCACAGAGTCTCCTGATGTGTATCCTGCACACAAGCCACAGTGCACACTCGATACTCTGTCTCCCATCGATGACTTGAGTGTGACCTGTTTTGCTTACCAAGAGGTTCACACGTCTATCATACCAGGTATGTGAGCTTCCTGACTTGTGGGAAAGGTGGGGATTCACTGTGCAAAGGTCTCAAGTAACAGCCTGTTTTGTCTCACAGCACTTGGAGAACAAAGCAGCAGATAAAACATACTCCAAATGCACCACCCCCCCCCCCAACATATACTCCTTTCTGTCATTTTTTATTTTAATTCGAATGTACTTTTATATGTCTTTTGAATACAGTACTTTGAATTAGAACAAAGAGCATCAAAAGGATACTCCTTAAGATGTCCTTTATGCTCTCTTACAAGTATGAAATAGCAAAGTCTAAGAATCTTCTTATTTTCATAAGCAGGTAAAAACAAGCACAAAGCTCCTATTGCAGAGCAAACATGAAGTGAGCTCTCCTGAAAAGCTTCATTGTTCTTCATTTGTATTCTATTCTCATCTTGCTAGTTTGGGAGCCTATCACAAAGAGTAAAAAAAAAAAATTCACTGGGGATCTTATCACTTACTCAAAGCAAGGAAACCTCTGACAAGTGGGTGTGCCCCAGAGCAGCTCTTGCTTCCTAGAAGCGAGGTACACTTAGGAAGCTGGATAAAGCCTTCCCAGATGCTTTCATGTGAGAGACAGTTTTCATCCCCAGAACACCCCCTCTCTCAGCAGGAAAGGCTGCCCAAGCAGCTGAGCTGGTACCACACACACACACAAGGCCTGACAAGCAAGCTGAACATTCCTGCTGGGTTGAGTGGGAGATTTACCTGGAAGCTGCTGCCTTCTGTCAGCACTGCCAAGGTGAGTTTTAAAGAGAAAACCTGATACCTGGCTCCACAAAACAGCAGTCTGGATAGTGCTATTACAAAAATAAAAACATGAGAGGAACACCTCTCTGTGAGGGGGAAAGACTGTGGATAAAGCAGAGATGAGGATGGTCCAGGGGCTGCTCCCCTCCCCACCAAGAACTGCTCGTTGGACACAGGGCCCAGCCTCCACTGCTCTTCATGTTACTACTATCAGCACCACTGCAAAGGTTTGTGTCCCTGACCCTGTCAGATGTTACTGGGGAATTACCAGCTCCAGCTCATTTCTCACCACAAGCACATGTTAATTCTCACAGTTTCAGCAGAAGTCCTGAGGTTCTGAGACAGGGAACATGCCTCCAACACAACAAACATCCCAGCTCTCTCTGAACACAAAGAACCAGTCTACATATGGAATCTCACCCCATTGCAATCAGTGTTACTTTGAGGAAATGAGCAACACAGTGTTAGATTTCAAAGGACCATTTTCAGGCTATTTTTCACCATCTTCCAGCTGATGGTTTACAGAATCACAGAAACACTCAGGTTGGAAGAGACCCTGAAGATCACCAAGTCCAAACAATAACCCTACTCTGCCAGGTGCACCCTAAACTATATCCCCAAGCACCACATCTAAACGACTTTTAAACACACCCAGGGTTGGTGACTCAACCATCTCTCTGGGCAGCCTATCCCAATGCCTGACCACTCTTGCTGGGGAAATAAAAATTCCTAGTATCTAATCTAAGCCTACCCAGTTACAGTTTGAGTCCATTCCCTCTTGTTCTATCACTGATTACCTTTGAGAAGAGACCAACACCAACCTCTTCACAATATCCTTTCAGGTAGCTGTAGACAGTGATGAGATCTTCCCTCAGCCTCCTCTTTTTCAAACTAACCATCCCCAGCTCCCTCATTTGCTCCTCATAAGATTTATTCTCCAGGCACTTCACCAGCTTTGTTGCCTGCCTCTGCACTCACTCCAACACTTGATCCACAATTTTGACCACCACTGATTAGAAATACTGTTTTATTTTATCTTTAGTCAAATGGTCCCCTTCTAAACTTATTCCAGTTTGGTTATAAAAAGAAACCCAAACCCACACACCTAAAGGAGAATACTGAAAAACTTTTACAGATGAGCTAGCCTCCATTTTCAGATTTCCACAAACCCACACACTCAGGTCATCACCACCTACATGTCCAGTTTACTAATAATGATGTCCTTGGTGTCTTCTTACAGCTTTTGTTTCTCAGTTTGATGGGAACTTCCAACACAGGCACTCTGCTGGCTACTCTTCAGGAACAGGGCTGCTAGGGAGGCATGCATTGCTTATTCAAAGTAAACAGATAAAGCCCCTGACCAATGGTCCTCCTTAGCAGACCAATGCACTATATGTGACCCCAACATAAACAGCATCACTATAACTTAGGCATTTACTCAAAAAAGTTTCACTTGGATAACAAGCTCATAATGAACAGGGCAGCAAGGTGTAGAACATCTTAGAAATTCCAAATCTGGAGGTGTACCCTGGGTGAATTGTCACACAAAGCAGCACCTACTACAAATGTTAACAACCCTAATGATTTTGTTAAGAAAACAGGATTTTGCAGAGAATCTTCACCATCCTCACTGTGGAATACTGTTCAAGTGTGACAGGGTTCAACAGGAAGTGTAATTCAATAGCATTCACCTAGCCTGAGTTCTGCCAGAACAGCCTAGATAGTAATTTTCTCCCATGGATCATGCTCACTGAGGTGATGCACAGGCAGATTGGAAAGGGAGAGCAGGGAGGAAGGAGAGAGGAGGCTGAGCCATAGAATTTTGTGACAAGGGTTGCAGACAGAACTGCATCCTGGATTATGGCCTCCTGCAGAACATGGGTGACATCTGCTCAGGAGCACTTCAGGCTGGCCATACAAGCATGCAGACTTCTGTCTCTGCAGAGAAGAAACCTCTACAGCAGGAACAAACTGTGAATAGACATGGGATTTCATTTGCAATGCTTGTGCAGGCATGTTTTAAACTAAGGTGTCCATCATCCTGAAAAAGAATGAAAATACCAACATGCCCAGGGAGGTGAGGGAGCCCCCATCCCTGGAGATGTTTAAAAGGAGGCTGGGTGAGGCACTTGGTGCCATGGGTTAGTTAATTGGAAGGTGTTAGGTTGGACTGGATGATCCTAGAGGTCTTTTCCACCCTGGTTAGTTCTGTGATTCTGTGAGCAAAGTGAGGTGGGAGAGTGATCCGATAAGCACAAAAATAATGAAAAAAAAATATTCATTCAACAGCTAGAGAGAACCAAAACACAAATCATATTTTGCTTTTATATTCATACAGTAAAAGCACTTGGATAACCACAGTTCAGATAAGCAAGTTTCCCCAATAAATCTAAGGTAGAAGATATCACAGAATGGTAAGGGTTGGAAGGGGCCTCTGGAGGTCATTTAGTCCCAGCCTCCTGATAAAGCAAGGTTGCCTAGATAACCTTGCACAGGAATAAGTCCAGCCAAGTCTTGAGTGTCTCCAGAGAAGGAGACTCCACAACATCTCTGGTCAGCCTGTTCCAGTGCTCTGTCACCCCCACAGAAGTGCTCCCTCCTATCCAGGTGGAACTTCCTGTGTTCCAGTTTGTGCCCTTTGCCCCTTGTCTGGTCATCAGGCACCACTGAAAAGAGCCCCACACTCCTTTGACACTTACCTTTGCATATTGATAAGCATTAAGACCCCCTTTCAGTCTTCTCCAGGCTAAACAGCCCCCACTGTCCCAGACTTTCCTCATCTGAAAGATGCTTCAGTGCCCTCATCTTTGTAGCCCTTCTCTGAACTCTCTCCAGCAGTTCCCCATCTCTCCTGAACTAAGTAGTCTACAAGTGGACCCTAGTGAGGCCACATCTGGACTAAACCAGAGAAAGAGAAGCCCCTGCCCTGACCTACTGGCCACACCATTCTTAAAGCAGCCCAGAACACCATCCATTTGCCTTCTTGGCCACAAGAGCACACTGATGGCTCATGGTTAACTTCTCATAGATATGTATGACCCCCAAGGCACAGAATATCAGAGCCTCTTTGCCCTCTATGGCTCTGTCCCCTTTTCCTGTACTCTCCCCTCTTTCACATGTGCTGTCCTTCACCTTTGAGAATATCTTTATGTAAACAAAAATTAGTATATCAAGCTCTTTGGTGTGCTAGGCAGAATGAAAACACACCTAAAAATCAATCATAACTTCTTAAAATGTGTGGTTTAGGCTTGTCTGTATCAGAACACCACTGATAGTGATCTCTGCAGTGTATACTTCCAGTGACAGCAAGAAAGATTGTCTCTGTGTGTCATGGGATGTAGAGATTTGCCACTTGTGATATTCACTGTGGCAAAAGGGGGTTTTGGGTGCCCAGGCACCACCCTTTCAACTTGACATGCTTGGTCACTCACCAGCCTCTTCAGGTGCCTTCAGTATGAAAAGTTGTAAAGACCCCTGTGCAGGTTTGAAGCTAATTGGAGTATTTTAATGAAACAAAATTAGATTATAGGCTGGGAAAATCAAACAGTGGTGATGTCTGCTTCGCTCATAGGCTTGCTGAGATGTGTAAAAACTAAGGACACAAATATAGAGAGTTTCACAGTCTCTCTGGCTGCTGCTGTGCCTTCTCTCTGCTTCCAACGCCCCTGGCTCATCCTCCAAACTCACCTTGTGCATAAGGCAGACCCTGGGATAAGGTAGAGGGGTGGAAAGAAGGTGGAAGGGTGGTTGGGAGCCCCTCCTGTGGACTGATTTCTGGGAGGGGAATTGTGTTTCTGTATTACCTTTAACTTGTCCATTTTGTAACTATTCCTGTCTATTGTGTCTATCTCTGCTTGTACATTGTGCTGAGCTGTAAAGAGAGCTTCAGTCCTTAACTTCCAGCTGGCTGAGTCTAGTCTGGGGGATTTACAAAGAGTGGGGAGGTGGGGAACTCCCAAACATCACAACCCCAAATATGCCTTCTCATTTTTCCTAACCACTCCAAATTCATCATCTCAGTGAAGTCACCATTCCTTCCTTCCCCAGGATAAAGGCAGCAATGAAAAGGAACACACACACAAAAAAAAATATCAACCAATCTAGCCCATAAAACCTAAGTTACATCCACAAGACAAAAATAGAAAGCTTTCATCTTTCATTATCAGGCACTCAACCACCTAGCACAGGAAGCTAAAGCTTGAGGCAACAGTAGGTTTCAAATACTCCTCAAAATGTGAGCATGGAGCCTTTTCTGCTCCATGAAAGGCTAAAAAAAAAAAAGTTGGCTTAACAATGACAAAAAACATTAGAGTCAAACAAGCCTCTCCAACAGCAATCCAAACAGAGGGGGCTAGGGGCAGGCAATTCCTGAAGCAGTAACATCACCCCCACTGCATAAATTCTCCTGTTCAGAAAGACAGCCCTTGCCACCTCACTTCTGCTGATTCTAAATACTTTAGAGTTTTTTAGAAGTTAAGATTTTAAAATGTAAAGTTTTAAGATTCAGTCCTAGCCCCCAGAGAAATTCAGGAGGAAAAAGGAAGATGAAAACACCACAGCTAGAGAATTGATGCTTCATGAGCTTTAAAAATTGTACTTGCTTGAAGCCCTCCAGCCTCCCTCTGCAAACAGCAGCCTGAATTTAATGGGATTTTTATCTGCTGTCTAGGGTTTGGGGAGGGCAGATAGAAAGCAAGGAGGGACAGGGGAAAGAAGCAGCACACTGCACTGCTGCTCTATCTGGCTGTGTCAAGTTATTTCAAGAGTTGTCCCCCCCTCCCCAGCCTCCATCTTTATAGTCTCAACAACAGATTATGTGGCCACATACTGAGCTTCCAGTTTTTCTTACATGTTTAAGAGAAGCCTTCAGTGAAAGATCTACCATGCAAAGTCACAACCCCTCCTCAAACACAGCTGTTTTGTTGTGGTGGTTTTATCTTCTTATCTGTTCTGTAGTTCCCCTAAAGACCTAAAGATTGCAGTTGCACTAATTTTTAGTTAAATATTCCTGTGACAATATCAGAAAAGCTCCACACTTGGGCAGAGGCAGGAGAGTTGTTTTGCTTGTTTTAAACTGTCTTTGCCTCCTTGCTCTGAGCCAAGTCTCAAAGACACCAAGAATCTCTGCAGAAACAAGTTCTGGGTGTGCATTCAGGACACCAACTTCCCATGCAGCTTCTCCTCAGAGTGGCAGAGCAATGAGGATATGCAGCACTAGTCCAGTTCTGATGCTATACAGCTGAAATGCAGGAGTCACAGACTTCACTGACAACAGGAGAGGTTTAATAAGAGTTAGGGAAAGTGCACTTTAATAATGCCACTGGATTTTCTTGTAAGACAAACCCCAGACATCTGAAATGTACTTAACATTCCCAGAGTTCTTACTCCCCACTGACCAGCCTTTCTTACTGCTGTCTGGCTCTCTTTCTTACAATTAGCTAGAGGAGGTCTGGTGGAATTCAGGTTTTTTAATTGTTGTGCAATCCTACTAGACTCTTGGGACTCTGCTGGTCTGTAGGTGTAGCTACCATCACCTTAACACTGAGGTAGGTCCAGTAGTGCATTCACTTCTCACAAACCATCTACAGAATTCATGTCAGGTACATATAAAAGTCAAACTTTTATATCCCAATTCAGTTTCACAAGAGTGTTCTCACTAACTCTTCTCATTGGGAAGATGGAGAAGAGTAGATAATGACAGAAAAAAAAAAAGATTTAATATGAGCCATGAAAAAATGGCAAGCAAAAAACACCCACCCACCAGCAATGGATCCAGAACAGCATGGTGTGTATGGGACACAGAATTAGCTGCCAAGCATGATGTGAGAAGTAATAGATGATAATCAACAGCAACAACAAAAAGCAAAACAGTTGCTCAACTTATTTTTCCTAAGAATAAAAATATCCTTAAAATGAGTCAGTAATTCTGATCTCTTTTTTTCTGGTAAGCTGCAGTAAGATGAACAATAATATTCCCAAACTGGAAGTTATTGTTTATTTTATATAAACACAAAGCCCAGAACTCTAAAACTACACTTTATTTCAGTGTAAAAGAGGAAACAGTAATTTGTATTTGGTTTTATTATCACAAATATTTAAAACAAAAGCTGGCTACACCTCTAGATTCCTCTGCTGCAAGGAAACATAATGAAATTAATACCTACAAATCCCAAATAGCTCACATTCACTGACAAAGTAAAAAAGGCAAGATGCTAAAGAAGAGGGAAATCAGAATCATCTAGTAAGTGCAAGTAGATTTCCATTCCTTGTTAGTCCATCTCTCATTGGTCCTAATGAAGAAAGGCTACTGTGTATGCTCAAACAGCACACAATTGCCAGGCAAAACTACTACACAACTGCTGCAGTAGTTGTAGCCTAGACTTTGCAAATGCAGCCAAAAATATTTTAAACTCATAGAGAAAGTTCTCCTTTTCCATAGCTTGTGATTTATATCCCAAAACCCAAGAGGACAAAGCAAACAGGCTTCTTGTCTCCCCACACTACTGTCTACACCACTCTGGCAAGAAACAGCCCAGCTACAGTACTACGAAGCCACAGCTTGCTGCTATCACCTTCTCCTTTCTGTGACATGCAGCTTGTAGTATCTAAGTGTGATGGTCTAGGAGTTCCCTGCCCCCCCCCCCCCACTTTGTAAAATCCCCCAGACTAGACTCAGCAGGCTGGAAGTTAAAGGACTGAAGCTCTATTTACAGCTTAGCACAATATACAAGCAGATATTTACACAACAGACAGGAAGAGTTACAGAAATATACAAGTTAAAGGTAATACAGAAACACAATTCCCCTCCCAGCAATCAGAGTCCCCAGGAGGGGCTCCCAACCACCCTTCCACCTTCTCCCCACCCCTCTGCCTTACCCCACAGTTTACCTTACATGCAAGGTGAGTTTGGAGGATGGGCCAGGGGGGTTAGAAGCAGAGTGGTTAGTTGGGTTACTTGGCAGAGAGGAGAAGACAAGAAGCTAGAGAGCCCAACAGTGTCTGTATCTTATTTATGTTTGTGTTCTTATTCTTACCCATCTCAGCAAGCCTATGAGTGAAGTAGACATCACCTTTGTTTTCCTTTGACAGCCTATAATTTTCTCCATTAAAATATTCTAATCAACCTCAAACCAGTACATTAAGCTAGTGTGGTTCTAGGCTTGTTCAAGGATCCTTACCCATTTTATTGAGTATCACAGATAACTGCTTTTGGATTTCTAGAGCCCACTATAACTGAAAACCACAGAAGAACAGATCATGTTGAAAAACACTGAGGTTTTCAGACCAGGGCAGACCAGGGCTCAGGCAGACATCCTGTTAGCCCTTATCTACCCAGGAAATCCCAGGATGGGATCAGAAGAGCACATGTACACTGCACTCTCAGTTTATGACTCCTGCTCACCTGCTTTCAGGGACTCATGAAAGCCATGGGTCCTACTCAAGGCCAAAACAGCACCTAAGGGGCAATTCTCCATTAAACCTCCTGCAGGCATGGCTTTTTCAACATGCCAGCATTAAAACATGGCAGAGATACTTGGAGAGGATACATAATGTCCCTGCCTATGGCAGGGGGTTGGAACTAGATGATCCTTGAGGTCCCTTCCAACCTCACCACTCTGTGATTCTATATTGGGAAGAACTGTTCTTATTAGCATAGAAAAAAAGTTTAAAAGACACTTTGAATGCATTTATTAAGTTTATTTACCTTTTTCTTATTTCAACTTCACATTTTTAAATCCAGTCCAGACATGTATCTGTCCTGAAATCCCTATTCAAGGGCTGTGGAACTCAGGGCAAAACATAAAAATCAACCATATATATGACTTAAAATCTGATTTAAAAGCAGAAACACTTCTTGTATATCCATATCACATTTAATACCTCAAGGGTTTGGCCACCACTTTATTCACCTTAATTATTGAGACACCTTGGAGAAATGCCAAATCTGCTTAAGGCTCAAAGCACCCCTCCATATTCATTAAGGGTCCATTGCATAAATGGCATTACATCCCATAGCATTTTTATCCTGAAGAACACTCCAGCCCCAGTCAGGATCACAGCCACAAATGTGCTAAAACTGAGAAAAAGTATATTTAGTTATCATCTATCCCCAGAGATCTTGAAGGAAGACATGCAGCATATGGCAGATGAAAAAAAAAGGAGAAAAAAAAGGTAAGAAAAGGGGAATGGGCAGGAGAGAGAAAGAGACTGACTGTTAAAAATACTTCAAATATGTTACCAACAAAGGAAGAAAAGAAAAACAACCAAAAAAAAATCCCCAAAACCCACCCACACCAAAACATTTCATCATGAGCTCAGCACTTCATGGAAATGTAGAGGTATAAAGGCATTTGAAACTAAACTGCCACTGACATTTCTATGCCAGCTGTTTAGCTCTCCAGCTCTTCATTCACCACAGCAGCCTTAGTTCTATTTAGTGCTTTATTGTTTGTTAAAAAGACATTTCACACCTTTATTGAAATTCAACATTTCAGTGCCTCCTACAAAACTGTGTTTCAGAATTCTTATTTCAAGGATACTTCTCAAAGCACTGTTGGGTTTTGGGTTGGTTTGGTTTTTTCCAGTTTCAGATAAGAAAACAGTAACTTCCTGTTGCAATGGCAGAATTACCAAAAGGACAAAGTACAAATCAGCTGCAATCCTACAGCAAGCCAGTGGCTCCTACTGCAAACCAGGGACCTTTTAGAGGTAACTGAGAACTTCCACCAGCTTACTTGAGGCAGAATTGTGAAGGAATGTCAGCTCACCTTTCACCATTTCACTGCCAAGTTTCTTTAAATCCCACATCCTGATCTCAGTAGCAAGGTAATGTCCAAGTCCATTTTATTCTTCAAAGCCACCTGAGCATGGACCTCAGGCTTGCAAAGAAAAACTTGGACATGCTACCAGAGTTCTCTCTAAAAAGCTACAATAGCAGAACACAACTAAAACCAAGCCAGTGCTTTAAGGACACCCATAAACATCTCAAACTTTTCAACTCAAAATCCAGAGGATGGTCAAGTGGAAAAACAGAATTCAGGAGGTTTTGCTGCACAGGTCTGAAATCTTTCCTTTGGTAACAGAAAGAAGCCTCCTAGCACAGTTCCATCTATTCTATTAAGGGACATGCCCAAAAAAGCCTGTGAAATGTGTTGTTTTCCTAACATCCTCTAATGTCACTTGACTGTAACAGCCCTTAGCAGGATGCTTCAGCGTGGGCCAGTAGACACACACAAGCAGTAGGGAACCACTGAAGCAATATACAAAAGCACTTGGCACAGGTCATGGAAGCTGCCTGCTGGGCCTGCAGCAGACCCCAGGCCAGGGTGACCAAGCTGGTTTCCCAAGGAGTAAGCTGATCCACATGTAATTCTACCCTGTCCCAATTCAGGCTGGAAAAAACTTGACCAGGTCTTGAGATAACCCAGATGGCAACTGCACCATCCTGCTGCCTTGGTGTAGAGAATGCAAAGCAAAGGGGAGGTGGACGAGCAGCCTAATCAGCAGAGAAGCAGCAGGGAGGTTCCCTGAAGCAAGAGTAAGGATGGCAGCAGCAAGCATGGCCATACAAAGCCTTCGCAGCTACTTGAGGAGCTGACTGGAATTAACATCTGGTCTGACCCAAGTTGCTTCTAGCCTTGCCCCATCCATCAGTGCAAAGAGGTCACAAGCTGTCTGTGGAGCCAGGAACCAAAAGGAGAGCCTTTAGCATCTAATGCTCACCCTTTGTCTGATGCCTATGGGAGAAGTAAGCTGCTAAAACAAACATGGCACTAACCTCAAAAACTACTTCACATCAACTGTAAAGCACATACAGCTACCCAAGGAAGTAAAGCAAAACTCGGGCCAAGTTTGCATGCTGTGGCAGGCAGTAAAGCTTTAGAGGTGTGGGGGTTGCTGTGGAATTGCAAGCTGTGGAAGGTCAAGGCAGTGAGCGTTGCTGAGGCTTCTGTGCTTTGCACTGGAGGACGACCCATCTGGCCAGGCCCAGCTGAGCAAAGAGAACAAGAAAGGAACCACTACCATGTCCTGACAGCAGGTTACCCTTTGGAAGCTTCTGCCTCCTGTTCTGCCTTGGTAAGGTAGGCAGATCTTCATTCAAATACTTCTCAAGTAAGTTCTCAAGCCATCTTAGAATTTCAAAGAGCCAGTGATAACCACAGTGGCCCTGGTGACAGGCTAGTGGTCAGGTCCTGTTTGCAGACTAACGCCACTGTCCCTGGCTCCCTTCAACCCAGAAACTATGGGGTACATGAGTTCTGGTAATGGACATCCTCCCCATGCACACACACACACATCCCAAGGAGCCACTGCCAGGAACAGGTTGCCCAGTGAGGTGGTAGAAGCCCCATTCCTGGAGGTTTTTAAGGCCAGGCTGGACAGGGCTCTAAGCAATCTCATCTAGTGTAAGGCAACCCTGCCCATGGCAGGAGAGTTGGAACTAGATGATCCTTCCAGCCCTAACAATTCTATGATTCTATAATTCTAACTGCTGTCCCTGGGGGGAAACACCAGCAGTGCACACCCAGCCAACACACAACCCCTCTCCAAGCAACAGATATCACTCAGAGAAATTACCTCCTAGGGGAAAAACCTGGGCATACAGGTGTCAACAGGTGTACATGAGCAAGCAGCAGAGATTACTCCTGAATTTGCTTTTCTGGCTTTTCCAACATCTGTTTGATGGGTATTTTTGGACATGTGTAATGAGCACTCGAGGCTCATGTGCCTGGGTGACCACACTCCCTGAGCTATTTATCTACGCTTTGCTCCGGCACTCACTCAGCGAGCTGGTGCACTAAGCATAAAACAAGCACATTATGCAGCAGATAAAATGCCAAGCTCCTCTTGCACTGCCAGCTCCATTTGAAAAAAAAATTAACCCTCCCCCTGATGAAGTCTGCATGCATATAATCACAATAATTAGACACTTGTAACCAGCTGAATATCAGCGTGCATGCTGAAATTAAAATAGCACTGTTAAATAAATGCAAGAGGGCAGTGTCTGTGCAGCTCTACCCTACAAAAGAGGGAGGGGAATTTTTTTTTGCTAGTTCAGCTCTATGACAAAGACAGCTCTACAGTGTTGGCTTTACCACTTATCACACACTAGAGAAGCTGTTGAGTTTGTTGTACATTGGCCTTTGCTCTTGTCAGACTCCACCTGGAGTCCTGTGTGCAGTTCTGGAGCCCCCAGCACAGGAAGGACATAGAACTGTTGGAGCAGGTCCAGAGGAGGCCACAAAGATGCTCAGAGGGCTGCAGCAGCTCTGCTAGGAGGACAGGCTGAGAGAGTTGGGACTGTGCAGCCTGCAGAAGAGAAGGCTTCCAGGAGACCTTAGAGTAGCCTTCCAGGATCTGAAGGGGGCTACAGGAAGGCTGGGGAGGGACTATTGACAAGGTCTTGCAATGACAGGACAAGGGGCAATGGGTTTGAACTGGCAGAGGGGAGATTTAGACTGGATGTTAGGAGGAAGTTGTTTGCAGTGAGGGTGGTGAGACACTGGCACAGGTTGCCCAGGGAGGTTGTGGCTGCTCCCTCCCTGGAGGTGTTCAAGGCCAGGTTGGAGGAGGCCTTGAGTGACCTGTGCTAGTGGGAGGTGTCCCTGCCTATGGCAGGGGGTTGGAACTAGATGATCCTTGAGGTCCCTTCCAACCTTACCATTCTATGATTTAACTTAAGGAATTTGAAACTCAGCTGTGGGCAGCCAGGCCTATGTCTGAGCAAATTAATAATTGGGTTTGGTTTTTAATTTGATTATTCTGTTATTCTCCATAACACGCTGGAATTCCCTTTCCATGGTGTGAAGCCACAAACAGAGAAAGTGTGCTGGTTTGAGGCTAATTGGAGTATTTCAATGAAGGAAAATTATAGCCTCAAACCAGCACAGAAAGCCACTACAAAAGTCTTTGTGAGTTTAAATAAGGATGAAAATACTTCTCATTAATCTTTTTGCCTAAGAGTTGCCAGAATCAATACATCAGCAAATGCATACATTCAGCATAGAAGCAGTCTTTGACATTAGCACTTGCCCTGTAAGCCAACATCTTTAAAACCAGCCGGTTCATCCTAGAGACACCCTTACCAACCTCAAATATCAAACTAATCCCCAAAACAAAGGATGAAGTTCAGAACTGCCAACCCCACCTTCTCCTCTTCCAAAAATCTCCATTTTTCAGTGTGTTTTAAAACTGCATCTCTCAGAATTTTCCCCACTAAAGCAATGACTTTACAGCATCAAGAATACTGCTTACTTTCTGGAAAGACAAGGTAGATGAGAATTTTTTTTCCTTCTCTTTAGGACAATCCAGTCACTAATTTTCTCTGGATAGGTCACCCAAGTTTCCCTGCAGTAAGAACCAGGGATGAAGTTAAGAGTATTCCCCATTCATGTTTTTTAATATAAAGCAATTGCTTTTCCTCTTTTTTTTTTGTTATCTTTCCCATCTCAAGTTATCATTATCCTTGAACCTACAGCTTTCTAAATCCACAGACTACAGATGTGACTGATTTCACACAACCTAGAGCAAGCCCACTTCTCCATTCATTGAGATTTTGCAATGTCTGTGTGAAACAATTTCTTTCCTACTGAATTCTATAGCAGTGAATCAGTAAACAGGCACAGAATAACCAGAAAGGGATGAGAGGGAATAAATCTATTTCAGAAATGTGTATTTCAAGCAGTCATACTTCACTGGGTAAACATGTTACAAGCTGTTATGTGAATTAAACCTTCAGGAAGCAGACTGAACAAATGCAGGATTTCTGTCACATGAGTACCAGTGGATTTAAAAGCAATAAGATATGATTAGTATTATCATAGTTGTTCTTACTCTACTATAATCAGCTCAAGCACATAGTTGGTGTTATAAGAAACAAATAGCTACCATGAGAATGAGAATCATGACTTTTTTAGAATGTATCTCATTAGTGTCTTGTTTGATGAAGCAAAATTAAAATTATTACTCATGGCAGATATTATTCATTTTATCCTCGGATGACTTTTCTCCATACTCCTATCAGCTTCAGCATCACTGTGACAATCATAGAATGGTAAGGTTGGAAGGGACCTCAAGGATCATCCAGTTCCAACCCCCTGCCATAGGCAGGGACACCTCCCACTAGCACAGGTCACTCAAGGCCTCATCCAACCTGGCCTTGAACACCTCCAGGGAGGGAGCAGCCACAACCTNGGCTTCCCACTAGCATTTACCATTCAAATTTCTTACCAAAAATAGAGTTTTTCACAAGATCTTTAAAAGACAAGTTAACATCCAAAATCTTATCTTGGAAAGTTCTTGATACATATCTCAAATAGACACTTTTTCATTCTTAAAACATGAAACAAGTCAGTCTTATACCACACTAATTGTTTCAATGAGAAATTTTGAATAAGCCAGTTACAACACAGCTATAGTCTACTTTCAGGTACAGAGATGGGAACCCAATGGGTACTGTGTCCAGTTCTGCACCCTTCAATTTAAGAAAGATGTTGAGGTGCTTGAACATGTCCAAAGAAGGGCACCAAGGCTGGTGAGGGGGCTGAAGCACAGCCCCATGAGGAGAGGTTGAGGGAGCTGAGGGTGTGCAGCCTGCAGAGGAAGAGGCTCAGGGCAGACCTCATTGCTCTCTACAACTACCTGAAGGGAGGTTGTAGCCAGGTGGGGTTGGGCTCTGCTGCCAGGCACCCAGGGACAGAACAAGAGGACACAGCCTCAAACTGTGCCAGGGCAGGTTTAGGCTGGATGTTAAGAAGAAGTTCTCCACAGAAAGTGATCAGCATTGGAATGGGCTGCCTGGGGTGGTGGTGGAGTCACCATCCTTGGAGATGTTTAGGAGGAGACTGGATGAGACACTTAGTGCTGTGGGTTAGTTAATTAGAATGTGTTAGCTGATAGGTTGGACTCAGAGGTCTTTTCCAACCTGGTTAATTCTGTGATTCAATCTGAAATACTCCAAGTACAATTGCAGACATTAATCTGTCAAGAAGTATTTAAGGAATCCTGCAGGTCTTCTGTTTCCTGAAAATTAGAGCAGAATTCCCCATATAAGAAACTGGACACAAATGAAATCATAGCCAATACCTTACAGAGAGGCCTGTGACTTTTCTTGTCACACGTCACACTCCAAAGGGCTTGGCACCTGGGAAAGTCACAAGCAGGATACACAGCAGTGCCAAAGATCTTAGCCAATTCACTGAGACACAGGCAACTGGTTCTGAATGTGAAGAGGTTAATGGAACAGCTGTTAACAGCCTTCATCCTTGGCTGACAAAGATTTTCAATTAACATGGTCACATACCTCATGAACTGTAGCTCTAGTGAAGGCTACAAGATCCAGCCCATGTCATGGGCAGGATAAATCCACTGGCAGCTACCATTACCCTCCCTGCTCTGCAGCAGCTCTCTGGCAAGTTGTCCTTCCTGCTGCACACACCTCTAAGATAGCAGCTCCCATCACGTTCTCTGACAGCAATGCACAACTCTCCTCCTTCATGCAGCTTGCTGACACAATGAGGTATTAAAATAGTACAAGCCAATGGCTACACATGTGCAGCAATCAAGGAAAACTTCATGCTGTTGAAGCAGCCACATGAGACAGCACTGAGGGTAACACAGCTCTAGCAGGCCTTGTTGCAGACAGCCAGTAAATGGGATAAGGACAAACACCACAGATGCTCTAAGTTTGTGAACATCTTCAGTGGCCCTGTGAAACTACTCCAGACACAAATGTTCAAAAGAAACTATTTGGCTACAGGCTGGGACAGTTCCACCCTTCCTCAAAGTTTCTTTTCCAAAAGTCATCCAGAGCTGCCTTACTCTTGCCAGACTATAATGCTAACAGGCAAAGTCCCCTGGATTTTATCTCTTTAGAAGTTACCTAGGAAAACCCCAAGATGCTCCCTTTTCCCCTGGGTTTACATTGGGAGTCAGAAACAGTTTCACTGAGAGAAGACAGCTTTGTGAAAATTCACCTCTGGTTATAGAGTGGTTTTCAATCACTGATGATACCAGAGTAGGGAGAAATGCTTCAGACAACTTGAGGCAGTAATTCCTATCTCCTAGCATCAAGCAATTCATGGAGGAACCCCCACTACATGAGCACTCAACACACCCTTCCTGTCCATGCAGAAGTAATTAAACTGGTAAGTCCAAATGACTTCTATGACTTCAGAGAATAAATGGTTTCTTTCCAACCTTCTTTCTTGCCCAGGGGAAAAAAAAAAAAAAAAAAAAAAACACATGACAAAATATCAATTATTAGCTAAGACTTCAGACTGGCAATGTTCAGATAACTGTATAGGGAAAAAGAAAAACAGGACTCAAAGAAACATTATTTTTTTGGTGTCTTTGTAACTAAACCCAAACCAATTCATACAGCATAATTAATTCTTCAAGTCACACATCTGCTATTCATTTAAAAGAAAAAACACAAACACACACAACAACAAACCAAACAACTCAAAATTCTTTCACTTGCCTGAAAAGTCCCCTGAATATATAACCTTATGCTGAAGTGCAGGTACTGCTTGAACAGCTGGATTTCAGCATGTGCTAACCTACTTTGCTAAAATAGTGCCCAGATAATACATAAATTTTTGATACTGTATTATATAAACAACTGTTTGGCACAGATGTCATTACTTGATTAGACACTCAGTCTTCCTATGTTTAGACTTAAAAGAGATACCTGCATCTATTTAAGAAACAACAGCACACTTGCCACTGATTTACATGGTCTGCAAGTTATTTGCATCCCACGAGGCCACATACTTCTAGCTGGAGATGTAGGGAAAAGAAACAAGATTTACTCTGCTCTCCTCAGACCCCACCTGCAGTCCTGTGTGCAGTTCTGGAGCCCCCAGCACAGGAAGGACATGGAACTGTTGGAGCAGGTCCAGAGGAGGCCACCAAGATGCTCAGAGGGCTGCAGCAGCTCTGCTAGGAGGACAGACTGAGAGAGTTGGGGCTCTGCAGCCTGGAGAAGAGAAGGCTTCCAGGAGACCTTAGAGTAGCCTTCCAGGATCTGAAGGGGGCTACAGGAAGGCTGGGGAGGGACTATTGACAAGGGCTTGCAATGACAGGACAAGGGGCAATGGGTTTGAACTGGCAGAGGGGAGATTTAGACTGTATGTTAGGAGGAAGTTGTTTGCAGTGAGGGTGGTGAGACACTGGCACAGGTTGCCCAGGGAGGTTGTGGCTGCTCCCTTCCTGGAGGTGTTCAAGGCTGGGTTGGAGGAGGCCTTGAGTGACCTGTACTAGTGGGAGGTGTCCCTGCCTATGGCAGGGGGTTGGAACTGGATGATCCTTGAGGTCCCTTCCAACCTTACCATTCTATGAGTCTAAGATATGTAGCACAATGCAAATCATGTAAACTTGTTCAGCAACTTCCTCTCGTATCAATACTGAAAACAATCTAAAACAACTTTCATAGAATTAGAGGAGGTCAAGTAAAGGCCATTTAACCTTTGCTGGCAATAAACAGGCACTACAGATGAAAACCAAAAAGAAATGCCTTGAAGGTCCAGTCTGATTTTCTATTCAGCCAGTTCATCTGCCTTTTCAAGCTTCCCTAAATCATTCCTCACACTTGCTTAAAACAGAGACATGAAAAGATAATGCATTTCCCCATGTGGCCCATGTTATCAGTCAGTGAAAAAAACCACTTTGATCCAATGTCACCATTCCCAAGACAAGGCCACAACTCTTGGCAGAAACACAAAGTTTTAGACTTGTGCTTTGATCACTGAGGCTGAAAAAGCACAACTCCTGCCTCAAAAAAAAGCACTTGAAGGGCAACAAAACAAGTTTAAGAACTGCTGATGTCACTAATAATTTCTACATAAACAAACTACCATTTTCATAAACTCTCAATGTATTTAGTAACATATTTGATTGTTTTTCACTTGCCATCATGGTGACTTCTTTAGCTCCAACAGCTTGCCACTTCACATGCAAAACTAACATGGGAAGACAAGCAAAGTGATTTCTATCCTAGTCCAGACCAGCCAGGGAGATTATGAGCTTCTTACTACTCACCACCTTTGTTCAGAGGTATCTTCCTTCTTCATCATCCTCTCTTTTCACTGCCATCCCTAAACATTTGCTACTGGTTTTACTCCTCCCTGTAAGACCTCTGTAGTAAAGGTCCTGTCTAGAAAATTGTCTGTTTACAAAGACAGCTCACCCTAGGTCATCTGAGCAGGGGGGAAAAAAAGACATGCTATCTAAACCTGAACAAAGAACAACCACCACTTACTCTCTGGGATTTGACACCTGGCCCTACTAGTGGTACAGCCATCCACAGCAGATGCAGCTGCCTTGTAAATGCACTCTGAAGAGTTACTTTTACTCTGAAGGATTCAAACCCAAGTTATTTGCTCTTATCCTTACAGTGGGCAATCTACTAGGAACTGGAAGAATGAAAGAAATTTACAGTGTGATGAACTTATACCAAATAGGCTTTTGGTTGTTTCTTGTAGCACTCCTGTCACTTGGTTGTGAAAATGAAGGATATAAACAGCATGATATACAGAACAGTTAAGAAAGACTTACTTTAAGAGGCTGGGATGGCTGTACAGGAACACACAAGAGATGAACTCTTTCCAAACAAACTGCATCAACTGTACATTACAGCACTGCAGAGCTGCTCTCCATTCTCCTTAGCTTTGTAGTATGTGTTGTGTACAGGCATACACAGATACCAAATAAGTCAATTTAATCTTTGTTATCCTACATCTACACCCATTGCTCCCTTCTGAAAAGAAGAAAACAAGGTCCCAGTGTAGAAGCCCCATGCTCAGCCTCTCCACAACAGCCATAAGCTAAGAGCAATGAGAAACCTGCCAACCCAACAGCCAGTCCTTCCCCTGCTTCCCCTCCACCACCCCAGAGTCTGCCAGGCTAAAAATGCTCCAAGTCCTACTTGTTTCACTCTGTTCCTGCAGCTTTTAAAAAGCAGTTACTGGCTGCTACTCTAAAGAGTATAAAAACAATAACAGGAAGAGGAACAGGGGGAAAAAAAAGGAAAATAAAAATACTTTCTTCATATTGATGTTTTTCCAACTGAACTAAAACATGTAAATCAAACCTCCACTAAAAACAGCTACCAAAAAACCTCTACCTAAAATAAATACTGCTATAGAAATGGGAAAGAGCTGGAAGGAACAATTTAATTCAGAAAATAATCATAATTATACAATACTTAGCCAGTAACAATGGTTTTATCACCACCCATTTAGTAACTTAAACTTGCAAGAAATAAACATTTTTTTAAAGTCTGCTGGACACAGTCAACACATCACCCTCCTTCCTCCCTAGCAATCACAGCATTATTAATTCATGAATTCAACTAAGCCCACAAGCCCAGCAGCAGAACACCTCATTAATTCAAAAATCAAGCACACCACTGCTGACACATCAGCTTTCAGCTGGAGGAGAGACTGCTGGAGGGCTGCACAAGTCCAGGATCTGCTGCAGATTGACACCTAGAAGCTGCATGCCTCAGACAGCTTTCCATAGAAACCTCTATCATAGATTGAACTTGTTCAGCACAGCTACACTACAAAGGCTGTCTTTATAAAGAAAAAAGAAGGGAGGACATCACTGGGGACTCTTTTCTAGTTACTGATCGTAATTGATTATAATGCTTGGTGGTTAAATTAGAGAGTTGAAGATCTATGATTGAAGAATCATGACCTTAAAAGTCTTTTTCAATCTATCAAGTCCAACTGTTCATCTGCCAAGTTCATCACTAAACTATGTCATTAAGTGTCACATATACACATCTTATACCTGGGCAGACATTTCCAGTGCTTGACTATCCCNAAGGGACTGACTCCCACACCCCACTACAATCTCCTTTCAGGTAGTTGCAGAGAGCAGCAAGTTATCCCCTCAGCCTCCTCTGCTCCAGACTAAACAACCCCAGTTCCCTCAGCTACTCCTCATAAGACTTGAGCTCTAGACTCTGCAGTGGCTTTGTTGCCTTTCTTTGTCTTTCTTGTAGCAAGGGGTACAAAAAAAAAAAAATCAAACACAATATTCAATGTGTGGCCTCAGCAGTGCCAGTACAGGGGGACAATCACTGATCACTCCTGCTGATCCTAACAGATTGCTTGCCAAGGACAGATGGATAGTACTGTGACCAACTTGCTGGGTTTAAGAGCAGCCTTGGTCTCCACTGCATAAGAAAAGTGACTTGGTCATTTGCAAAATATTCTTTCTTTTCAGTGAAGACAAAAAGATCAAATAATGTTTATGAGAAACTTCCATTCAATGCAAATGAACAGAAAGGTTCCCAAAGGGCAGGATTAAAAACTGCCAGTACACTCAACTATAAAAGGAAGAAAGGGCTCCAGGGCAGCCATAGGGCAGGACTGAAGGCTATTTCACAGCCAAGGGACAAGAATCATCCAATGCAGGTGCTTGGCAATTCTCAGAAGAATTCCCAGTTAAGAAAAGCCTTCAACAGACTCAGAAAACTTTAGCAACAAACCCACTTTATTTTCTCAAATGGCACAGAGTTCATTGTAGGGACAAAAACCAACCAACCACACACAAAAAACACCCCACAATAACCCACCCACCCCACACACCAAGACAAACTCAAGCCAGGCAAAAACCATCTGCCAACCCACAACCAAAAAACCCATCAATCTCTTTTCAGTGGTGCACAGTAATAAGACAAGGAACAGACTGCAAACAAACATAGGCAGTTTCACCTCAACATGAGAATAAACTTCTTCACAGTGAGAGTGATGGGGTACTGGAACAGGCTGCCCAGAAAGGTTGAAGTCTCCTTTAGAGACCCACCTGGATGCATTCCTGTGTGGGCTGCCCAAGGGGATCCTGGTTTTGGCAGAGGGGTTGGACTTGATTCTCCACAGGTCACTTCCAACCTCTAACAGCCTGTGATTCTCTGATTACTTGTTGACCCCTAATATATTAATGAACATTTTATAGGACAGTTTTCAAAGTCACTGAGCAGCCAATGAACTTGGAATAATGGCTTTATTGATACCTGACAACTCATTTAATCAGTTTTGTTTTCATTGCTGACATTTTTTTTTAACTTTGATATCAAACTAATATGAATCCTAACTGGAATTCTAATATTTTTTTAAGTGTGGTTTATAGAAACTAATTCTTTATTGCAATTAAAACATTAAGTATTTTAAAAGCTACACTAAGCAAACTCTGTAGAGCCTAATCTCATTCCATATCCTCTGCATGACAAATTCTATGAAACTCTTTGGAAAAAAGCTTTCTGTTATGAAAAAAAGAATTAAATTTGATATTTAAATGACTTTCTAGTAATGGCTAGTCATGTAGCAACCACAACAGCTAATCACATAGCAAGAACAATAACTCTAGGCACAAGATTTTTTTAAATGATGAGTTACATAGCTGTCTTTTCTGTACAGCTTAGAAATACTTAAATATTTCAGTGCAGTTTGGCTTTTTAAGCACTGGATCTATTATATACAAACAAGAAGAGGTTAGTTCTCAGCTGTGTCAGGTTTGTGAATGAACTGTTAAAGCAAGGAGAGATTATTATGACTGTGACTAGTAGACCTCATAATGAGGAATAGTCAGAGCAAAGTACTCAAAGCTCATTTCTGAGCTGTTCTCAGCCTTCAGCATGTATCAAATATTATGGACACCAGAGAATTTGCTGGAGAGATAATGGGCAATAAGAGTTTGGGGTTTATTACACAGCGCATCTTTACAAGGTTGATTTTACACTTGCAGAAAACAGGAGCAGAGGAGGTACCCAAGTGAGCTTCAGCTCACTTTATTACAGCAATGCTTATCTTGGTTTTGTTCAGAGAGGTATCCAAAGACTCTGCTGAAGCCAGTAAAATGCCTAATGGCCACCTCAGAGGCCAGAACTTCTCCAGTGAGCTGCATGAGGGTGTTTGTTCAGATGATGCGAGAGGTCACCTAAACAAAAACATGAACACATTTAAACAGTGTCAAATGGAATCTCCAACTTCCAGGTAGCAAGGAAGGGGCAAGGGACAAAGGGACAAAGTGAGAGCACATGCTGACTGCAAGGCATGGTCCCTGCTACTCAGTCACCTCTAATCCAGAGGGGCAGTAAAAGCCAATGCCTGCACCCTGCTCGTCACAGGCAATGCCCATACACTTCTGCAGCTGAGCAGACTCTCACAGGCAGTTTGCTGAACTGGCACCACCACACATACAGAAGGCATGAGCTCAAACAGCAAGCTTGATAAACTCCTCAGCCAATTTCTCCATGTCAGCTGGAGCACTGGGGTCAATTCTTCTCTCTTTCTCCCTCCCAGGCTCATGAAGCTAGCCTCCTAGGCTGTGCTTGTGTCTTCCAGCCCATCTTCAGACTCTCAACGGATAAATAGAAAGCAAGATTGAGGCATCAGGCTCATTACTGTAGGAATGAGGAAGATTTCCCCAAAATATTTTAGCCTGTATTAAGAACATGCAGCTGCTATATCCTATAACCACACTTCCTGACTTTTAGGATGTTCCCTCCCTTGCCTTCTGTAGCAAGGTTACACCTCCTTTGACCTTGTCTGAGGCAATACTTCAGCAACAGCAATTGTATTATTTCAAGAAGTACATTTGGTTTTGCCACACAAGTCAAAGACCAACATAAGGAACAAAATCCATCTCTGTTGTAGCTCACCACAGTACAACTTGCACCCCAAAGTTGAACTACTACAACTGCCTTGTTTCAATAGCAAGCTTTAACTTTGGCTGCATATAATTCTGCATTACCTCCTCTCAATGCCAAAAAAATAAAAAGTCATTAGTGTAAACTTTTTATTCCACTGCTTTATTCCAGCTTCAAAACAGGAGATTAAAGTTTCAGTGAGCAATACTACCAGTCAGGTAATCCACCAAAGCCCTGGATCCCTTGGTGCTGCCCTGCTGCTACAATATACACCCTTCTGTGCTTTGGATCAAATCTTCAAACCCTCTACTGAATGAGGCCTTCAAAGAGCATGGTGCATTATTTAATCCAGAAGTGGTTCTCAAAAGCAAGGGGAAAGATGACAGATTTCCAGAGCCTTCAGAGAGACACAGCAGTACTCTTCAAGGCTGAAGTGCCTGAAGCAGGAGGTGCTTTTAAAGTGCTTATGTGAGTCCTATTCCTGGACACCACTTGGCTGCCTCAACCTTCAAGTAACTTCCATGCACTTTCAATTGTTGGCCATGGGTTCATGGCATTTGTTTTCTTTAGTATAATGCAGCTGTGTTTTGCACAGTTAAGGAAAACCTCTAGGAAATACTCTGTTAGCTAAACATTTAATGGGATGTTGTGGTTACCAGTACAGTACTATTCATGCCAGAAAACATGACATAACTGCTTGGCTATGCTTTACAAACAATAACATGCAATATACCAGCATCTAAACCCCAAGTTGAAAGCATTTGTGCACAGCATTGTTACACCACTCTTACTGAATGGGGAAGGGAGGGAACTGCCCTGTATTTCCCCCAAATGCAATCACAGAATCATAGAATCACTTGAAGCACACTCAAAGTCATTGCTCTCTTGTAGGGATTTAAAACTCTCCAGTGTTGTAGCACCTCAAATCATCTCACAGCTCTAGGAGCAATTTTCTAAGCTCTCCATCCCAATCAGCTACAAAACATGCAGGGAGGATGCTAAGTACCTTGATTCTCAAAGAATGACCTCATCACTACCCTGTCTCACAGCACAGTCACAGTGGTGTTTAGCAAAACCACAATGCTTTCTACATTTAACTGCTTAACTATCTATGGACCAAATCTTAGAGGACTTTAAAGCTCAGGCTTTTATTTTACACACAGCACATACACACAAGCACCACATGCACACAATTTCCCTGGGCTCAATACAGTATTAATCCAGGCAGCCATGTGTGCACAGGTTTGGGATCCAAATATTTAAAATTTGGGATTTTCATGGGAAGTGTCTCCTCTGAAGACACAGAACCATTCAAAGCAGCACACTACCAGAGCTATTTAAGGGTGGGAAGTGAGCACTGCTGCTCCAGCAACAAGTTGAGGAGTCAGGATGGCCATGAACATCCCAAGTGACAGCAAACTCTGGGTGTGTTAGGAGTGGACACCCACCCTCTGTTCAGGCAAATCGTGTTTGCTGTGCTCATCTTTACCCCTCATCCTGCAAGGCTGAAGAAGCCAGCCCTGCCATAGACCACAACTTCCCATTTGCTTTCAAGAGCTCTGACAACTGAAGCACACCATAAATAATTTATGCCACAGATAGTTACTCTCCATAAGCAATCAGCTCTTCCTATTGCTTTTGAGTCTACAGCACTTCTGATTGAAGTCTTCTCAGCATTCATTGTAATCCTGTCCCTCAGCTGAATAAATACAAGTTGATTATGTTAATAACAACAAAGTGATGTCCTCCTTGGGAAGCCCTTTCCTAAAGAGTTCCTGCAAGGTTATGAGGTGAGTTCTGGCTGAGCACAGAGTGCTGGAGGCCTGCAGGAAGCTGTCTGCAGAGAGCAGCCCAGGCACAGAGAGGCTGCTGGTGCCTGAGGCTGACAGGAAACTGCAACCCAGAGACCTGTGGTGGGGGCTGGCTGAGCCCCCTCCTCAGCATGGGCACAGTGGTGTAGAAGGGACTCAACACCAGCTTGCAAAGCTTACAGAGGTAATGCTGGCTCTCAACATCTAAGAGTGCCTTGCTCTGGCCAGCCATGCTCACTTAGAGCCACAGAACCAGGAGGGCCTTTAGCCAGCCCATTTCAGACATCAGTTGCTACTATATTCTTTCCTTGGACAGTCACTAGTACGAGTCCCCTCCTGCAACAACAGCCAGTGATGATACCAGTTTCTGTGCCTGCAATATTTGCCAACAAATCATATTTTTCCAGAGGAAAACTGAAGGAAAATATCTTATCAAAACAAACAGGTAAAATATTACTTATGTCACAAATACTAAGGGCTACAATATAAGTTCATTATATGGAATTGTCTCAGACTTACTCCTCTGCAGTTCCAGTCACTTAGTCTGTGGCAGAAGTCTCACCTCTGGGTCCTTTCTCATCTCACAATGGTTTATTGTGCCCCAATACACGAGTGATCCAGTTCAACCTTCTACTCCCAAGGCATAGCCAACCCAGTGTCACCTTCTCCTCAGAGTCTACAGCCTCCTCAGGGAGATAGAAGAGAGAGAGGTGATGTCCTTTCTCTGCTGACCAGCAATTGGAGACAAGGTAATGGAATGAAGCTAAGCCAGGAGAAATTCAGGTTGGGCATCAGGATAAGGTGAGAGGGTGCTCAGTTACTGGCCTCTCGAGAGTTCAAGGAGCATCTCTTAGGCATGATTTAGTTTTGGTAGTCCCATGAGGAGCAGGGTTTTGGACTCAATTATCCTTAAAGGTCCTTTCTGACTTGAGATGCTCTATGCTTCTAGTGTCAATGTGGCCCTGATGCCTGAATTCTCCTCTGCCAGCACATTTCTGGGCAAACCATTCAACGTGTCAACCTCCCAACTGCCTGCCACCAAGCAGTTACACTGACTGATTTGAAGTAGCAGCATGGGTGAGATTCCTCTGTTCCCTACTAAGTGGTAGAGAAATCACCCATCATGCAAAGCTAGCTATAGGAAAAGGGTAGGTCACACTACTTTAGAGAATGCCATTAAATCACAGCTTAAAACCTGAAACTACAAAGTTCCTAAACACCAGGCAATAAATCTGTGAAGTGAAAGTCAAGTGACTATAACAGGACAAGGGGCAATGGGTTTGAACTGGCAGAGGGGAGATTTAGACTGGATGTGAGGAGGAAGTTCTTTGCTGTGAGGGTGGTGAGGCACTGGCACAGGTTGCCCAGGGAGGTTGTGGCTGCTCCCTCCCTGGAGGTGTTCAAGGCCAGGGTGGAGGAGGCCTTGAGTAACCTGTGCTAGTGGGAGGTGTCCCTGCCTATGGCAGGGGGGTGGAATTGGATGAGCTTTGAAGTCCCTTCCAACCTTCCCCTTCTATGATTCTATGATCTCCAAACTAGAGCAATGCTAATTCTGCTGTAGTATCATGTAAAAGTGATCCTGTTACTGACTGAAGGAAAAAAAATTACTGTTGAGGGGAGCCACATTTTCAATGTGAAGGCAGAGATCACTGTAAAACAAGTCTCTTTTCACTTGTTGGTTTTTGCATGCATTACAATATATTTAACAGTGAGGCACCTGCAAGTAAAGAGTCATACAGTTGTATGTTCTCTTCCAGGAGGAAAGTTGTGCCTGTTGATGAACAGGAGCTGCAAATAAATTAGTGATTTTTTTACTATAAAGTTAATTAAGAATAAGAAAGGCCTTCTTTTAAAGAGCAGTATGAAGATTCATATTCCAAAACGTGATGAAAAAAGGGGACTTAACTGCCAAGGAGCACAGGCACTTAGCTTAACGTGCTAATGAGTGGAATGCTGACAATCAGGAGTCAATTTAGAAATATGAAAACAAAGCATAAACAGAGACATGTTTTCAGTTCAGTTACCTGACACCAAATACATTACTGACCACCTTACTGACACCCCCTTGGGGACAGATTTCCTCATCATTATTAAATTGTTGTAATTACTCATTTCTTTGCTTCAAACGTTGAAAATCACAGAATTCACACTCCTTTAGAAAAATGACACCAGCTAAGAAAGCAACAGATCCGTTTTAAACAATAGCAGATGAGGGAAAAAAAAAAAGTAGGGAAGTTTGTGTTCCTTCATGATCTGAACATCCTGTTCTGGCCGCTCAGTGTTAATCACCAGTGTGTGTCACCTCCCAGTTGTTCACCCACTGCCACTGCATGGGCACTGCTTCTGCACCCAGCTGCCAGAAAACAAGAACAGGTAGGATTTGGGAGATCTTTCCCCCCCACACACCTCCCCTTGCATTTAACTATTAGGTACCTGACACCAGCTGGTCTCTGGGACCCAAACACAGCCCACACAATCTTTTGAACAAACATCTTTATCCAGGAGTTTTATAGCACCAATAACATACCAAAACACCTTCCCAGACACCAAATGCAAGGCAGTAACCCTGCAAAATGCAAGGCACAATCTTGTAAGAGAAAAAACAAACTACATGTATTCTCATCTCACAGGATGGTTGAGACACACCAGCCTCCAGTGTTCAGCATCAGTGTTGGTCTTGAAATAGAGTGAAACTCACACAATCCCTGGATAGTACAGCTCAGTCTTATCACCAGGATAAGAAATGGCCCTTGCAGCCTGACGCTTTTTTGGCAAACCTGTTGTAAACAAAGTCTTAAAAATCTTAATTATGTTGCTGCAGCAAACTGGAAAAGGTGCAAGAGGTGCAGGGCTGAGGCTCTGCCAGGAAACTGGTTGATTAAACAGGGACTTCTGTGAACTAGAAAAGGCAAAGCCTTTGGAAACAGTGGCAGCTGCTTCATATCCCATTTGAAGAGCATCCTCCAACCTTTCTCCAGTCAGATAAATGCACATTTCAATGTAACAAATATGAGCAGTGTGTTTCCTCTTCCTGTGGAGATAAAACAGCTGTCAGCAGAGACCACATAAGGTACTCTCCTGCAAAAGTGCTTTACCTGTTTCTATACATGTCATATACCCAGTCTCTTTCCTGGCACACTGCTGTCCCTCCCTGGGATCAAGTGAGAGGATTCCTGAGCACCTGTAAACAGCCTTTTTGGATAGCTGCAATCATTCTTCCTAACTTCAACTGCACCTACCAGGCAGTAAACCACTGCTATCTCCCAGCCATCACAGAGAATCGACACCTAAAAGCTTGGGTTTGTGCATTCCCTTTTTATTATTTGTTTTCCACCATCTTTATTAAGTTTTCTACTCTAGAAGCATGCACAGTTTCAAGACTTGCCTATAGCTACATGTGACCAGCAGAACTAAGGATGTGAGCCTGTATTCAGCACTCATGAGGCCACACCTTGACTACTGCACTGTTTTGAGCTCCTTGCTACAAGAAGCACATTGTGGTGCTGGGGTGCACCCAAAAAGGGCAGTAAAGCTGGTGAAGGGCAGAGAGCACAAATCTTATGAAGAGCAGCTAAGGGAACTGGGCTGAGGTTGCTCAGTCAGGAGAGAAGTATGCTGCAGGGAGACCTTACTGCTCTCTACAGCCACCTGACAGAAGGCTGCAGAGAGGTGGGGGTCAGTCTTTTCCCAAGTAAGAGGGTAAGAGGAAATGGCCTCGAGTTGTTTCAGGGGTGTTTGGATATTAGGGAAAATTTCTTCACTGAAGAGGTTGTAAAGCATTGCAACAGGCTGCCCATGGAAGGGGTTGAGTCACTCAACCTGGAAGTATTTAAGATGTGGTGCTTAGGGACATGGTTTAGTGATGACCTAGCAGTGTTGGGTTAATGGTTGGACTTGATGATCTTAAAGGTTTCTTCCAACCAAAACAACTCTGATTCTCATTAAATGTGGAGAGAAAAAGTAATTAGAAGCACCACCCTCAAAAAGTTGCAAGCCTGCAATCCCAGACAGCCTTTATCAGATGTAAATGACAGCAAGCATACTGGAAGAAAACCAAGTATTTCAGCTGCAAAACAAGCTAACATTCTCCATGTCCACTGCAGCAACTCAGCATGATGCTTTCCTTAAAGCCTGGGAAAGGAGAGGAACAATACACCACCTTCTGCAAGCCACCCAGACCAGCTGCAACCTTCAGATACGTAACACCTTATCATGATACTATTTGATGGGTCATTATTAGGTCAATCTCTTTGGCTTACACATGAGCAAGGAGCATCACTCATTTTTTACAGCCAGGGGGAATCTGCCTCTGCTGATTTCATCAGCCATGAAACAATAACTAATCTTTCATGTGATACATTTTTAGGCCAGAGATGTATGACATGCTTAGCAGTAAGGATAAAAATACATAATTATACATAAGCACAAGTCCCAGGGGAAAAAAAAGTGGTGCCTTTTTGGATGCTTTAACAGCTTAATCTCATTTCCTAGAAAACATTGCACTATGAATACTAAACAAGGCCCTATCTAGCTATTAATTTTTTTCATTATAAATCCACTGAGCCAGTCAGTGCATTCTTTTTTTTTTAATTGTGGGGGGGAAAAAAGGCAGCAGCAGAAAGGAGAAGGGGGAATAAACAATATTTAATATGCTAGAAAGATATTTCATATACTCTGCAGTGGTTGGGGACTAGTACTTTGATTCTTAATATAGCAAATGTGAAAAAGAGAAGCATGGGACTATAGCCTATTTCTCTTCACTTCTGAAATGCCCACACTTCTGCCATGGCTGGTTAATGAACATCCTTCCCCCACTCCTGTGGTGGCATTCCTCTCTGATGTGGTCATCCAGCCATATACTAACAAGTGACTGTTTCATCAGCTGCCAGTGCAATGAATGCCAAACCCAAACATGTATGACCCCCTCACAACACTGTCTACAGGTGACCTATACTGTACCACAAGCTTAGAAAATTAGATACTTTCCAGAAAGTTCAGAGAGGGATACAAAAGAGATTTCTGGTAGAAGGACTTGATGAGCAGATTAACATAAATCCACCAAGCAGTTTGAGATGAAGAACCACACTTAGCAACACAGCCCAGTTAAATTACACTGATAGCTTTTCATTCTAACAGTTAGAAATCAAATCTACATTATCCATGCAGACATAGTACTGCCATGTTTGGGTTCCTGCCAAAACTGGAGCAATAATCCTAATGAACTGTCAAGGCAAAACATTCCAAGGGAATTTTGAAGTCCCTGCACTTGACACTAGGGGAAAAAAAAATTTACACCTGTTCCTCACATTTACTATATGTTGAAACTCTGAACTTGTGTAGTATTACAGTAATGCTCCCTTTTTTCATTCCATCCCAATCTCATTCCTTCCAAATCATCTTCTCCAGGTTCCTGGCAGCTGAGGATATTCATATTGCTTTGGTGCAGCCAGGTAACTAAAAATCTGAATTCAGAGATCAGTCATAACCAGCAGAAAGGTACAGGCTGGAGCACAGCCCTGTGAGGAGAGGCTGAGGGAGCTGGGGGTGTGCAGCCTGCAGAAGAGGAGGCTCAGGGGAGACCTCATTGCTCTCTACAACTATCTGAAAGGAGGCTGTAGCCAGGTGAGGTTAGGCTCATCTGCCAGGCATCCAGGGACAGAACAAGAGGACACAGCCTCAAAGTGTGCCAGGGCAGGTTTAGGCTGGATGTTAGGCAGAAGTTCTTCACAGCAGGAGTGATTGGCATTGGAATGGGCTGCCCAGGGAGGAGGCAGAGTCACCATCCCTGGAGGTGTTTAAGAGGAGGCTGGATGAGACACTTAGTGCCATGGTTTAGTTAATTAGAAGGTCTTAGGTGATAGGTTGGACTGGATGAGCTTGGAGGTCTTTTCCAACCTCGTTAACTGAATAATTGACGTGGTAAGAAACACATGGAATTGCTACCAAAGTCCTATCCACACATGTTGTCACACCTATTTATTATCACTGCTTAGTTAGTAGCCCTTTGTTCTCCACAGGAAACATTTCTACAAAAGAGGATCACTTTTTCTGTTTCCTCCACTAGGACATGCAGTTAATCTAGTTCTATGTCTTGAAGATGTTATTTCAATGAATTAAAAAAGTAGGATTTAATCAGTACTCAGGTAAAGTGACATACAAGAAAACACCTGAAACTCTTCCCACAAGGCAAATCTTGACAAATTAATGGAAGATGAGGCATTAAATAGTTAGAAATGAATAACAGACAAATAATCTTTTTAAGGTCACAGGTGCATTCTCCTCCTGGCAGCACTCTTCCTTTGATATACTTCAGATTTAAAATTAAATGGGAGATGTGTACTACGTTGCTAACTCAGGTTTAAAAACAGCTCCTTGTATACTACTTTGAAAGATGACATTTTTTTCCCCACAAAAATCAGTAGAAGGTGGATACCAGTTTTAATAAGACTACATAGTGCTGCACACTAGAAGAGACATTGGGCTCACTGACACTGCACACATGTTCTCTTTTTTTGGTTTTAACTTGCACAATGGTAACAGCCTCAATCCTTGCTCAGTTCCACTCCTGTGCCAAGAAAACAGCTTGCTCAGGCCATGTTAGCCCCAGCTGTAACAGACCACTGGAAAGTCAGTGTTGCTGGTAGAACCCCTTTGCTCTGCTTAGATGTGGTCACTCACCTGGTAGCTCTTCCCTTGGGGCCCCCACTGTAGCTCCAGTGTGCCCCATCAGAGAGCACCACTGCAGACCAAGGGCATAAGACAGAAGTCACCCAGGGGGACTCAAGGACAGAAGCAACAAGTTTCCCAATTTAATTTTTACCTTCCATGTCATTCACAAAATTAAAAGGTTAAAATAAAAGCCACTGTCTCTCACCCCAGCATGTCCACACACTTGACACTTGTCCTGTTAGGACTATGTTAACATGCAACAGGTCAGACACTGGGTTAGAAGCCATCACATTTGACATCACTACAGAGATAAGCACATTGAAGGGACATACCTCAGGGTTTATTCCTATGGAGTTAGTTATCTTAGGTGCAGTTACAACCAAAGTGTTTGCCATTGTTTTGGTTTGGAACTGGCTGTGACTTCTAAACTACATCAAGTACCACTGGCAGCTTGCAGCTGTTCTACATGATAAAAGACAAACAAGTAATAAAGAAGAAAAATGCTTTTTCCTCACAGTAAGAATGCCATCTGAAGACCAAATCACCCTAGGCAGCTTCAAGAGTGGGAGTATGGAAGCCATTGCAAAGCTACCCTTGGGAAGTCATTCTCCAAAAGAAAGGAAGGCAAACAGCCACAGCTTCCCCATCGGGCTGCAGTCCTGCTAGGGCAGAGGGCAGGCAGAAGCAGCCAAGAATCCTCCATGCAAAATGCTGTGTGCTCTTTTTCTGCAAGGGTTAGAAGGATCAGGAGGTCTTGATGGATTTAGTTGTTCTGGGTTGGGTTTTTTTTTTTAATACCTATTGAATCCTCCTATAAAGCCTCTGGAAACTAAGATGAAGTATAGGAACATTGGTTGCTGAGATGTCATATTTGAGACAATCGAAATTGTTGAGGAAGAAAAAGAGCATTTGCCAGCTGAGTGCAGAAGAAAGACAAAATAAAGCCTTAGCAGCCTATTAATACAGTGGTATTTTTCTTCTGTGACTGGGACATATCCAAGAAAACTTTTACATGCTGCTTATTAGGTGTCTGTTCCCATGGAAGCACTATTTGAAGCACTCAGAAGTGAGCATTAGCTGCACAAGTGGCTCATCTCTGTGGCGTCTTTGCAGATGGCATTCATCCACAGAAAGCAGCACCTTGACTCAGGTGACTCTCACACCCTGTATGCAGGGCCCTAGACACCATGTTCTCTCCATCTCTTCCCTGTCACCCTCTTCACCCTAAGCATCCTGGCACCATACATGTTCCTAGCAGTCCATCTCACTTTTCCTGGCAGAGACACTGTCACTCAGGTCACCCAGACTTGGTGATCATCTGACAAATGACCACAGCTGTCCCATTCATGAGGGGGCTGTGACATTCTGCTTGTCACAGTCATATCTGCAAGCCACCTCAGATGACAGCATAGCTCAAGTCCCATTTTTTGGTGCTGATGGTACATAAACCAGAATGTTCCATACACACAAAACAAACCAAACCAGATAACCCAAAACAAAACAACCAAACAAAAAACCACCAACCCCAGCTCTGGATTCCAAACATTTTACATTTTTGCAGGAGTAGGCTGGGATTTTTTCATAGCTTGTCATTAAAACTTCTCTCTTTTGCATTCCAAGCTAAACACATCACAACAAACACTTCACATTTCATTACTACCTCCTCTCAAGCAACACCTACAAATCCTTTCAGAATGGAGAATCTGCTATCCTGCATGAATACAGACAAAGCTTTCAACATTTAAGACTGGACATTACAGTGCAACAAACAGCAGGAGAAGAGGAGGGAAGACAAATAAATCCACATGTTTACAGAGAATAGCTGCATGAAAGGCCTGGAAAAAATAAGAGTTCTCAGGGAAGGAAGACAGACTAGGAGCTCCATCAAATAAGGCATTCAGTGGCCATATCATATTTACAATTGATTATTACCCTTCTCAGGATATTGCATTTAAGCAAACATTCTCTGAATACAAAGCAGGATTCCATGGTTAATACAATAAAGTAGACTTGCAGCTGGACTTTCAAAGACTGCCAAGATAATATTAAACCAGAGTGATGCAAGTCACCAGTTCAGAGGCTGCATTTTGAGAAGCCTGTTACCAGCACTGTAGAGAGAAAGAGAAATGCCTGTGAGAGAAGATGAAGACAGAACTTACCTTGTTCCCTGAACTGACTTCACTGCTTCTGTGAGACTATCACTCAAGACTTATCTAGTTAAGATTGGATTTTGGTGATGGATTAGACACTATTTCATTCTGTTCATCTTCATTTAAGAGCATTTGCCTCAGCTCTAAGTTATTTGGTTTTATTTAAAGGAATTCTGATCTTTGTCTTCTTGGGTAAAATTTGTTCTCAGGAGTGAAGGAAAAACTTCTAGTATCACAGTTAGTACTTGGCAACAGGAAAAACCTGATTAGAGGCACTTGTCTCAAAGGGAAAGGCACATCTCCACCCTTCAGCACCTGGTGGGACACCAGCTATGCCTGGACCACAGAAGAGGTGCCCATTCTGGCCCAAGGAACAGGCCTGCCAAAGCACTTGCTGCATTTCTCTCATAGCAGGGGCAGGATAGTATCAAAGGTCCCCAATGAGATGGAGAGGCCTTCTCAGCTGCAACCCCAGAAAAAACTGTTCCTGATCAAACCCATAGTTGTTCAGGGTTGCTCTACAAGATCTCTGACCATACTTCCCAACAGCTTCTTTTCCTCACAATCAGTATGTGACACAAGATTAGGTTGATGCTGGACTCTGTACAACAATACTCTACTACTATACTACACTCCTAGAAGTGTTTAGCCTCTGTATGACCAATATGTTCCTGTCCTGTTTGCCTCTAAGCAATATAGAGAGGAAAGCAGTGTTGGACACACCTTAAAGATCATAAGGAAGCAGAAAGGATGTCAAGCAGACTCCACTAAACATCTGCTAAATGCACTGCTACTACCCAGAGCAGACATCCCCCTACACCATTACAGGCTTCGCTAGAAGTAGTCACAATTGTAGCATGCCACAGTAAAACAAATGGAAAGATCAACAGCACAATGAAGCACCATGTGTGGGTGGAAACCTGCCCCATGAAAGACAGCCTGCACACCAACAAGATACTCCACTCAAGGCAAAAGCATGGCTGTTTTGTGAGCCTTCCCTTTCACAAACATGAAACCAAAGCACAGAGAAGCAAGGCCAAAAAAAAAAATCTTGTCTAACCTGAGACATCAGAAAGAGGCATTTAGCCTGAGCTGGCATCTAGGTGCCCTCTTTGATCCCCTTCTATGCACAGAGGGCAGTTTCAGAGCTGTTTCTTCAATAACAAACCCATTGCATTTCAGCAAGTTCTCTCTTACCTGGATGACCAGCAAAGAATTGAGCTGTGCTCTCACAAGTTATGATGGAGACCTAAGGTTAAAGCATCACAAGGATGCAGAGCACACTCCTTAGCAGCACATCTCAGCAGTATGACCACCACACAAGAGCAGGTAGGTTACCCAGGGCTTCTCAGGCATGCAAGCAAACACCAGCTGTAGCAAATATGCCAGACATCTGAACTCCAGCAATTCAGCCAATTGTTTGTGTAACCCACAGCTGACATTTTTAACCTGTGTAGTTATGCCTGCTCCCATATCCCAGATACCTCTACAAGGTGATGGATTTTTAAAGCACTATATACAGGAGACAGCTGTAACAAAAGGAAGAAAAACACAGGTCCATCTTTAAAAACTCATTTAGAAATGGAATTTTAGCCAACACCAAGCTATCACTGGAATTGCTGATGTGATGCAATTACCCAGGCAACAGCTCCTCTCTCTTTCCATCCCAAATAAAATTTACATCAGACCAAGCCACTTCTGCTTAGAGCTAACCTAATCAGTGCAGAAATCTGAGTTTTGCATAAGGATAAACCTCAGCACAGCCACTCTTATGGCTAACTGCTGATGTCTGTGAATTGAAACAACTCTGCAGCTGCAGATGAGCTCCAGATTTCTGTATTTTTCATACACTCCTTCAAAGCACACACTTCTTGAGTTGCTGCTTTCATTCATTTTAACCACAATAATCCTGACCCTTATCACTGCCTGTGTTCTGAACAATTAACACACTGCAAGAATTCTGGCCATTCCAGGTTACTTCCACATCCCTTTGCTGGGCAGGGGCTGGTCCTGACAAGCACTACAGGTCTCCTCCAGCAGGGACTTCACATTTCTATTCTCTTCAGCAGGCAATGTGGACACGCAGGTCTTGTTGAGACGGGGATCTACCAAGCAATGCTGAACAATTGTTTTACTTGGCTCTGCAGCCTCTCTCATCTCCTAGTTTTAAAACCTCCCATTCCCTACAACCTCGTTTTTATTTGCAAATTGCACAATGGTTTATTTGTGCGTTCTCCATACACACAGAAAACCCTCTGCCAAAACAAGTACTCCTAAAAAAAGCAGCTGGCTTAACTGAGGCAGACTGCAAGATCTTTTGAGAAATGAGGCTCATTAAGTACTTAACACTAGCACAGTGTAAGCTGTTCATTCAAAACTGAGCACAGATTTCCATTACTGACTAAAAGAAAAGATCCAAGAGACAGGGAAGGAGAGGGAGAAAATGCATTTGATCGTTTCCATCTGCTTTTTCCTTCTCAGTGCCATGGAGCCCTCGAGCTACAGCTCACGGGAGCTATTCCACCACGCTGATTTCATACCTGGCTTCAATCTACACCAACAGGTAAAAATGCCCTGCAGCAGCCCAGGTCTGCTCACCTTCCTTGCTGTCATCACAGCAGCTCACTCAGGAAAACAGAGCAGACAACACTTAGCAGTTGTGCTTCCTAGTTGGAAAGCTTTTTCCTCTTCTCCAGCTTTCAATAAAATGTGAAAACCCATCACAACGTGTTGGGTGTTTGACCTATGGCTAGCATAAAAACTAACAAGAGGAAATTAAAGGGTAGGGAGAGTATTTAAATTTACTGCTGTGGGATTATTCTTTCAGGACGTCCAGAGGTTGTTGCTGCTCTCACTCTCTCATTAGGGGTAGGAGGATTACAAAGAAATTGGCACCTTTTAAACACTGGTAAGAGAGACGTCACAACAGCCAAGGGTGACTTTCACACTCCCTCACAGTCATGCAACTATCTACAACACCACCAGTTCTGCAAGCATCTTTCCCTTGATAAAGCTTCTTGTGAACTTTCAACCTAAGTGCAATACCTTGCTTGAAGGGATAGAGCATTCAGAAAATGAAAGGCAGAAAAGAAATAGGAAATTCTTCATAACAGAAACACAACTGCTGTAGCAAGTTTTCAAGGATCAATGAACTTCTCTACAGAGGAAAAAAGAAAAAAGTGATGCTGCCTCTTCACTGAAAAGATGAAACTGCCACAGAGCCCAGGGAATTGAGTTTAATCACTCATGTAGCTCAGCAGGAAAATTTTGACAGCATGAGACTTCTTAAAGTTAGCAGCAAATTAATTTCCAAATAAATTTTTAAACACTAATCATCTTTTCAATGTAAACTAGTGAACTTCTAAAGAATTAGACTACATACTCCTCTGTGTAAGGGAAGAGTTTCCAGACTGAGTCAAACTTTAAACCTGTCAGCATCCAGTCCTAAACCAAACAAATCTCTTAAAAGATCATAAAGATTCGAGGTCAGTTTATTCAGTATACATACAGAAAACTGAGAAGTGCTAAGAAATTAAACACTTGAAGACCACTCAACATGGCCCTTCTCCATTCTCACTCCATGGCAAAGGCCATGCTAGCCATGTAAATATTGTCTTCTCAGTCTATTCAATCACACAAATTAAGTTGGTAGAAGGAAGCCTCTTGCATTTCAGGAATCAATCCCAAACCCAAACAGGGCCCAAGACTTCAGAAGAGACTCAGCTTTCTCTAGCAGTTTTGGTAGCTTGTACCTGCTACTTACTTGTGAAAGAGCAATACCTCTACTTTAAAAGTTGCTTTTGAGCTACTTTGCTGGCAGTGATGGCCCTTTCCCAGTCTGGTCATAAATATTATGGGATGCTTCCCAAATCCTAACAAACCTTCCTAAAGTCTGCCTCAAACTTGTGGATCTTCCCAGCTCAAACCAGATGCTAAGGTTACCAGTCATCACCTTCAAGACTCTTCCTTGCAATGTTCTGACCCAGTCCCCACCAGACTCACATTCTTCCACAGTAATTTATAACAGCTGCACTTGAGTATTTTCAAGGTCATTTGAAAAATTAGCAGATCTGCAACACCATAAATAGTTTTTTCTTATCCTTGCATACTGGATTTACTAATTGCTTGTGTTGCCTTGCAGTATGGTTTTTTTTTCCTCTGCTTACTGGCAATAAATCTGCTTGCAAAGACTTTCACTTCATGGAAGAGCCCCACAGCTCAGTTACAGGTGATATTCCCTAGAGTCAGAGACTCTGGGACAATTCCTTTCTGGTTGGTTTTCCCATTAATAATAAATATACTGCAATACAATGCATAAGCAAGTTATATAGATCTGATTTTTAAAGCAGCCTTCTCAAAGCAGAGGAATAGCCTACATTAATGTAAGAAGGAAAAAAAATATTGAATTGTGGATTGTTATGTATTTGTCAAAGTTGGTGGCTGTGTCTGCCACAAGCTACCTGGGATATCACAGCTCATCACACAGTTCAAGGACACTTCAAGTTGCAAAGAGATTTGCCCAGGAGAGCTTATTCCATGGCCCTCATATGGGAAGCACAAACTGGAAAGCACTGAACTACATGAAATTACATTTAAAGCACAGAGATAATGCTCAGTGAAAAAAATTTTTAAAAAAATTAAAAATTGGTTTGTCAAACCCAAGTCAAACCACATTTTTGCTTAATACCTGTTTTCCCAGCTGCAAAGAGAAGCCTTTCCAAGAGAGCCTGCCCTACAAAAACAGACAGCTGCTGAAAGCTTCCAATGTAATTTATGACTCCAAGATTCAAGATCTTATCTTCCTGTCATGAAACCATCCCCTTCACCCTGTGCAAATAATCATCTTTTGAATATGGGGGGGGAAAAGAAAGAAAAGATTTATCCTGCTTTGGGGTTGCCCAGAGAGGTTGTGGCTGCTCCCTGCCTGGAGGTGTTCAAGGCCAGGTTGGACAAGGCCTTGAGTGACCTGTACTAGTGGGAGGTGTCCTATGGCAGGGGTTTGGAACTAGATGATCCTTGAGGTCCCTTCCAACCTTACCATTCTATGATATGGGGGAAGACCCAAGCTACACACTCAGGCTGAATGAGTGCAAGGTGATTTATGAGTTGGCTGCAGGAAACTGACATCCCTACTCGAATTTTGGACACTGCTGGCTAAAGGATTGTATATGTTTGCACCCAAGTATTTAATAGCATTAAATAGTCACATTTATTCACTCAGTTATCAATATACTGCTTAAAGCTTATGTTTAAGCATCCTTACTACCATTAAATCCAAAGAAATGAGTGTGACAGCAGGTACCACTGTATGACCCAAGTAACACTTTTCCTTCTGGCTTTGTGCCACTAGAAACTGCCATTACAAATGCTTGCATGACAGGTCCCAACTTTGCAACTCTTTGCCCATAAGCACAACACACAAAATTTGGTGTAACTCAGAGTTAATGCTATCCTCCTGTACCCTGATATGATATTATGTGGTCAGACGTTAGAAGCAACAGGGAGAAAAACACACCCAACAAAAAGGTCCTTGGACCTTTTCACACATAAGACCCAGAAAAATCATGTGGCACATAGACTGATCACATATCCCAAAGCCACATGAGCTTCACCACTTTTTCAGCTTCTGTTCACCCAATTAGAGAAACATAGTTGACCCCTAGTCTGAGGAAAAATAAAAGGAAGATGCTTTTCCTTCCAGGGCTTGTGCTGTGTGGAGGACAAGGTTCACAGCTGCAGTCTGTCAGAAGCAGAAAGCAGAAGGGAGGCTTACTCAGTAATTCCTCTGGCCTTGATCTCACTCTCCTTGGCCTTTTTAAAAAATATTTTCAGCCAGCCTCCCATCTGCTTCTTTCTTTCTTTTCTAGGGGAAGAGTCAGCTTCTCCACTGTTACCTATCTCGACAGGAAAAACTGCTGTCCCAGGTCACTGCTGGTGTCATATCCAATTGCATAAGAAGTCCTGAGGCTACTTCTCTTCACCCAAGAAGTGAATCTTACAGGAAGAGAACCCTACAGTGGCAAATTGTTTCTTTTCAAAGCAAACAAATAAATGCACACAGATGAAGACTGAGTGACAGTTACCATGGCTAAGCAGAATTAGAGAATAATCAAAACCACAAAGCCTGTATTTGGAAAGATACCTTCTTATCAAAGCAAGATCTAGTGATTAACTCTGTTCTTTTCCCTCTAGAGGAAAAGCTGGTGTCCTGGTTTACTATCAGGAATGTTTATAGCCCCCAAATCCTGGGATGCTCAGAAAAGATAACTATAATGTAATAAAAACAAGTTAGAACACAGAATGGAAAGATAAGCCAGTGCTTATAGAAGACAGAGCTTGCGGAAGGAAACTCAAAGTCCTGATTTTTTGGTTGTTCTCAGATGATCATAAAACTTAAACCAAAAGGCTATGTCTAAACTGAGTTACTTTAAAAGCAAATCTTTAGAAAGCTTGAACTTTTGTAGCTTATGTCAGGAAAGCATCTTTCAGTTTTATGCTGTGCCTATGTTCTTAATGGGGACTGCTAAGTTAATACAGGAGTATATTAACAACACACATACTACAGAGTATCAATCTGTTTACATAGGCTACCTGAAAGGAGGTTGTAGCAGGTGGGGGTTGGCCTGTCACTGGTTGCCTGGGTAAAAAGAACAAGAAGACACAGCCTCAAGCTGTGCCAGGGCAGGCTTAGGCTGGATGTTAGGAAGGAGTTCTTCACAGCAAGAGTGATTGGCATTGGAATGGGCTGCCTGGGGAGGTGGAGGAGTCACCATCCCTGGAGGTGTTTATAAGGAGGCTGGATGAGGCACTTAGTGCCATGGGTTAATTAGTCAGAAGGGTTAGGTGGTAGGTTGGACTCCATCACAAAGGTGTCTTCCAACCTGGTTAATTCTGTGAAATACACTATCAGACCTCTGGAAACATTTTGAAACATGTGAGACACTCTTGTTTATGTTTTCAGTGGAAATCAGGAAAATCCCAGCACTGCACTTTTACCTGACTATGCAGCTAAAAGAACAGGACAGAGGGAATCTACCAACCTGTTAAGCAGTCTGGCTTGAAGAGCACTTCAGTGTAGAGTAGAAATGCATATTCTTTGCATTTAAAAAAAATAAATTTATAACCCTTCTAGGCTCTCAGTGAGAGGTTCTGTGGTTCAGCCACAGTGAAAAGGATTTTATAGCACTTGTCAAGCAGAAAGCATGCATTTAATAATGAATAAACACAGCAGATAAAGCTACAAGAACTCGGCAGCACAGAAGGTGAAGCAGGCTATGGTATTTCACAGCAAGTGTCGACAGAGCAGTGTGCTCAGGCTGAAACAAATGGGCTCTGAGGAATCTGCAGAGGCACCTGCTGTCTGGGGAGAAACATAGTAACTGAACACCATCTTGATGCAAGAGGCAGCATGCTGGGCTCAGAAGATTTTATTTTATTGCCTCTTGCTCTACTGACCTTAAAATAAGAGTACAACACAATAATCTTCAGAATATATATGTATAACCTATGTTGCCTAGTAGCTTACACATGTAAGAAGCTGGTTTTAAGTCACAGACCTAGCTAAAGCATCAGTTTGTGCAACATTATATGTACTGGTATATATTCTTGGGAGGAGTGATTATTAAAACACACTTAAAAGCTCAGCATTCATTTTACAGATGAATTCTGCCCACAGGGATGGAAAAACATCAATACTGCCATTACAGATGCCTAAAAGCAACCTTACCACACAGTGGTATGGTGATCACTGCAAACCACTATGGATTTTTTACCTCCATGTCATGCTAGAATCAGCCCAGGCAGATTTTCCATTACAGGGAGTTATTTTTAATAAGAGTATTTTTCTTACAGTAGCAGCTTAATACTACTACTGCCAGAAGCTACTCTAACCCAGATAACTAAATTTCCTCATGTCAATGCCTCTACAATGCTCTAAGCATTAACCTAATGCCTAGTCCAATTGGCTTGGCTCAACCACACACCAGATTCACCAACCCTCAGGCTGAGCAAGAAACTCTGCACAGGGCAATCCAATCCACTCTTTGCCCTGCAAGTGTGGGGTCCAAAAGCCACTTGGGAGCACTTTATCCTTTGAGATTACAGCTAAGAAACCCAAGTTAGGTTTTGGGTACATCTTCAGCAGATACAGTTCAACATGACTGAACAGATGGGTAATTCAGAAACTCTACAAGTGTAACAGATCTGTGTTAAATGGATTTCCACCAACCAAGTTTAAATAACATGACAAGACAATTTCTACCTGACCACATTTTTTGGTTTCTTCTCTTAGACCATGCCATCAGATTATTGAAAGGTCAACTACAAACCCATCTCTGCTCCCCCAAAGAGGGTCATCCAATAACCATGAACATAAAGTCAATCAACTGACTTACCCAGTGTCCTTCCAGATACTAGGTGGCAAGAACCACACTGTGCCAAACAGCTCAGATGGCTTCCAAAAGATGCATCTGGACTCAACATGTTTAAGGGGTTTCTTAGCATATTTTACTACATTTAATTCAGAGAACTGGACTCTGAGGCTAATGTACAGCTTGTAACAGTTTTAGGGGAAATGGGAGCAACAACCATGCACTGTAGAAAGTCTCTGGTCTACTTTACAACACTTCTGCAATGCTGTGGCAATGTGCTACATTTACCACAAAGGTATTCCTACAGAAACTAAACCTATGCAATTTCTACACACAACAAATTTCCTTTCAAAGGTAGCTGCAATGACATCAGTAAATCATAGAAGCATAGAATGGTAAGGTTGGAAGGGACCTCAAGGATCATCCAGTTCCAACCCCCTGCCATAGGCAGGGACACCTCCCACTAGCACAGGTCACTCAAGGCCTTGTCCAACCTGGCCTTGAACACCTCCAGGGAGGGAGCAGCCACAACCTCCCTGGGCAACCTGTGCCAGTGTCTCACCACCCTCACTGCAAACAACTTCCTCCTAACATCCAGTCTAAATCTCCCCTCTGCCAGTTCAAACCCATTGCCCCTTGTGCTGTCATTGCAAGACCTCATCAATAGTCCCTCCCCAGCCTTCCTGTAGCCCCCTTCAGATACTGGAAGGCTACTCTAAGGTCTCCTCAAAGCCCTCTCTTCTCCAGGCTGCAGAGCCCCAACTCTCTCAGCCTGTCCTCATAGCAGAGCTGTATGAGAATAACACCTCTTACCTAAATATCTCAATTTTACTCTACTAAAGCCCAGTGAGATTGAAGTATTTGTAATCAGCCTCTTTGCCTGGTCAATGGAAAAGACATTTCAAGAGAACACAAAAACAACTAAACCAGCTTGCTTAATTCCTGCCAGGCTTCTGACTGAGAGTCTCACATCTCTGCCAGTTCTTCCTCTTTATGTTCCAGGAAAAGCTGCTATTACCACTTCAGAAACAGTGGCACAGGGAGCTGGAGAAAGTTACTCCTCTTCTTTTCGCCAGTTCTGTCAGGCCATGTGTCCCCTTTTGCACAAGCTGAGGTTTTTAGAAGTATTTAAAAAAAAACAAAAACAAACTAAAAGCTTAGCAGGTGAAGATGACTTAGGAAAACATTTCTGAGCCCAGCCCCTCACAGAATGCATACAGTGAAGCAGCTGGTGAGAGTAAGCAGTCCCTCCAATACAGCTCCCTTATTCTCATTCTTCAGTGGGCTCACTGAATGAAGCAGTAGAGCTAGTCCAGCCCTTCCTCCCACTGTGTTCTGAAGTCAAGCAGCACCATGCAGACTCACGCATCTGGCAAGATGGAGAGCTCTAGCATTACAGAAGGAATTGTGCAAGCAGAGACACCTCCTCCTCCAGTGCAGCCCAGCCTCATACAGCTCCCTGGAGCTCCAGCACACAAGGAATGGCCACTCTGTGAACTTCCAACAGTTATGCTACTCCACAGCAGAGTTTTGTTTGCAGCACATCTCACGCTACAAGCACGATAGCATTTCCCCCCACACGACGATCCAAGTTACCACAACACTACAGTGCATTCACTCTGAGGCAGAGAGCAGCTCTGGCTCCCCAGCAGGCAGCACCTGGCAAGGCAGAGTAAAGGATCTCCTCAGCGCTGTGTCATGCCACCGTTCACTGACCCCTTCCAACCAAGCTTGATGCTGTTCCTGGCTGAAGAGAGAGGTACCACCAACATCATGCAAGTGATGTCCCAGAGAGCAGGGGAAGGCTGGGAGCAGTTGCAGAGGTGAAAGGAGAAGGTAAGGAGTTGACTTGGCAGCCACAGAATGGTAGGGGTTGGGAGGGACCTCTGGAAAGCAGCTAGTCCAATCCCCTGCCAAAGAATGTTCATCTAGGGCAGGACAGGCAGGTTTGGAAAGTCTCTAGAGGAGACTTCACAGCCTTTCTGGGCAGCCTGTTCCACTGCTCCATCATTTTTACAGTAATGAAGTTTTTCCTCATGTTGAGATAGAACTTCTGTGGTCCAGCCTGTAGCCACTGCCCCTCAACCTATCACTGGGCACCAGTGTAAAGAAATTGGTCCCCTAGTATAAGTGATCCTGCTCTGGCAGGGGGGTTGGACTGAATTATCCTTCCAGGTCACCTCCAGCCCCTGACATGCTGTGATTCTTTGCTGCAAGAGCAGCCTGGCACCACGTGGCCAGGGCACTTTGGGACATGGTTTAACAGCCATGGTGGTGTTGAGTTGAAGGTTGGGCCTGATGACCTTGGAGAGTTTTTCCAACCAAAACAATTCTATGACAATGCAATACTACTACCCCATGAGCCTCCAGTTCCATCAAGTACTTCAGGTCATCATGAGTGAGCAGAAAGAAGCAGCTAAACATAGAGGAACTCAGCCTAAGTAAGGAGGCCCAACCAGCACCCATGGGTGACATTAGAGTGACCATCAAAACTCTATTCTGCCTAACTGGGGGGCCACCAGGCCCCCCAGCCTTTAGATCCCACTCCCATTCACCCAGTGCACACCATGGGGACTCACCAGTGACCACAGGAGGAGGATCCTTCCGCCCAGATGGGCAAGCCTGGGGCTTCTGCCTTTCCTGGGGCTGATTATAAAGGGAGGGCAGGGCAAAGTGCTCACACCTGGGGTGGGAGGAGACTCCAATTGAACCCAGGTGCTCTGGGTTTGGGGGGAAAAGGGAAAATGCAGTGTGGGGTGGGAAAGTGGGAGATGTGCTGAAAGGAGGGAGATGAAAAGAGGAAATGGGTAAAAGGAAGGAGGTGGAGAGGAAAGGAGGAAGATGGAGAGGAAAGGAAAGAGATGGAAAGGAAGGAGATGGAGGAGGAAGATGGGGGAAAATGCAAGGAAAGGAGGGAGATGGGGGAGAAGGGAGATTAAAAAAATATTTTAAAATGGACTGTGTAAAGGAAAAAAAAAAAAAGGTGACCCTGCTCTGGCAGTGGGGTTGGACTAGATGATGTTTTGAGGTCCCTTCTAGCCCCTAACATTCTGTGATTCTTCTTGACACCCACCCTTAAGGTATTGGTAAACACTGATCTGATCCCCTCTCAGCCTTCTCTTCTCCAGGCTAAACAAGTCTAGGTGTCTCAGCCTTTCTTCCTAAGACAGATGTTCCAGTCCCTTAATCATCCTCACAGCCCTCTGCTGTGGTTGGAGTCGGTGATCCTGAGGCCTTTTCCAATCAGAACATCTCTGTGATTCTGCTGTCCTCTCCAGCAGTTTCCTGTCCCTCTTGAACTGGGGAGCCCATACCTGGACACAGCACTCCAGATGAGGCCTCACTAGGGCAGAGTAGAGGGGCAAGAGAATCTTCAACCTGCTGTGCACAGTTTTTAATGGACCCCAGGACACCACTGGCTCTCTTGGCTGAAAAGGTTCATTGCTCTTTTGCAATGTTTCTTTCAATTAAGCATTTATGTTGTTAATGTCAGTCTTGACTGCAAACAATTCTCTGCTATATTTTCTTTATGTTGAGAGTAAGCAGATCTTTCAAGAAGGAAAAAACAACATAAGGACTATTCTAAAATAAACAATGGAAGATAAAAATAGAAAAATAAATGGGGAGGGGGGAAGAGGGGGGAAAAAAAATAAGTAGAAGAATAATGTATTTTGGGAGGACTTAACCACTCAGGCTGAACAAAGAGCCACTAAAATTGCATTAAGGCTACATTGTGATAAATTAATACCATACAAAAACCTGCAGGATTTCAATTTCACACAATTTCATGCACATACAGACAACAGCACATCCATCTAATAATGTTACAGGAAATACTTTAAAAGGATAGCATTACACTGGAAATACCACAGCAAATTAACTCATCTTTAGGCTTACATGTTCTCAAAAATATTTAACAGGGCAAAATATCTTTCCAGAGCTTACAATAAGAATTTATGAAGTTTAAGAAATCTTTGCCAGCTGACAAAGATGATAATTTAAGAGTGAGAGAGCAAAAATGAAGTGTTTTCTGTGTTGGCATTAATCCTACAATCACCCAAAATCTTTCTAATTTGGATATGCAACTTCTAGGAGTTGAGACCTGCATATCTTACCATTTTTAACAGTTTTCAGTGCAGGCAAATAACCAGTAACTCTTTAGAACTGAAACAAAGCATACATCCCTGCTGTACCAGGCTGCTCCTGAGGACTTTTCTTGGCATTTGGCTAAAGACTGCACAGACTCTTCTTCAGACAACCAGCTTTTCCAGACTTTAGGTGGCATAACTACACATAAGCCTGGAANCTCCAACAGTTCCATGTCCTTCCTGTGCTGGGGGCTCCAGAACTGCACACAGGACTGCAGATGGGGTCTGATGAGAGCAGAGTAAAGGAGGAGAATCACCTCCGTTGCCCTGCTGGCCACGCTACAGTTTCAGCATACAGTTCCTCCTGTAGTTTGCCTACATGGTGTAGCTATGCAAGGAAATGATAGAAAAGTGGCTTTGAAATAATTTATCAGGAAAATAGTACAGGTTATGTAAAATACATTTAAGTTCACTGGCAGAGTCAAACCTCTTTGAGGATGTCTCCCCAGAGCAAAAGTATAAAAATTTGTAACAAGCATTTGCATTCACAGCTGAAAGCCTTTTAAAGCTATTTTACAACCTTTTATTCTGCTCTGGCACTATCCACATCAGCTAACTGCTTTCAAATTGCCATTGTTTGGGTTTTACTTTTTGTCTTCTTTCAGCCCCTACCTAGAGAGATGGAAAGAGCAAATGCAAGGGATTTGTGTCCATCATACTATCTTGCAAGCCCTCAGAGCAAGCAGAATTTGCACAGCACTCTGTTGAGCTGCTGACAGTTGTTTGGGTGTTGCTGGTTTTGTTTGTTTGCTTTTTTAACCAAAGAAAGCTGCTTTGAGAAAGGTGGAAAGAACCTAAAGCCAGATTATACTAATAGCTCCATATGCCCAGCAAGAACCAAGCTGCTTCCCTGACACAAATAATGTTGATCTAGCACAGATTTGGATGAAATCAGAGAACTTGGCTAGCAGAATAGGCTAAAATTGTATACAGAATAAGTTTGTGGCAGCCATCAATGTTTTTATCATTATGTTCTGTCCATCATCCCCACATCTGTGAGGACACTGAGGTCTTTCAAGATGTCTTACTATCTCTGTAAGGAAAGGAAACAGAAGGCAGGGAATATGCTGTTGGAAATTGAGCACACTAGTGTGAGGAGGGCTAGACTGAAAAGCAAACACAAGTCCTGACTAATGATGCACAGACAGGAAAGTTTCCGGGAACTTGCTGAAACAGAGAAGTGGAAAGACAGCAAAGAGGGAGATACCAAAGTAGGAAAGGGAGCATAAAAGATACTCAGCATGTGCAACAGTTATACACAGTGCAAACTGATATTCTTCACTAAAAAAATGCAGGCTTTTCAGCACCTTGAGATGAGAGAACAGAAAGCCCAAGGGCCGAACGCTGCGCTTTCCTGACACCTGCAAGGTGCAGATGTGAACAGTGACACAGTCAAGCAAACTTGTTATATTTAAAATACATCCTCAGGGTATACTTTAAATACATATTTTAGATGTGGGATAGGAATAAGAGGGCATAAATTATTACTGATCAGCATCTAGCAAAGACAGTATTTCTTCAAATAGTTCCTGTCAACATTGTAAACACCAGAAGTGAAGATGATGAGCTAAAGCCAGCTGTAATACAAACCCAAGCATCTGTACTGACCTACCTTCACTGCTCCTCACCTAAGGCTCAAGTGCTACACTGGAGCAGAAGCTCACATACACAGCTATGAGATGGTATCATTCTTAAGCACCAGGATCCAACCTTTGTTAAGGGATGAGCCTCTGAAAGGCTTCCCCTGTATCAACAGTTTTGTGTGAGTAGTTTCAATCCTACTAATGGCCTCGCAGGCAGAGAGAGAGAAGCCTTTTCATTCAAAGGCTGACCCTGAACAAAGAGCAGTGCTCCATCTCCCAATTCAGACAAGGGTCAAGAGCCATTCACTTCGCCTAATCAGAACCTGAGCAGAAACTACATCACCTCATTGTTTTCCTGCCAGGCTCCAAATAAGTAGGTACCTACAGCTTAGCTCAAATTCTCAGTATTTCCCAATGCCCTACAAAAGCATGGTTTATCGGTTTTAAGCACAAGGGGAGGACTGCTCTTCAATCGGGGCACTGAGCATGCATTCAAAGAGACATGTGCCTGAAGCGTTTATTCCACAAAGACATGACTCCAGCAAGCATCTCTCAAGCACTCTGGAGCAAGAAATGGAAATGGCTTGCTTCAAGTGACCTCAGTCTTCTAGGCCCTGGCTAGTGGAGTGCTTCCAAACATCCCCCCCACCACCACTGCCCACTTTGCAGGCAGCATGCTGCTGACTGCCACTGTAAGGGCAGAAAGGGGAAACGAGTTATATCTAACTACCCACCTGCCCAAAAAGCACAGAAACAACCACTTGAAAAGGCAATGCAGGACAGAAATGCTCAGGGGACAACAGAGCCATACTCTCCCCTTCTGCTTTCACATCCTCTGAAGCCCATGCTGCTGTCACACAGGCCTTCTACAAAACCCTACTTGCCAGCCAAGGACATAAGCACCACAACATCCAGCACACACAAGCTCAGACCACAAGACTTTTTTGTTGGTTGGTTGGTTGTTGGTTTTGGGTTTTTTTGAGGGGGGAGGAGTGTTGTTGTTTGGTTGGTTTTTATTCTTTTTTTTAATAAAAGTCAATTCACAAAGAAGATTCAGCAACATAACCTATGCAAGTAAGAGCTGCTCCTTGCTTGCTCATGGGCTCTGTCATGCAGGCACCTTTGCATTAGCCTCCCAGGACATACAGACCCTTCTAATTTGCATTTGTTCAAAGGGGCAGGTGTTGTCAGATTCATGTATGAAGTCCCCTGAGTGACAGTAGTACAGCAACGAACAAACACCTTTAGGCTGCAGGGGGAAGCCTTTCCCTTTGCTAAAACCCCACCTATTGTTTGCTTTTCCAGAAGCTGCTGCTGCTTTGGTCCCCACGGGGCCAGGCAACCTCCTCTCCCACGCTCACCACCAGCTAGGAGACTTTCTCCAAACTTTGTACCCATCAGCAGAAATTTGTTTCTGTTTGATAATGTTAAAAATTACATCCCACACCTGTTTGGACTTTATTCCACTACCCCAACCCCACAAGACAGGGTTGCTCTTCCCCTCACCCAGTGGACCAATTAATTTGGGCAAGCCTATTTCAGGACTGTTGACTTACCTAACTCTGGCTCTTACAATTAATTTTTCACCATAATAGCTTGTCATCTTAAATTATCAAATTAGAGAAGCTAGCATTAACAAGAAGATATCACTTGTGAATTGCCACAGAGTGTTCTGGACACCAGGAGAAGTCAGCCAGGATCACAGGCAGAAATCAGCTGGGGGACTCTGGTAGCAGCACAAAGCACAGTTAGCAGCAATTATCTGTAAAGAATAATTTTACATCCTGGACTTGTAATTACTTTACATTGAATTCAATTACCACCACCATGAGAAAAAAAATAAACAGACTTGTAGGTGATCCAAGGTAAGTATTTTAATAATCAGCCAAATCAGTTGAAGTTCAGCAATTTTCCACCACAAGGATGGTTGACAAGAGGGGCTCTGAACAACAAGAAGCATTTTTCACAGTATGCTGCATTAACTTTTCAATTAGCAGCCCTTGTGGCCTTTCTCAAGCTTACTGCATCCTCCTCCACACCACTTACAGCAAAGTGAACCTCATTCCCTAAGCCTTTTCTTAGAATGAGTATCTTCAGGTAGACAAAACAAGTAGTGAGATAAAGAAGATTAAAAAAAAAAAAAAAAGGAAAAGGTTTTTGCATTTATATTGATCTACCAAATAACACACATCCTGCTCCCTTCAAAGCCTTCTCTTTCTTAGGAAAAAAAGTCAGCAGTGAAGAGTGACTTAGACAAGAAGTCGACCCTAACATTCATTTTCTATTTTTTATTTCCAGCTTTTGGGAAATTATATGTAATAGCCAGTCTTCTGCCACTTTTATAAACCAATTTCAATGCAAATCCTTGCATAGCAAAGCTTCATTTCATAAATAATGGTGGCAGGGAGTCAAGCCCTCTAGAACCAAAAGTACATTAGCAAACTACTTTGGTACATTATATATTCAGCAAAGGAAGCAGAAAGAGTATGACAGTTTAAAAAAGTGTTTTTAAATTGGGTTATGAAAAATTTACAGAAGGAAGATCCCACAAACAATTCAGAGCTATAGTGGATCCCTGCCTCCCACCACTTGTTTTTTTTTCCTGACAGCTGTGAAGAACAACCCAGAAGCCACCAAGAGAGAGGTGTTGTTTGCATTTCCTTTTCCAGAAAAAAGATAAGGATATATAATGCCCACGGGTGGGTGTGCACATGCAAAGTACATGAGGCAGAACAAAGGCAGGTACTTGCAGGGCACCAAAAGAGGGCCTGCCTTTTCTTATCTTTCCCTACTTGTACAAGTTGCCCCAAATTAGGGAACAGGAGAGCAAGCAAGCTTGATTTCTCCTGATGTAATGGCTGCACTATCCCTCCAAAGCATGCAAAGAATACACAAGAAATCTCTTTTCAATCACATGTCAAAGAAAACATACACCTCTGGGCAGAGCTGCACTCAAATGGACACAGAAGTTCCAGGACTATAGAAAATGTACATTTTGCCTGAGTAGCCAAAGAAAAGGGACCGTTGCCTTTTGTTCAAAGGCCAATTTAACTGAGTGAGTAGATTAGATCTTACCCTTACTGCAGGCAAACCTGAGGGTAAGGAGCCTCAGAGTTTATTATTATGCTAAAAAGTGTGTCAACATCGATTCAAACACAGAACAAGCTTCTGTCTGCAACTGATGCTTTGAGTAAGGGGAAGAGTAAAAAGAAAAACTAGAAGTAGGAAACTGGAGTGGAAATTGAAGGAAAAAATGTAATTTCCAGCCCCACTAATCCAAAGAAATGGGAAGAATTTCTCTCAGCCTGGTTGATTCCATTGATGGCTAATTTCCCCTCCCAGAAGTGGAAACATCTTAACAAAGAGGATTTCAACATTTGCATGTCCTATCACAGGACCAGAACACTTAGTCTGTAAATCTTCCCACTCATTAAAAGCAACCTCACAGATCACTGTATAATGTAAAGGTAGATTTTAGTAGAACTTGCACATAAATAAGTTAGGCTTTTTTAAACAGTTCCTGACTGTATTAATAGATCCTCTTTCCAGCAGTACTCTCATTATTTCAGTTTTCTGCAGCAGTCTTGTTGGCCACAGTTCAATTGTTTTCTAAGAGGCACCTTCTAAGTGTACTAAAATACATTTTCACATGTAAGTATTTCTTGATTACTCTACCTCACTTCATTTAGATTTCCTGACATGAGGAATGCACTAACACCTACTTCCTTTCATCTTCATAAACATACTTGAGAGATATGTCCTAACAGTCGATGTTCTGGGCAGGGAAGAGGAAACACCATTAGTTTAGAAGAATGTCCTTATTTAACATCATTATTGCACACCAGCTGTCATGATACACTGTGCAGCATTGCACACAGTTTATGTAAAGCTAACCTTGGACAACCCTGTGGGCTTCGTGTTCTTAGCAGTTTAATACAAGTGTGTAGGTTTTTTTAAAGCAAGACATTTGCACCTACACAGAGGGAGAAATTCATCTCCGTTCGCACACAGTATCGTGGTTGGATCGAGACAAAGATGAGCAATGGAAAACAAGTGCCAGAGCTTTTAATCCCAAAATAGTTTTGGCAGTGCAAAATACTACTGCCTCTACCCAGAGGCTGCCACACTTAGCTCTGAACAGGCACAACATCTCCTGCAAGCTTTTCCCAACTGCTTCAGCACAGTCAGCTGGGTAGCTCAAGCACTACTCAGAAACCACACGGACAATGCACAAGATAGCCACAATTCCTTCTTTAAAAGTAAATACAGAGAGATTTCTTAACCTAGATTTTCAGTCTTTATAAGTGAGTCTTTATAAGCAGAACGTGAAATCTCAGGTCATATGCATGAAACAAATATAAACCTGTTTGACAGGAGTCAACTAAAAATTTTGCTTTAAAGGCCCATGGAAACATATGTCTTAAAGAAAGTGAGAAGGACGTACAAATCACTTCCAGTTGAATCCATGTTGAGCACAGAGTACATTTTTGGGAGAGCCACCTGCCAAAGCAACTGTCCCACTTCCAGCAGTAGCACTGCCACATTTTAACAAAGAGAATATAAATTACCTGAGGCAGCAACACAACAGAGATTCCTCAATGGGATTGCCTAATAAAATGCTCTTGGTCAGTACATCTCATTACACTAATCTATTATTCTATTGCCTTAAGGTTAGCAAAGTATTAAAAAAAAAAAAAAACAAAAAAACAGGGAAAAAACCCAACCAAACACACACACAAAAAAAAACCCAAACAAACAAACAAAAAAAGCACCCACCACAAAATGCAACAACAAGAGGAAAAATACAACAAACCACAACACAACAAACCACAAACAGACTGGCCAAGTAGCAGATAGAATCACAGAATGGTAAAGTTGGAAGGGACCTGAAAGATCATCCAGTTCCAA
>WBNM01015144.1:173017-203051 GCA_013399055.1 Ramphastos sulfuratus | reverse complement strand
TCACCACCCAGCCTGGAGTTGTGCATGATCATTTCCAATACTTCCTCATCATTAGGGTCTAAAATAACTTTATTTTGGAAAGGAAAGCAAAACTCAAGGACTAGAAGTACTCTTTTATTTAGTAGAGAAGTAAAAAATAAGAAGAATCAGAATTTTGGCCTGTCATGAACCACTCATGAAAACATCACTATTTCAGAAGGAGTTTCTCAGAGATATTTAACATATTGCCTTTATCTTAGATTTTCAACTGCTCAGTGACTGCTACTAATTACAATAAATCTGATAAGAAGAAACTACAATGGGAAACAGTCAGCAAATACCTTGGCCATTTTGAGGGGGAAGAAAGCAGCACCACAAACACTAAAACCCAGAAGTGCAGTTTCCTTCCAGAGTTTGTCTTCAGGCGTTAATCTGACAATCGTTGAAGCCTCTGGGTTAAAAAAGAAAAACGAAGCAAAACCAACAAGACAAAACACTGAGTTTTTTCTCACGGACAAGGCTTTCTGCCTGAACCCCCACGGTGCCAAAAGCGCAGCCCTCAGGGAAGGGAGTAGGAGTAAACTTTTTCTGACTGCCTTTCCCTCCTCCCCACCAAGCCGACTCCGTTATCATTACAACTGAGACCTCCACATGCCCATCGGCTCCAGATGAAACTGGAGAGAAGGTCAGACGGTGTCAGTGAAAGGAGGAAGGCAGCAGCCACTCAGCCTTCAGCCCTGTCCTCATAAGAAACAAAACAATCTCGCAAAGCCAAAGCAATTCTCGACCAATTACAAAACAGTGCCGTTCTTAACTGTTTTCTCAGTAAGACTACTGCTGTAGTTGTACTGTAGAGCCATACCGAAGCCAAACACAGCGGAGTCTTCTCCTACAGCAGGACTCTGCCTCTGGTTGAGGCCACCTGCAGCCAGCTAGGTCAGCCTGCCCAGGGGCTCTGCCAAAATTTGGCTGCCTGCACAAGACATGGCACAGGATTGCGACCCAAAGAACTGGGAGAAGCCTTGACCAAAGCTCCCCGTGTTGCTCCAGAGCTCTGGCACTCAGCCCTGACCTGAGCAAAACTGAGATCCCAAAGCACCTTAGGGCAAGAATGGGCTTTATCCACCAATCTCACAAGTTTAAAACCAGGACCATATTTCAAACAACACCAGGAGGTTTGCACTGCTTTTTCTTTCATCTCAGAGTCCAATTTCCACCTTAATTACAAGAGGAATTTCCCACAGCAGTGACTTCAATAGATGGTTATATCCATATCCTTAGTACTCTGCACCTCCAATACACTGTGAACAACAGGGCCAGAGGTCAAGTGTTTTTATGGACACCTGCCAAGTGCAGTCATTTTAAAATAATTTCCCTCTCTCAAAGTGGTACTGATTGTACTGGATTTTCCTACGAAGGAGGATGAGAGATCATTTAATTAAAGCACAGATTTTGGTGCCAGGATTCAGTGCCAACCTCTGCAGTCGACCTCTAAAACCCTGGGCACATTCCACCATGGCTCTGAGGTTAGCTAGATTGAGAGCAACTGGTATTTTCTCCCTATTAAGTGCTGGACTCAATGTCTGACACCTACTTTTCTTGTAAACATCCAACTACTAATAAAATTTAACTCAAAATCTTGAAACAATTCATTGCCACATGTGCACTCAAGAGACCAGGCTCAGAAGATTAACATTTCAAAGCCAAGCTCTCAGGAGTCTGAGGAGAACTGGCATGAAGGTTGCCCATGCAATCACATTTGAGCCCTCTGGTGCATACACTTAAGGATATAGTCTTTAATTACTGAATTCCTTTTGCTGCCAACACTCCAGTCAGCATTCAGTTTGACAGGCTCACCCAAGGCACAGCAATTCAGTGTTCAGCTTTACCCACACTGGTCAGAATGCAGCCATATGCATTATTTACTGAATACTGTGAAGTCCCAGCTTGGAGTATTAAAAAATCTTAATTTTGTTGGCAGCTTTCCTGGGGCATTTAGTACTAAGCAGTTGCATATTTCTGAAGTAAGGTTTATTATTTGCAGCATCACTCTTACAAGGAGGCATATCTCCTCTACTTCACAGGTAAAAAGTAAGACTGTGTAGATGGAGTAAGACAAACAAGCACCCACTGTTTTGAGGTACCCAACTTAAGATGCCATTGGTGTCATTTTTATCAGAGCACTTTGCATCCTCAAAAGGAACCACAATCTCCACTGGCCTCTGCCACAGCAGACAACACTTGACTGTTCAGAGAAGAAAAACAAGAGAACAAACCACAAAACACTAAACAAACAAATGACAACAAAAAAAACCAACAACCAAACAAAACACCCCACGGAAACGTACACATACGCAATTAGACACTGTGAAAAATGCCATTAGTGATTTGTACAGGTATGCACAGGGCACTTTCCTTCTGTGGATGAAAAATACAAAATCCAACAAGAGCAGTCAGTTTCTTTAACCATGAACACATTCTGTTTCTCTCCTTTTTTTTTTTTTTAACCATATAAATGCCCTTCATTTTTGCATCAAAGAACAAATGGTTCAACCAGACAACACACCCTTCAGGGATTCATCTCCTTGAAAGGCCTACCCTATGCACTGAAAACAACATGCAGGCACACAAGAAGTGCTCACTGGCTTGTGAACCTCTTAGAATGGGTTCTTTCCCTTTCAGCACCTCTCCAGACATAAAAGGTTAGAGTCCCACACCTGAGAGCTTAGATTAAAGAGAGAAAAAACATCTGAGTCATCACATTTCGGTATTTTACTGCTGAGTAGTGCATCACTCAGAAACTTCACTGACAATTCAAAGCTTGACATTCCTTTGGTCCCATCAGAATTTCAGCAACTCTACAATGTACTTCACTACTGATAACAGTAATGATTCTGTACATATCAAGAAGTCAATCATGTGCTACCACTCTGGTGAAAGTGTTAAGACTGCCCTGTAAACATGGCTGTCAAATTAATAGACACAATCCAATTAACATTCACATAGGCAACCTAATTCAGACACTGTAACTTCAGGAGCTACATATAACATGGAGAGATACTATAGAGAAAATATTACTAATTCCTCAAGTAGCTGCTCTCATTGAAAAGTAGACCATTACCTACAATCTTCTTGCCCCAGAGATAAGCAACATGTACTTTATGAGGTAATTCAGAATTGATTCATAAGTTGTGGGTTTTTTTAAAGAATATCTGCATGTACCTAAAATCTGTTCCAATGGTTTTGGCAACAAACTTTTGAATGTGCAATAGCAATTTTACTGACACAAAGCACCATATCTTGAAAAAATGTTATAGCAGCACTGCAGTTAATGCATGTTTGTTACTCTAGTTCTCCTGATAGAGAACCATCAAAAGAACAAGGAAATAAAGTTTCATCTCTCTTCACTTCTAGAAGTATTCAAGGCAGCATACAAGCATACCAGCTCATTAACACAGCTTTTCTTCCTATCAAGAGAGGCCAGAGAAACTACTGTGGAGAAAACAGGAAAGCATACTTAAGTGAGACTAATTTCAAACTTTCCTCCATTGCACTTTTAGGAACAACAATGAAGGATCCAATGCATTAAATGTTTATTTTAAAAATGCAGAAATATTACTCAAAAAATATCAAAAAGTACAAACAGTCATTTGAGTTCAAAAAGCACAACAGTTTTACTGTTATTCTTCACTGTGCAACAGCTTCAGAAGATTCTGAAAAGATCCACAATTCTACAAACAATTCTGCATTTCTTATCCACTCAAAATCCATATGGCTGCAAACTGAAAATGTAACCAACAAAGGCAGTAAATTATTTTAGAACAGACTCTAGTAACAGCATGCTCTAGCATCAGTCCACAACACAAAGCCCTAACTCCGAAGAGCAACTCGGTGCTAAACATGTGTGTACATGCAAATTCCTGAACATCAACTTGCTGTGCAGGACCAAACCAAAGTAAGAAAATAAGTGATATGTACACCTTATACCATACATCAAGTGAATTAATGCCTCCTGAGAAGATAGAGGCTTTTCCTTCACATAATCAGCGTGATTTATCGCACTTACCAATATTCTGTTATCCACTTTATCTCCCTTGGTTTCCAGCTTTACTTTCTTCTTGACTGAAATTTTGATTTTCCTCCCAATAACATCCCTGACACTTTCTGAAATAAAAGAAAATATCTTAGTTAAATACCTTCAGTGTCAATGTGAGAACAAAACAGACACCACTTGCAAGTTTGCAGGAAGATGCAGAGCCATATTGTGCAACTGCCTGCACTCATCCACCTGCACCAGTACTAAACCAACCTAAACACAAGGACAACTTCTGTAAGTATGTCACCTCCACAATAATTTATGTCTACCATGACTATCAGTTTCATATGCCAGGATTCTGAACATAATTTGACACTTCTTTCCAGCAGTACTTACACATCAAAAGCACTCTAAAGACAAGCCCCAGCACTGCTTAGCTCTGCTCTGGGAAAGCACAACAAATTCCTCACTTTGTATCATGTGTACTTGAAAAGCTTGCTAAAGCAAGTTAGCTTCTTGCATTGAAAACAATAAATAAAAGTTAGTTTATTGTTACTAGCAGGGAAGCTAAATGGGTCAGATAACAGAAAGCAAATGTTCTCACATTTTGCATTTTGCACACTCAATTTGCAAAGCAAACTAAGCAGGCTTCCAGACCGTAACACCTAATAGCAATGTAGTGGATGCCCTGGAAGGCAATATTGGTCTGTGTCCAAGTCCCAACGACAACGTATCCACCTCCCGGTGCCAACACCAAAGTTAGATTAATTACCATAATGTTTCAATATGTATATGCATACACGTGTATGCATTCCCTGCCAAGTACCAAAGGAGCCAGCTTTTCCCATCAACTTATCTACCCTGGCCTGAAAGGAACACAGATGCAGGAATCATGTCAGAAAGCTTATACAACTACCCACACTGATGTAACTTGGAGATAAACAGAAAAATTCATCTAGAAGAGCCAATTTGGCACCTCCTGTAACTCTGACTGCCCAGCCCCCCTTGAAAAAGAATGAGAAAGAATCTTCTAAACACATTAACCTATTTCCAGCACTACAGCTGTCCTCTTTAAAACGCCAGAGTCCACCCTCCCCAGACACACACACTTTGCCCTAGTGCACACTGACGTTTAAAGGCTAAAATTCAGTGGTCTCTTCCCCAGGCTTTTAATTATATGTATGGCACTTTTCTGCACAATTTTCAGCTAGTACTCGTAGCGCCTTAGTGCAAACAACCACCGTTTATCAAGCCTGCACGTTTAGCTCAGGCCACAGCCTTCTGCCTGCAGGGCAGGAGGGAGTGCAAGTCAGAAACGCGCTTGGTCGGAGCGACTCTCCAGCAGAAAGAGCTCTTTCTGCAGAATCGGCATGTTTTCCCCAGGGATTTTAATTTTCCTATCAGGAAACAAAAGCTCCTCGGTAGCAGCGGCTTGCCCGGCGAGAAGCCTGTCCCAAGCCGCAGCAGCAGCCCCGTGGCAGGCAGCCAGCGCGGCCGGCTCCCTGGGCAACCGCTTGGTCAGGAGCCAAGCTGTAAGCTCCCTGAGCAGTCAGGTAGGCAGAGCCCAGGGGAAAGTTCAGTCCCATCCTTCTTATGCGAGTTGTTCTCCTGAGGCTTTCTCTCCCACAGGTAATGCCTAACCCTGATCTTTCTGCCTCTGCTTGGGGACCCAGAAGCAAGATGTCCACGCCGTCCTTTTCATGAAGTTCTGCCTCCTTGCAGAAGGAAAGGTACTGCTGCTGTCTCTGCTACTTTATCTCCGCCTCCGGCCTCTGCCTTTTCAGTTTCTTCTCTCCTGCAAACAGCTCAAGTTGCCTGTGTCTAGCAAGGTACTTCCTCACAAGGCACCGGCATGGTGAGACTTGCTTCCCTTTGCTGTTCCGCAGGTCCCACACGGCAGCGGTGGGAGTGACGGCAAGTCCTCAGCTCCAACAGTCTTACTGCAACAAGCCATCGGGGAAAAAATGGCCTGAGACTCAAGACTCCACAAAGTGTTAACATGCCAGCTCCCTCTAAAGCTCTCTCTCTCGCAGAGGACTATGAAATACTTCTTCAGAGACTTAAACACATAGATTTCATAAATACTTCCTATGTGACTGAGGATACTTCCCCACACATTGAGTGGCAAGTAGACTTAGTAGGTTTTCAGACACAGAGACAGAAGCATAACATTAAGGCTTGTATTTGAAAGTGTTTGTCCATTTCTACTACCGGAGTCTTCAGACACCAGCACCTTGCAGGCGTGGATCCAGGTAAGCCAACAGTAAAATAGGGTTTTAAAGACTATGACCCACAAGACCCAAAAGTTGCATGGGAAGTGAGTAACAGAACAAAAACTGCAGCTCAACCATGCTCACTCCCAGTTTAATCTCCACCTTCTAATCACTAAGTGTTAAGGCACATCCTTTCGTTCTGTTCTCAAAACGGGGGTTTACTACAAATAGTCTATTTAAAATGTTACATTTTAACATGCAAACACCAAAATACTAATAGACATCAAACCAATCTGTGTGAACAGACCCACAGCCCCCAGAAGAGCCCCTGACACAGCAAGCTGGGCAGATGTAGGGCACGAGGTCTGGGGGGCTAATTCTCAACACCACCAGAGCAGGGGATGCATGAAGATGCTTACATTGCTCTTCCCCATAATATGTACCACGTGTCACCACTTATTAGCACCTCAAACATGTCTGGACATTTTAAAAAACAAAATCCTTGTGTTTTTGACCATGGCTACTGCTAGCACATTTCCTAGCCATTCACTTCCTAGTAGAAAGCTATAGACTAAAGCAGACCACACGGTTTGCACAGTTCAAGGACTGCAAAATAGAGCTATTTGTCTGCACAGAAAAAAAAAAATCTACAACAGCTGTAACCATCCATCTATTTTTTAACCAATATTTCATAAATGCTAAAGCCAGTTGCCACCTATAGTGCTGACTGATGAAACTGAAGGAAATGCAACAGTATGAATGAACTAGGTAAGGTTCGAAGGACTGCTTTCGACACAACATGTATGCTATTGACAGATGAATTTGTTTCCATCTGTCATTAAAGCAATACTTTAAATTATTATTCTTGTGTTGGTGAGATCCTTAGATCTCTCTTCAATAGGCAAAACTGCACCTGCAACTAAAGGGAACATGATCTGAGCAAGGTAACTGAGGGTCAGGTCTAGAGCATCAGACCTGTTGATGACACTGGTTACCAATGTACTGCGTTCGTGATCCATTTTTCGAAAGCTTCCCAGCCGCGATGACGGCATCTGCAGGGTCCTTACCGTCACCTACGATTTCCTAAGCGTACACCACGCAACGCGGGGGGGTTGTGCGCATGTGGCCATAAAACTTTAATTACAGATATCCTCGCTCCCGCGTACGTACATAGAAAAATTAATCTTTAACGGTACAAAGTCCGGGGGAAAAATGAAAAATAACGACCAGAGCCACAGCCCAGAGCCTGAGCTCAGGCCGCCAGACTGAGGCGCTCGGCGCTGCTGCCCCGGCCGGGAAGCGCTGCGGAAGGCTCGGGCGAGCCGGGGCAGCTCCGCTGCGCGTCTGCCTGCCCTCGCAGAGCCCTCGGACCTGCTCCTCGGCAGATGTCTCTGGAGGACAAGCACAGCGGACTCCGGACCCCGGCTGCCGCGGGGCTGGGGGCGGCGAAGAAGACCGCATTGCCCACGGCCACTACATGGGCAAAGTCCCTGCTCACGGTCGCCTCCCTGCTCATCGCCGCAGGCTCGCAGCCCCCGCCCGCCCATTCCCCACAGGCAGCAGCGGGGGCAAGCGCCGGCGGCGCGGCCTCACTGCCCCCCATCCCCTCCTCAGAGTCCGCCCGACCCCGTTCCAGCAGCCTTAGGGCCCCCCTCGGTTCACCCAGCCAGCTCTCGCGGAGCTCCCACCGGCTGCACTGACATCCCCTCCCTCCCGTCGCCGCGACCCTGTCCCCAGGTCCCTCTGCAGTCCCCCTCGCTGTCAGCGCTGCAGCACGGGGTCGCGCACGGCGGCCTCCAAACTTGCTCCCCGACCCCGCAACACCTTCCCCGGGATTCCCTTCCGTTTCCCTTCCTCCCCATCCCCACCGTCGTGTCCTGTCTCTTACCGATCAACTCTTTGGGGACGTCGGAGCTTTCCTCAGCCATGGTGGCGCTGCCCGGCTCCCGAGGGTGCCCGGTGACTGCTTCAGCGACACGCCGTCCCTGCACCGGGCAAGGCAGACATGCAACCAGCGCAGCGGGGCGAAGGAGGGCCGGCCGTGCGCCTCTCTGCTGCGTGTGTGCGGAGCGTCTGTGTGCGGTGAGCGCGGGTGGAGGGAAGGGGCTTCTCCCGCCCCACGGAGCCCGCTCCTCCCGCGCTACATGACGCCCCCGGCTGTCGGCACGGCCAGGAGGGACATTTCCAGGGTAGGAATGGCCCGCAGGCAGCCGTCAGGAGCGGCGGCCCCTTCACACGGCCGGCCCCTCCGCGCAGCCCGGCTTCCCCCCCACCCGGCACCGGCGGCTCGAACGCGGGCGGGAGCAGGAGGTGGCTGCCCCCGCCCCGGGAGGGCTGGCGCCCTCGCCCCGGTCCGGCCTCCTCACCTCGCGAGAGCCGCCGGGAGCCGCCCGCCCGCGCCCGCCGAACACCCGGCGGCAGAGGAGGAGGAGAAGGAGGAGGCGGCGGCCGCCGGGAGCATCACCCTCAGGAAGCCATCGCTCCCGCTCCGCCGCGGAGAGGGAGAAGGAGGAAAGCAGAGAGATGGAAATCCAGCGCGGCGAGGCTGGCTCCTCCTTCGCCCGATCGGCCCCAGGCGCTGCGGCGGACCCGGGAGGGCGGCGGCGGGGGCCATCTGCCGGCGGCCGCGAGTGGAGCGGCCCGGCCCCCTCCGACGTCGCCGCTGCCGCCGCAGGCCTCGGCCGCCACCGAGATAGATGGCAACACCGCCGTCGCTCCTCGGCAGACACTGCCTCTCACTGATGCACCTTCAGGGTTTGCACCGCGGGCATTCTCCTCGGGATTAATTTAATTTACAAGGGTGTGTGGTGTGGAGGGGGTGGCGGTCAATCCTCGCCACCTGGGAAAGGGATTGCCCAGGCTGGATCGTGTCAAGTCCTGGAAGAGAGTAACCTTTGATCCAGAATTCGTCTGCCTCTCCCTCACTCCCCCACCTTATCTCCATAGGGACGGCAGCCGCTTCAGCACCTTTATCTGAGCTAGCGCCGTCGCTTAGAGATGGCTTAGCAAGCTCCTTGTGCTGGGAGAAGAGGCAAGATTCAGAGCTCGTGGTAGGTGGAAGAGAATCAAACATGCCTCCTTTCCCAGGACTGAAGAAAAGTCCACAAATTGGAGCGTTTTGCTTGTTGCACTTTACTGCTGAGAATTGTCGTGTACTGCCAGCCGCGTTAGAGAAGGACGGCAGGCGAGCTGCCTAACTGCGCCTAGGAAAATAGGGCAGAAAGATGCTTATTGGGTGGGAGCGAAGGAGGAGGCTCGGCAGCTTTGGAAATCTTTTGGCTGCTTCTGGTAGCGTGCCTAGTTTCAATGAAAGGATCATTGTCACTGCAGCAGGACTGCGATTGGTTGCCATCCATCGTGAAGGGGTGGATTACTGCATAAACCTCCTATTTCAAGCACTCAACGAGTGAGTGATGGATCTGGGAGATCAAAATCATTTATGTCTAATTAGGAATCCCAAAATGGGTTCAGTGAGAGCAACAGCCTAAATCCAAGAAGAGTTACGTACTCTCTGTCTCAGAGACTAGTGCACAACCTGGTCTTCAGGAGAAAGACAACTTTGAAATTGGTGGGACTTGTCAAACGATTTTATTATGATTCCCTATGACATCAACCAGCTCTAAATAACGTTAGAAATTATTTCACCGTTGCAGACAGGATCACTATAGGCTACAATTTGCTCTCTTTCCAGTTTGCTGTTTACATGCAATGAAAAAAGACATCCTGTAAAGAAAAAAATTAAATGAATATGTTAGTAAAATAAAATAGTAAAGAAGCTGTGCACTTTTAATATATAGCAATGACAAACAAACCTTGTCTGGATATATATGTGTATATACAGATTGCACTATATTCCTTCTCTGTTGATGGTCTTCTGCTCCATTTTCCTCACTGTGTCTGCATCCTTCTCTCATGTGTGCAGAACACCTGCTGACCTCTTCCTTTCCTTCCTGCCAATCTTCCCTTATGGCTCAACAGAAAACTCTATTTCTTGCTTGCTGTGTACACACAAGCTAGCTTCCACCAAGGAACATGAGCATCTTCTGGCAGGAACCCAAAAAACCAAATAGAGAAGTCCACGTCTTTTCTAATGCCCAGGAGAGAAAATTCAGATGATTATGTCTGCTGCATAAGAAAGGCCATGTAATTTCATGCTGATGAGAGTAGTGGGCTGGATTCTGTGTGAGTTAGATGGCTGCAGGGAGTGTTGCAGTATCCGCAGCTTCTATTTAACCAACAGTAATAAAGCAGGGTGGGAACTAGGAGCTTCAGAAGGCATTGATCAGGGAGAGATTTGACACAGAGAGGGATGTGGGGGCAAAAAAAAAAAGTCCTCAAAACTGCAGCCTTGATGCATCAGATTAACCATTAATTGTATGAAGTAACTTCTGAGGAACTTCTGACCTCTTGCAAGTTTATACAGCCTGAATTGACATCAGGACATGCTTCTTTCCAGCCTGTTTCCTGTGCTGGTTTGAGGCTAATTGGAATATTTTAATGAAAAAAAAAATTATAGGCTATAAAAAGCAAACAATGGTGATGTCTACTTCACTCATAGGCTTGCTGAGATGTATAAGAACAAGAACACAAATGTAGATAACAGAGAGAGTCTCTAGCGGGTGTGTGTCTGCTGGCCTCTCTGCTGAGTAACCTAACTAATCACTCTGCTTCTAACCCCCTTTGCTGATCCTCCAAACTCACCTTGCACATAAGCCAGACCCCGGGGTAAGGTAGAGGGGTGGAAAGAGGGTGGAAGGGTGGTTGGGAGCCCCTCCTGGGGACTCTGATTGCTGGAAGGGGAATTGTGTTTCTGTATTACCTTTAACTTGTATATTTCTGTAACTATTCCTGTCTATTGTGTAAATATCTGCTTGTATATTGTGCTAAGCTGTAAATAGAGCTTCAGTCCTTCACTTCAGCCATCTGAGTCTAGTCGGGTGACCTTTCATAGTGTGGGGGGGGCAGGTAACTCCCAAACCATCACACCTTTCCTTCTTCTCAGCCTAAATCCTGTTGTCTCATGAAAATAAGGCAGGTGTCAATATGAGTTCATACCAAGCCAAGGACCATCATAGGGTAAAGTAGGGTATTCAGAGTCTAAACTGCTGCATGTCCTCCCTGCCAAGTTCTCTAGCACAAGGATTGTGGCTTTAGCAATGGAGAATCTCAGACCTTTTTTCCTGAGAAGCAATAGTATGATGTGATAATGTTATGATGTGATCCTACTCCTGCTGAAGCCAGTGGAAAGATTTCAGCTGCCAACAGCAGGTGTCAGACCAACATTGACATCACATCCTGGAGTTGCCCTGCTGCAGAGCACTATGGTGGGAGGAACAAGATGATCCATACTGATCTGCAAAGCTGCCTTGCATTGTGTATCAAAACCTCAGAATGTTTCATGAAAAACAGGGCAGAAAACAGCTCTAAATATAACTGACATGACCCAGCCTTGCTAGTTGAATTTCTAAGTACAAATTCAAAGGGATGACTTCTTCCCCAGCTAGACATGTACAGCTCCATAGATATTGCTTACTGCCCTGGTTGAGTGCAGACAGAGCAGAGTTGTGCTGTTTTATATACCAGCCAGTCACACATTTCCAAGGAGAGGTGCTACTTTTCAATCACTGCAATTACTAGGGGTATTTTAAAGACCAAGAGGCAGCTGACCTGCCACTCTATGGATGCACTGGAAACAAAATTAAAGCATACATTTCCAATTATGACTAGAAGTTTGTGAAGCTCACCCATGCATGCCAGTTTTATTTCCACTCAGCCTAAAAATAATGTGTAGCACTTCCAATTATGAGGTCTCTCCATTTTTTTGTTCACTTGCTGTAATTTTTACCCAATAAATGTGCTAATTGTCTATGTGTGGTGACACTATTAAATGTGATATTTGGGCCCCTCACATTGATCACATGTGTTCAGAAGGCTGTAGGTGTACCAGGACTTCACCAAGGGCAAATCTTGCCTGACAAATTTGGTGGCTTTTTATGATGAAGTCACAGTGACAGTGGACAAGAGAAGGGCAACTGATGTCATCTACCTGGACCTGAGTAAGGCATTTGACTCTGTCCCACAGGACATCCTGGTCACCAAACTGGAAAAACATGGACTTCATGGATGGACCACTCACTGGATAAGGAATTGGCTGGATGGTGGCACACAGAGAGTGGTGATCAAGGGCACAATGTCCACCTGGAGACCAGTGATAAGTGGCATCCTGCAGGGGTCAGTGCTGGGATCAGTGCTGTTTGACATCTTTGTTAGTGATACGGGCAGAGGAATCAGTGCACCCTCAGCAAGTTTGCAGATGGCACCAAGCTGTGTGGCACAGTCGACTTGCTAGAGGGCAGGGATNAGGGAGTTGCGGCTGCTCCCTCCCTGGAGGTGTTCAAGGCCAGGTTGGACAAAACCTTGAGTGACCTGTGCTAGTGGGAGGTGTCCCTGCCTATGGCAGGGGGTTGGAACTAGATGATCCTTGAGGTCCCTTCCAACCTTACCATTCTATGATTCTATGACTTAGGGATGTTTTGATGTGAAACATAATTAGAAAAAAAAAAAAAAAGAGCAGAAAGCAAGTGGCTAGCTAATTGCACAATAGTAAATGTGTCTTATATTGCTGAGTGAGTTGATGCCTGCTTTGGATTTCACCAGTTGAGACAAAATCAATAGGGGAAAAATGTGTGCCCTCCATCAGTCACAAGTTTGGCAGAAGAAATGGCACACTTGTCAGTAGTCTGTTGCTATCGATGCCTGAGTCTTTTCAAGACTTTTACTCTGGGTTGCTGTATGCTCTTACGATTATTTCAGTACCCTGCACACAAAAAACTCTTATTTTGTCTCCATTTTAAATAGGCTGAATATAAATGTAGCAGCCAAGATGTATATTTTGATAAGGCACACTTTGATGGCCGTGCTAAGAAGAGAATTACAAAGAGCAGCCGACGCCTCATTAAAATCTTTATAAGAAAAATCTATTCAGAATAATTCTGATTACTCTACTGTATTATTATATCATCTATTTCCACATTCCTTTTCCCTCATTCGTTTTTAGCAGGCATATTTGCATAAAACCAGGATCGTTGTTTCTTAAGAGCTCATCTGCTTCAGCTACTTAGCTCTCACGTGAAAGCATAATCCTCCACATATCTCACCACATTTAGTTAGACTGTCTTGTAATTTTTATGACTCCAGATGTGGAACTAGAGAGTAAAAGCAGACAATTCCCAAACACACAGCCTAAACTGGCATCCTAGTTTTCTCTGTTCTGCACCAAGCATTACTAACACTTAGCAAAATACTGAACGGAAATGTAACATTTAAAAGCATTTAAAACAGATACCTGAGTGTTGCAGCTCCTTGGCTCATCTGTCACTGAGTCAAGATGCACAATTTTTAGGGCCTCTGAAATCCTGTTTTTCCGCCATTCAAGGCTGTCACCATGTCCAGTATCACAGCAAGCCTCTTTTTATTACCATTGACTCCAACTTAATCAAACAACATGCCTTGATTTGGTTTCTGTCAGCCCTGTGAGACTGACTCTCCCCTGGAATCAAGGCAGTGAAACATGCTCCATAGATGTTATTTGTAGTGTCTGAAGTAACTGAAAAAAGAAGACAGATTTCTTTGTGACCAGTGAAGTGAATGAAATGAACCTGTACAAAAATAAATCTGGAGTAGTTGTGACCTAATTTTCAAACGGAACATGATTCTTTCTTTCCTTTTTAATAGTTTGAGCTTCTCTCTCAGCCTTTACTATTCTTATTTCTTCCCTGCCAGAAACTACTAACAGCCTTTCCATCAATACCAATACCTTCCATTCAACCTAGCAATCTTTGCTGTACAAAAAATATATGCTCAAAATAGATCTCAAAGATGTGTCTCAGAAGCAGAAGATTCTGGAGAGGTCATTGACCATGTGGTGTGTCTACAAGCACCTTTAAGAGAGTGTGCTAAGCCTAAATGGCAAGACATAAATCTCCAGCTCACAACATGATAGTCTGAAACAGGGGAGGAGAGGATGAGAAGCATGGAGGAAAAGTTATCTTGGACTATACTGCCCTGGGAGCAGAAAAAGATGAAGATATATATATAGAGGAAGATAGATAGATAGATAGATAGATAGATAGATAGATAGATAGATAGATAAATAATAGCATATATGTGTGTGTATATATATATATATATAAAAAAATAGCAATTATAGCAATATATATATAGCAATTACAGGTAAATTTTAAATACCAAACAGCTTTCTATCTGCACTGAGCTACCAGACTCTTGCATTTCAGCCATCTTTAGGAAAAGACTGGGTTATGGTTATGACATAGAACTGTAAGAGTCTCCTGCTTTCACATGGAAGACATGAACTCTGATAGGATCTGTGGCAGTAATATTCTGTATGGTACTTCTGCTCCCTCTGCACAAGCTTTCTCCTGAATAATACAGTCAGAGAACCTGCACCCATTTAAGCTGATAAAACATTTACAGAGCTCTGGCTGAATGGTGTTCAAGATAAACCATGTGCTGATCTTTTTTTTTTTTTCACAGATCAGAGTACCTTTAGGCTTGGTTCAGTACTATTTTGGATATTCACCTTTCTGCATTCAAGCATGCACTCACCTTGTGAAATCTGTGGTTGTTGCCTCTGGCTTCAGGAGAGCTCCATGTGAAGATGAGACCACAAAAATCAGAGAATCACAGAATGGTTTGAGTTTGGGAGGGACCTTAAAGATCACCTAGTTGCAACCTCCCTGCCATGGACAAGAACATCATTCACTAAACTAGGCTGCTCAAAGCTACGTCCCACTTCACCTTGAACACTTCCAGGAATGATGCATCCACAACCTCTCTGAGCAACCTTTTTCAGAGCCTTACCACTTTCACAGTGAAGAACTTTTTCCTAATGCCTAATCTAAATCTTCCATCTTTAACTTTAAAGCCATTACCCTTTGTCCTATCACTACATAGCCTTGTAAAAAAAAAAAAATCTTTCTCCATTATTTCCTGTCAGCCTGCTTTAAGTATTAGAAGGCTGCTTATAAAGTCTCTCCAGGGTCTTCTCCAGGTGAAATAACTCCAACTCTCTCAACCTGTCCTCATAGAAGAGGTGCTACAGCCCTCTAATCACCTTTGTGGCCCTCATCTGAATTCACTACAACAGATCCATGTCCTTCTTGTTCTGAGGACTCCAGAGCTGAACAAAGTACTTCAGATGGGAGTCTCAATAAAGCAGAATAGAGAGGAAGAATTGTCTGCCTTCGATGCAGCCTGGGATATTGTTGGCTTTCTGGGCTGCAAGTGCACATTGCCAGGTCATGTCGAGCTTCTCATTTACCAACATCTCCAAGTTCTCCTCAGGGCTGCTCTCAATCCATTCTCCTCTCAGCTTGTATTTGTACTTGGGATTGCTCCAGTCCAGGTGCAGGACCTTGCACTTCACCTTGTTGAATTTCATGAGCCTATGTCCACCTCTCCAGCCTGTCAAAGTTCCTCTGGATGGTATCAATTCCCTCCAGCACGTCAACTGCACCACACAGCTTGATGTTGTTGGCAAAGATGATAAGGGTACACTCGGTCCCACTGTCCATGTTGCCAACAAAGATGTTAAACATCACCAGTCCCAGTACTGACTCCTGAGGAATGCCACTTGTCACTCATCTCCACTTGGACATTGAACCACAGACTACAACTCTTTGAGTGCCACCATCCAGCAAGTTCCTTATGTGCCAAATGATCCATCTGCCAAATCCACATCTCTCAATTTCCAAGATACTCCTAGAGGATCTCATTGCCATTTCCATAGTGTCCAGAATTGTCCTAGATGTTTTTGTTCAATACAGTAAGGAACATCAGACGTATCTGAACAACTTCTCAAAGTTTTACAAATAACTTGCAGAGCAATTAGCAAGTAGGGAGAGCAACATGAGCAAACAGCAAGAACATCCTAGCTGCATGTCACTAATATAAACCAGCCTCAGATGTGATATTGCAATGTAATAGGAATTTGCTGGCAAAGTGAGATTTCCATTTCCGGAGCTGGCCATAACAGGATGTTATCCTAAGGGTTGACTAACACAGCAGAGCTTTTCTGGATTCATATATAGCACCAATGATTTGCAGCAGATGATTTTTAAAAGCGCTACTTTTCAGGTTCAAATCTGAAAAAAAACAAAACCCACCTATAGAATCATAGAATGGCAAGGTTGGAAGGGACCCCAAAAATCATCTAGTTCCAACCCCCTGCCTATGCAATGGAAGTACCAGCAACACACAGAGCCTCCTTGCATTAGGTACATGCACATGTTCTTCTGAGTAGGTGTGCCTCCACATAAGGTCAGTTGCTCAGTCTTACTGAAAAATAGTATCTTTAGGCTATTAGTCCCAAGCCTGTTTCTAATTCCTGATGTGCACAGCATTTTGGGGCAAATGCCCCCACTGAACTAAATATGGTGAGAAGTCCTGGTTTGCTGAAGGGGAAAGGAACAGCTGTTGCCATTGATCATGCCCCTCTGGGTACCAACCGACCAACCTCACTTTGCACTCGTTAGGTGTTCTGCTCTTCAGCAAAGGAGAGGTAAAATTCATATAAGTAGCTTTTTAAAAAACAGGAGAAACATCTCCACATCACATATTTTATGAGAAAGGCTACATATCTGTTAGCAAATTGAATGGGTCAGTGATGTCACAGGGTGCTGAGAATAATGACCACGGAGTGGCTTCTGTCTGTGCTAAGTCCCTTAGCCTTCCAAGGGGTACATTGAGCACCTTAGTCACTCTGCAGTGATGGAGCATTGTTTGATAGGTGGCACTGGGTAGGCCCAAATCAAGAAATGGCTTTTTTGTGCAGATGTTTGCTTTCCAGGGGCTGAGTATGGTTCCTGGCACAGCTTATTTCTGGAACATAGACTTAGCTGAAACATTCTTTGTCTCTCCTCCCTTGCACGGTGAAGAGAGTTGTTTGCTAGGTGGCACTTGGCAGGCTCAAACTAGGGAATGGCTTTTTAGTGCAGATGTTTGCTTACCAGAGGCTGAGTATGGTTCCTGGCACAGCTTATTTCTGGAGCATAGGTTTAGCTGAAGCATTTTCTGTCTTTTCTCCCCTGCACATTGAAGAGTGCTCAGAGGACTTCTCCAACACAATTAAATCACTGGGTGTTTTGCTGCAGAGGCAGTGACTTCAAGTTAGCAGTGCCAAAGGAGCACTTTGAGAACAGCAGAAGGAAAAACACTTTTAAAATTCCTGAGATAAGCCACAAATATGAGGAGGTCACAGAAGGAAATCCTGCCTTGCAGTTCCATGGTACGCCATCAGCAAAACCAGATGAAGGCATTCGTGCTCATTCTGTTGCCACATCTCATAGACACATGACTGGGTGTACTGGTTCTGGCTGGAACAGAGTTAATTTTCTTCATAGCAGCCTGTATGGTGTTGTTTTGAAGTTTTGTTGAAAGCAGTTGCTGGTAATAACATGGGGACGTGTTAGCTGTTGGCTGAGGTGCTTACACAGCATCAAGGCCTCCTCTGCTTTTCACACTGCCCTCCAAGTGAGTGGGCTGGGGGTGGGCAAGAGGTTTGCAGAGGAGAGAGACAGGACAGCTGACCATAGCTGACCATAGGGACATCCCATACCATCTGATGTTGTGCTTACCAACAAAAGCTGAGGGGGGAGTTTTCCAGGCCTGCTGTTGTTTGGGAACTGACTGGTCATCGGTCAGCTGGTGGAGAGCAATTGTGTGGGTTTTCATCACTTGTTTTTCTTAGCTTTCATGGGTTTGTTTGGTTTTGCTTTGGTATTGTTTTGGTTTTCCTTTGTTTCTTTTTTTTTTAACTTATTAAACTGTATTTATCTCAACCCATGAATTTTCTCACTTGTGCCCCTTTCTATTCTACCCCAGTCCCACAGCATGGTGGGGCAATGAGTGAGCAGCTGTGTGGGGCTGAGCTGCCTGCTGGGGTTAACCCACAACATTGGGCCGTTATTATTTGCAGGACTACTGTAAACTAGATGAGAAAATCCACGTGAAAAACAAGTCAGAACATCATGAAAAACCCACAGGCAATGCTTTAGACACCTGTTCTGTTTCTCTAATTTCAAATCACCACTGAAGAGGCCACACACTTGCCAAATGTATTGGTTATTAGGAAATAATTACCCACATACTTACTCAGAAAATAGTCAGGTATCTCTGAAGCACAAGTTTATGAATAACTATTCCCAGTTTCTAATCTCCAGATACATTTTTACCTCAGTTACAGATGCTTCCTCTTAGGGCAGCAGAAACAAGACTGCATTATTTAGACCAGGACATAAAGAGGTCAATAGGGAACTGTGTGGCTGGCTGTAACGTTCACCATTTGCAAGCTGCACATTTCAGCCAGTAGGTCAAATATATTATTTCTGTTCCCCCTCTGGATTATTTACATAATAATCTTGCACAACAAGAACAGCCTATTTCACAATCAGCCTCAACTCTGCTTTTAGCATACAAGTGCCAGCTCTCATCAAGTCCAAGTGCTCAAATGATCTCTGAAAACAATTATGAAGCAGTTACTTCCCCAGTGGACTCAAAATCTACTCAGGAATTGGATTAGAGATTTTTGGAAACATTTTCCCCAGTTGTCCACCTTGGCTATCATTTTCTGTAATGCAGTTTCTCAAAGCACAAACACATCAGTTTATTATCCTTCCGTGCAGTAAAACAAAGCTGTGTCAGGGCTAAGTTTGTAGTTCACTTTTTTTATGGTGGGTAGAGAAATTAGCCCCCAAATAAAACTGAATTCACCAGACTAGCTCAGAAGGTTTGGAAGTAAAATAAAGCTGCATTTTACAGCAAGCTAAATTTGCAAGCATATATACAAAATACATTTACATATATTTACAATTATATATAATTATTTACAATTTAGAAATAATACAGAAATCCAGCCCTCCACTCCTCAGGACAAAGAAAGCCCAGAAGGAGTCAAGCCCACTTTCTGGGGTTGTTTAGCCTGGAGAAAAGGAGGCTCAGGGGTGACCCCATTGCTGTCTGCAACTACCTGAAAGGAGGTTGTAGCCAGCTGGGGTTGGGCTCTTTTCCCAGGCAACCAGCAACAGAACGAGGGGACACAGTCTCAAGTTGTGCCAGGGGAAGTCTAGGCTGGATGTTAGGAGGAAGTTCTTGCCAGAGAGAGTGATTGGCATTGGAATGGGCTGCCCAGGGAGGAGGTGGAGTTGCCATCCCTGGAGGTGCTCAAGAAAAGCCTGGATGGGACACTTAGTGCCATGATCTGGTTGATTGGCTAGGGCTGGGTGATGGGTTGGACTGGATGAGCTTGGAGGTCTCTTCCAACCTGGTTGATTCTATGCTTCTATGATTCTATGATTCTTCTCTCCCCCCTCCCCTAGAGAAAACCATCAAGACCTCATGTGTTACCAGTTCAATCAAGGTTGGTATTCAGCCATGTGCAGAGGAGGAGTGGAGGAGGTGGAAGGCAGAGGGCAAAGAGAAGAAAGAGTAAGAAATTGTTTATATATTGACTTTTTACACCAATTAGCAAACCAATGAATGATACAGACTTTATCATTATTATTCTCTTACATCCAATGCTCTAATTTATTTACATTCTGCACTGAACTTTTGGGAAAGTCCTGATTTCTCTTATTGGAATTTTCCAGTAAACCTTAAATTACTACACTGCTTTCATCTTCGTTTCCACAGATAGTATCCAGTAGGATTTAGCAATCTTCAGTCTGCCCCTAAGTGGTTAATTTACTGTTCAGAACAGTACTGTTCTTCCTTCCCTGCCTCATTGCACACATGCTCATCTTTTTCTTCCTTTTTTTTTTCCCCTGCAACTTGATGATTTTGGTTCCTTTCACTGTGTATTATCTGCTGCTGGCAGTAATCTTAGCTCTTCAGCTGACAGCAAAATTAGGAGGTGCTCAGTACAGGATGACAATTCTCCTTCCCTCATTCTAATTCATTTGCGCCGCCATCAAGGAATCAGCATCATCTTTTCAATGCCTTAACAGCTCTCTGCTGATAGAAAGCATTAGCTCCCCATTCTTCAGCAAGGGGTCAATAATATTTTTTGGTTTTCTAATAACCCATGAAATTTTGTGCTTTGGAAAATTCCTCTGCTCTCCGATGTCAAACACCTGGGCCTTTGCCTCAGTTGGCACACAGCATAGAGAGGGTTTGCTGTGGGATACCAAGTCACAGGCAGCCCAGAGTCTTTCCTAGGAAGGACCATGGCCTACCACTGGCCTTGCCTGGTTGATATTACTTGTTTGTTGGGGTGGTTTTTTTTGTCTACTTTTAAAAAAAACCACTTTGTTTCAGTGTGCACACACAGGCTCCTGGCATCATTTTACTTCCTNAGGCCTCTCACCAGCCTCGTTGGTAAATGTTGCTGTAGGCTTTTATGAAGCACATTACCAAAGCTGCATAAAATCTGGTCAGGTGCCAGACCTACCTAACTTGATGTAAATAGTAAAGGCCACCTCTGTAACTTCCATAAGGTGTTCACACAGACTTGATCCACTATCGTGTGGCTAGTAAAAAAAATACATTATGTACCTCAACAGAAAGGAAAAAAACCTATCCCTGCTCTGTTTCTGTATACATGGCATGGCTTTGATGAGGATTCTGTACAAATGAGCATGCCTGGGCCCTTATAAAGAAAAAAAATATCTATCCCCACTCTGTTTCTGTATACATGGCATGGCTTTGATGAGGATTCTGTACAAATGAGCATGTCTGGGCAGACAAGTGAGCTCCCTTATTCCCAGGCAGGTTCATACCAGGAGACCTTGGTCAATGTTACACATACGCTCATTTACATTTAGCAGAACAGGAGCTTAACATCTTTGTCAGACAACTTACACTAAATTGTTTGGTGAGCATGGTTGTGTTTCTGATGGGTGTGCAGGCAGATTACAAATATGACCTTAAATACCCGGGGTGGCAGATGGAGGGGTCTGTAGAGAGCAAGGAGCTGTGCTGGCCTCACCAAGGTCCCCAGGCATTGGAGCAGAGCCGTGCTGACCAGCTCCACTCAAGGCAGCATGAAGCTGGCAATGCTGTTCCTCATGCTGCAAGCAGACAGATGGTCCCAGGCTTTTCCTACCTCTCTTTCAACTGTGACACATTTCAATACAAAGGGTAAAATTTGCAACACCTCAAAGCCAAAGTATGGAGAGTTGAGTGCTATAAATAACTTTGTTAAAACTGTCCCATACAGTAAATATACAGTACACCATACATGCTGCAATACTTGCAGGTAGGGCTGGGAGGAAGCAGAGATGACAAACTATGGTTTTAGGCAAAGATAGAAGTTGAAGAGCTAATTCAGTATCCAGCTCAGCACAGTCAGAGCCCTGGAGAAGAAATCAGCAGGACTCCTGGGCTCTGCAGCAGTGATAGCAGGACCCCCGAAGGGCAGGGTTTGGAGAAGAGGAACCTATTTGTCTGGGGGGAAGAGACAGATGTCAGAAAAAAACATTTTGAAAATACTGAGGACATTCAGCCTGCTTCCACCCCAGCTGCAAAGAGAGCAGCCACAGTTGCTATCATCCCAGGGAGCCCTGAGCAAATTCTCAGGGGGGATTTTGGGCACCTCCTCCCCTTGGCTGGGTAGGAACAGCCTGACGCAAACTGGGCTGGCTGCCCCTTTCCAGGGGCATTGTTGCAGGCACATTTCCCAGCAAGATAACTGCTTTGTGAACCTTTAGTTTACTGCTGCCACCCTGGGAGTAGCCAAATCTATTTCCAGTTTTACATCAGATGGCATTTGAAATTAATGTTCTTTAATAAGCAGCAAAATGTGTGTTGTCAGCATCTCAGGGTGAAGACAAATATTATTAGACCTCTGGCAGAGCTTAGTTGTGCCTTACCTACACAGAAGTGTGCTCTTCATATTTTGTCCCATGGCTGTCCTGGATCGTTTCATTTATTTACTTAGCTGTGATTCAACAAAACGGGAGGGGGAAAGTGCCACAAACACAAAGACTTCACTCCTCCTTGCTCTTCCTACTTGCACACACCCGATCGACTCATTTCCTTTCTCAGCAAAGGAATTGGGCCCCCGTGATGCTGTATTTCCAAAACAAGAATGTTCAGCCACAAACCCTTCACCCCTGTGTCAGGGAAAATGTGCCAGACATCCTTGCCACATGCAGAAAGTAGACCAGCCCAGGTGCTAGCACATGGCATACACCAGGGAGATGAAGGTACATGCCAACGTATTTAATGCAACACACATCAGAGCACTGAGTGCAATATGTGCCAAAGCTGCTGAGCTGTGAGGCAGTGGGAGATAATCACCCCTCCAAGCACAGACACTGTGGCCAGATAGGAGCAGAGGGAAGTGGCAGGATTGGAAGCTGCCCAGTGAAGTCTTTTGAGTTCCCAATAACATTAACAGGAAGCAATCTCTCTTGCAGCAACTCTATGCTTCACCAGACTTAGGATCTTCCTTGGTTTTTTCCCAAAGGTATTAAATTATCATTTGCTTCTCATTCTCTTGGAGATCCACCTACTTTTTACTAATTCCTTTCCTTAAGTGCATCTCTGCTGTCCCCAAAGACCCTTCACAGAGCTTGCAACATTTGCTGTCTAACAATGATTTCCATATGAAATAGGCTTGGTTTGAAAGAGTGTTTTCTTGAGCTGCCAACTTCATCAAGTCTCCAACAGTTGAGCTGGCTTTCTTCCACCTTAGGCATCATCACCAATAATCAGGGGTTCTGCCAACAAGAGCCAGACTGACTGTGTCTGTGTGACCATGTAGCCATCACCTGACACTATCAGTGACAGCTTGCTGCATCTCATGAGGTTCAGCATGGCCAAGTTCAAGGTTTTACACCTGGCTTGGGGCAATCTTCAGTACCCAGCTTTAGCAGGGGGGGTTGGATTAAATGATATAGGTTGGACTCAATGATCCTAGTCTTTTCCAATCTGGTTGATTCTGTGATCTATGAAGGTCCCTTGCAACCCCTACTGTTCTATGTATTAATACAGGCTGGAGGATGATGTGATTGAGAGCAGCCTTATGGAGAAGGACTTGGGGGTACAGGTGGATGAAAAGCTGGACATGAGCCAACAATGTGTGCTTGCAGTCCAGAAGGTTGATCACATCCTAGGTTGCATCAAAAGAAGTGTGGCCAGCAGGTCAAGGGAGGTGATTCTGCCACTCTACCCTAGTTTGGTAAGACCTCACCTGGAGTACTGCATCCAGATCTGGAGCCCTCAGCACGAGGCTATTAATCTGTTGAAACAGGTTCAGAGAAGAGCACAAAAATGATCCCAGGGCTGGAGCACCTCTGCTATGAGGACAGGCTGAGACAGTTGGAGTTCAGACTGGAGAAGAGAAGGCTGCAGGAAGCCCTTAGAGCAGTTGTTCAGTACTTAAAGGGAGCCTGTAAAAACGTTGGGGATAATCTTTTTAGCAAGCCTATTGTGGTAGGACAAAGGGTGATGGTTTTAAATGAAAAGAGGGAATATTTAGACTGGACAGGAGGAAAAAAAATGTAAATAAGGATGGTGAAATACTGGAATGGGTTGTCCAGGGAAGTTTTAGATGCCCCATCCCTGGAACTATTCAAGGTCAGGTTGGATGGGGCTCTGAGCTATCTGATCTAGTTATAGGTGTCCTTGCTCACTGTCAAGGAGTTGGATTAGATGATCTTTAATGGTCCCCTCCAACCCAAAGCATTCTATAATTCTATGATCTGGTGACTCTGGTTCAGCCACATGGGGGAACTGACTGTGATGAAGCTAGCAGAGCTGTGCTAGCTGCAGAGGAGTCCTAAGAGGTCCCACTGAGGTCAGGAGATACCTACTCAGAGTAAAATAGACTGTCTGTAGTCAATTTGTATAATGTGGACGCACTAAGAGAACATTCTGTGGTGGACTGGACAGAAGGAGTTTTCTCCCCTTTCCATTTTTTTCCAGATCTGGAAATAATACCTAAAGGGAGGCAAACATGTCTCCCTCCCCCCCAGCCCAGGGAGAAATACAACAACATGGAGCATAAATCCATGCATATTCACAGATGATCTTGTTCACAGGGGGGGGAGGAAATAATCCATTAAATACCACTGTGTAATTTTTATTTCCTCTCTTTGGCAAAGCAGTGCTCGACTCTCCTGCTGGCAGGCAGGGTGAGTTCCTGAATGCAGAATGACCACTGGGAGGAGACTAAGTTCACCCAGGGAACTCGGAGGAAACTCATTGCCCACTAGCTGTGGTAAAAGGGGAAAATACCTTTGCTGTATTTCAGCTGGACTGTTTGTGCTGTTAGGATTTCTGAAGAAAACACTGTTGTTTATATACAGCATCAACTGGCAAGAAGGTGTTTTATTATTAAAGCACTGTTGAAAAAATCTGTTTGTCAGACATTATATGGTGCCCAGCTTTTTGAAAGCCTGGGTTCCCTTTTTTCTTCTCACTTTTTAAATTTTTTCTTCTGTCACTTGCTATTCAGAAGTGTTAAGTGTTTCTGGATGTGTCTCTAGAGCTTTCTCTCCTTTTTTTTTTTTTTCTTTGAGCTTTTTCACATCTTTACTATATAGAAACATGATGAGGAGAGCATAACTTTTAAACAAATATCATAAAAACTGAAATATTGCAGAAAAATAATAACAGGATTGAGTTTTTATTTTAATTGTTTAGCCATGCAGGTGCAGCTGTGTGCCTAATACTACAAAGCGTGTGGGTGATCTCCTTACAGGATGAAAGGAGAAGACTTTGCAGCTCAGGTGTGCACTCGTTCTTTGCATTTACTGCTTTTCATTCCCTGTTTCCCGAAGTGCCATTGCCCCTAGAACAGCCATAAACTTCGCTACAGCGCTGCTTGACACTGATGCAGCAGCCCTTAGTTCTTCTTGGTGAGGATTGACACCTTGTGGCCAGAAAGTGCTAAAGACGAACTAATCCTACTGCAGTTTGCATCTGGCCATTCCCTGTGGGGCAGTTTTCTTTAACCATCATTCATTCAGCTCTTTACAGAGTCACAGAAATACCAGCGTAAGCATGGCCTTGGCTCTTTTGCTTATGTTTTTATATGGTTGAGAATGATTAAACTTCTCGTCTTCCAGGGAGAGAAAATACCTTTGGAGGCTTTGCTCCTCCAGGTGTCAGATAGGGGTTTTCTGCTTCAACCAGGATATCCTGTAGGGGATTGATCAAGGATCACAGAAGCATAGAATTGCCTGGTTGGAAAAGACCTTAAGATCATCAGCTCTAACCATAGCCTAACATCTGTCTGGTCATAACTGTTAGACTATGTCCCTAAGCACCTCACTGAAATGTCTTTTAAACACCTCCAAGGATGGTGACTTCTCTGCTATCATCTCACTGCAAGACTTCACTCTCAGGCTCTTTTGCTGGAATTTGAGAAATATTTTTTTCTCCTCTGGAGCATTTGTAAGACCTGCATGAGCACAAGTAGTAGTATAATCTTCCACTGGTAATTGCTGAATGTTAGCCGTGGGTCCCCAGCTCCTTAGCATCTCCTTTCAGGACAGAGTTCAGCCTGGTGAGCAGAAACAATGCATGAAAGGGCCTCCATAATCTGAGGACAGGATGAGTTTTGGGTACTTCAGGATGTTGTTTTTGCTTCTGCCATAAAACTTAACATATAAACGTTGAGATTCCTTTAAAACCACTGTTTATTGTTGTGTCAGCAAAAGCCAGGACTCTAAAATCAAGGAAGTGGAAGTTTAATGGGCTCACAACATTCCTTACTCCAACCTAGTGTTTACCTCTCTGTGGAGGTTTACTTTCATCGTGTAAATTGCACTGACACCTAGGAACTCAGTGTGCTGAGGTTTGTACTAACAAAATACTCAAAGGGCAGTTATCCATCTCCTCATATTCTCAGTGCGAGAAAGCATCAGGAAGGCAAAACAGATTAAAGACAGAGATGTGAGCCAGGAAGACAAAACACTACAGTGAAAAGGGGGGAAACCAGACATTCCTACTCGTCCACTGAGTTTAGGTGATGTTGGGTGAAAATGATTTGTACATCAGCCTGGGAAAGGTGAATTTTAAGCAGAGATACCAGAGAAGGTACATCTAACTTCTTCAGATTTTGATTGAAAACTTCCCCCCTGTACTGTCCCACTCACCTTCCCCCCACCCCCCTCAAAAATATAAAACCCAAAAAAACCAACCAACCAAAACCCCAAAACCAACCAAACAAGACCCCAAAACCAACCAACCAAAAAAAGAAAAAAAAAAAAAACAAACAAAAAAAAAAACCCCAAAACCCAAAAACCCACCTCAAAACAACCAACAACAAAAAACCCACAAACCTCCACAAAATAATAGAGAGAAGAAAATGCAAAGCATCTTCCACCTCACTGGGCTAGTTCAGAGGCTGGCAACGAAAGTATTACCTGACTCGAGGTCAGCCTGTTTTGCTTGTGCAGGGTGCACAAATTCTCCCAAAGGACAACACTCTAGAGGGAAAAAAGAGAAAATCACTGACTCAGCCAGCTGGAAGTTAAGGAATGAAGCTTTATATTCACAGCTTAGCAGATACTTACGATATATTACAAATATTTACAGCTATATACAGAAATATACAAGTTAAAAGTAACACAGAAACACAATCCCCCTCCCAGAAATCAGAGTGCCTGGGAGGCACTCCCAACTACCCTTCCACTTTCTTTCCAAGCCCCTCTCATACCCCAGAATTTGCAGTTGGAAGGATTGGCAAGGGGGTTAGAAGCAGGATGATTAGTTGGGTTACACAGATGCAGCTAGAAGCAGTTGCTATGGCAGAACCCAGGGGAGACAGACGCAGACACTGACTGCCTTATCTATGGTTGTGTCCCTGTTTTCATACGGCTCAGCAAGCCTATGAGTGAAGCAGACATCACCATTGTTTGCTTTTCACAGCCTATAATCTAATTTTTCTCATTAAAATATTCCAATTAGTTTCACACCAGCACAAGCCTGGAAATTTCAGAATTTCAGGAGAAATTGGCCCATGGTATTATGGAAAACTGGTTTTGAAACACGACTTTGCAGACTTGAATTTTTGTATTTTCTGATGTGTTTTCACAGCAGTGCACTGAATTAAAGTCTTTGGTTCTCTGCAATAGTCCCTTCACTACCCCTAAAAGATTCTTTTTATACAGTAATTTGTTTTGGAGGAGAGGAGAAACAATGCAGAGAAATTTTTCATCAGGCATGGGGTTTTTTTCTAAAGCAGCCAGCAATTAAAAGCATCTGAGTCATGAGCAAGCAGAAGGGAGATTTTGAGTCAGACTGTAGAGTAATTTGAACCTCCTTCTCTCCTACCAGAGCTCTTGTGCAACCTCAGTTTAAGAACACACTAATTTGAACACAGGTTTACACTTCTCTTTGGCTTTGAGTAGTGCCATTAGGGCCTCTATCAGCTTTACAAAGTCAAACATCATGAGGTCTAATGACTGCATTGGGACTTTGTGTAATATTAGCTGCAGTAGCTGTGGAACCTTTGTTTATGTCTGTTCCAAGAGGTGAGCTGTACCTTCTGACAGGATTATTAAAAGAGATAATTTATCCTTAGGGGTAGTGGAAGGTAAATAATAATTCATCTTTAAAAATCTTATTAATAGTCTAAGTGCAACCTATTTTATTGGCTTAAGGTAGCCTGTTATGTTATAGTTACATGAGATACCTAATCATTCCTTATTCTATGGGATACTATTAAAGATTATTGAAGCATTTTTTACTTTTACATAAAATCTTAATAAATAAATTTGCTTAGAGAAAGTTGGTTTTGAAGACTGAAAAAATGGAGTGTGAGCTTCCTTTGTGGTATGACAATCTATACCACAGTGCTTGCAAAAACATAGCTATAAAAAAGAAGGACATGAAGTTGTGGACTGTATAGTCCTTGTGAAGCTCCTGGAGTGTTTGGTTTGGTGCTGGCATTACAACTGCCAAGAAATATCTTCAAAGAGAAAGAGATGCAGAGTAATAAAGTTCTATCTGGGGCTATGGAAAACAACTATGTGTTAACAACCAACACATATTTAAAAATAATAAGAAGAGAAACAATATTTAGGAAAATACAGAGCAGAGATAAAGCCAAGAAATATGAGATTAAATGAATAGATTAAAATGTCAGAAATGATACTTTAAATGAGTGAGGAAGGGAGCAGGCTTCAAAGGAAAAGATAGAAAGCAGCTCAGTAAATCTGAGAATGAACATCACTTAAAGAGCATACTTATTCTTGATTAAGAGGTTTTTATAGTGAAACCTACTTATCTAATTAAAACATTGTAATGCAGTGTTCCAAAGATTTTTAATAGTCACAGATCTGCTGTGTAGTTTTTGTGTTTGCTTGGGTGCATCTTTGCAAAGAAGACTACAGTAAAATCATGCTGGGAGCTTCCATTGGAGCACCACTCTCACAGTGGCTCCCACTTTAGGCACACACCCTGCCTTAGCAGACACACAATCTTATCCATCCTGGGTTTATCCATCTGAAAGGCTTTAGCAGCTGGTTTAGCTCTCACACCTATGAAAATCTGGATAGCCTGAAAGCCTGACCTAATGAGCTGGCTTTTCTGCACTGGGTAGCTGTCTCCTAATGAAACCAAGGAAGTTTAGGAAAAAGATTAAGGAAACAACAGAACTGTGCCTTGAGTACAATATTTATTTATTGACCCTAAGTGGTGCAGCTGCATTTTCAATGTTTGATGGGAAAAAGCTAAGATAAATATTTCAATAGCTATGACTGCTCTCTCTCCTGCTGTTATTCTGGGCCAGCAATCTCCAATCTTTGTTGTCAGAGGTGAGCTTCCTGCAGTGTTTCCGACTCAAATCTCTGTATGCAAGTGGAAAACATTGGATTATTTCCAAATCCAACTGTCCTGTGGGACAGTTGAGCATAGAATAAACTATCATAGTCACCTCCTTCCTGTACAATAATAGTGTGACAACTTTATTGGTAAGGTAATCCAAATTCTTTGCAGTCTCTGAAATAGTTTCTAAAAATATTTAGTCAACATGTGATCATCCACTTGAGATTTCTGGAATAATGAATCCAATTAATTTTAGAAGAAGTTGCCCACAGGCCAACAAGTAAAAGGCAAGGAAAAAAAAAATAATTAAGATCACATACTGAACTTTAAATAATTAAAAAGAAAGTGTTGTGTCCCCAAACACAAAATTTATGCATGATTGATCCCTCTGTCATATGAAATTCCCACCATGCTTTAAATTAGGGTGCTTTAAATTAGGGTGAAGAAACCTATCATCCCATCTTCCAATTTTTCCCTTTCTATTTAAAGGGTTTGCTTTAAATGCACCATGCTTTAAATTAGGATGAAGAAGCCTATCATCCCATCTTCCAATTTTTCCCTTTCTACTGGATGAAGAGTTTCAAGAGGCAGCCCATTTAGCTATGAAGGAAGTTGGAAGCTTGTTTTCCATCTGTTTTTAAAAATATGTGAGGTTATGGCCTCATTGAAATGTGCAGCTGGAAAAGAGCAGGAGGGGGAGGCAGAAGCTGCAGCTGGAAGAAACTTCTCCCTTGTCCACCCTGGTCTGGCCAAGACTGCTTTGGCCCCAGAGCAAAGTGGACATTTGAGACCATGTGCAGAAATGGGTGCTGTTCTGATCGCTCTTTTCCTTAGGAGAAGCTCTAAAAGGAGCCCTTAAGAACAAAGGGGTCCAGGATGGTTGGACCCACTTTAAACAGGAGCTCTTGAAGGCACAGGAACTGGCAGTTCCCATGTGCCGAAAGGGGAGCCGGCGGGGAAGGCAACCAGCCTGGATGAGCAAGCAGCTCCTGAAGGAATTAGGGGAAAAAAA
>WBNM01015144.1:127487-172012 GCA_013399055.1 Ramphastos sulfuratus | reverse complement strand
AGAGAGTCATTCCCCACTGGAATGGGCTGCCCAGGGAGGTGGTGGAGTCACCGTCCCTGGAGGTGTTCAAGGCAGGTTTGGACGTGGCACTTGGTGCCATGGTCTAGTCTTGAGGTCTGTGGTAATGGGTTGGACTTGATGATCTTTGAGGTCTCTTCCAACCTTGCTTATACTGTGATACTGTGATACTGTGATACTGTGACTACTAATAGCAGCCTGGAAGTCCATTGATGCTATTACTCTGGTGAAATTATAGATGCCACACTCCTCAAAGACCATCAAACCTAGGCTTGTCCACACTCTTGGAATGGTGAGCTCTTGTATGGGGGCCAGAATAACCCTTTTAAACCAGAATTTACCTGCCACAGCAGTTATCTGAAACATTTGCAGAGCAATAGGAATACCCAGCCTACTGACAACTGTCAAAGCCACCATTTCACCAGGTGGCAGAACAACTCATAGTGCTGAGCCAATTTGCTTTTTATCTACCCAAGCATAGGTGCAAACACATAGCTTTAGAGCTGAAAAAAAAGGTACATGTTTTCCACCTCAAACACTTCAGGAATGTCCTAGGTAGAGGACATACATCCAAGCTATTTCCTTGGCTTTCAATGACAAAGTCAGAAGTATCGTCTGAGTTGTGAGAGGCAGTACCTGATTTCAGGGGTTTGGAAAGACAGAAGAAAATCACTTCTCTACCAGCACACCCAAGGACTGAAGATCTGCAGCCTGCATTTTGGTACCCCTCCCTGGTATGGGAACAAGAGGTCAAGGCCTTGCTGTAGCTCAGCAATGTCAGTATGAACAGAAAGCAAACTGGGTATCATATGTCTTATGTCAACCATATGTCACCTATGAACACAAAGCAAACTCTCTAGGTAGTTTCTGCTTTTGAACATCTGCAATCATAACTATCTCAGCAGGAAATTATGCATTTAAGGACAGAAATCACCATCAGATCTGACATGCTGGATAACACAGAGCATGTGTAGACATGGTGTAAACATGATGCCACATGTAGATGTAGTGACTAAATGCAGATGTGTAGATGTGCTTAGTGACAATGTGCAGTGGTGGACTTGGCAGTGTTCTGTTAATGGTTGTATATGAACTTTAAGGTTTTTTCCAACCTAAATTATTCTGATTCTGTGATCTCACTCCATCCTGTTCTTATACTGAACTAGTGCAGGTTAGAGTGGTTAAGTTCCAAATTAGAGCTTATTAACAAATCCTGAAGACCAAATGCATTTGCTAGCTATTAATTTCTTAGGCAGAGCCCAAGACTGAATATTTGCATTTTAAAATGAACTGAAACACATTCCATTCAAGAAAATGATGAATTAAAATTAAGGAGGAACTGGTCAGTAGGTGGCACAAGAACTGCACAGGACTACATTGCAGTATGAGAGCTGAGTGACCCTGGTTGTATCATGAGCCACGAATGTTTTTTCCCTCTCTGCAGTATTTATAAACCCTGTTACCTTGTGTTTTAACTAGCTGAATCATTGCACCGAAGCATACAGAGTGAATGGCTTAAGTGGAAGTTGATCTTGAAATGATGGTTGCTTCATCACTGAGTGCACTCTGTACTCGTGACATCCACTAATATACCTTAACAAAAGCTTTCAAGCATTAAATAAGAATGAATTCCATTTTAGATCAAAATAGGCATCTGACATGCCAAAGTACAGTGCTCTGACATCCAGCCTATGGTTTGCTAACTTGAAAAATGATTGTTTATATTGCAGCCAGAGTATCTCAAAGTCTTTAAGAGAAGCAGGGAAATATAGCCCCATGACAGACACCTCTGCTGATGGAAAAGGTTCATTAATTCTGTTTATCAGCATGTTAGGGGAAAAAACTGCTAGTAGGGTTTCAGGGCTTCAGGCAGCCATTTGTGGCCTTCGCTATCTGCAAGAGGTTTCTGTCTTTATAAGAGGAATAGCAGCAGCCACTTAGCACGGGTGGTCAATGACAAGCATCAGATTGAGAAGTTATATTTAAGCTTGGAAGCCCTGCAATGACTAAAGGCTGTTGCCTTCATTGGTTGTTGCCAAGGTTTTTCTTGTCAAATGGAGTTACAGGAGTAACATCACTGGCTGCAAACTGGCTCAGCGGTTCCCGTTTCCACTATGTAACTGCATGTCTCTTCCTCAGCACCAAAATTTTAAAGTAAAATGTACTGGGTGCCCTGCTTTGTGACTCTGGCATGTCATCATTTATTTACAGAAAATGAGTTGGAGGAAAATTGCAGGGAGGTGGTGTTGAAAATGACGTGCATAATTAAGCTTTTCTGAATGTCTCCTTTGCACTCCGCTGCCAGATGACCGCATGTAAATCACCCAGAGCATCAGGAAGAAAACAGCAATTAATTGGAATGAATCAAGTGTAAAAACAATGACTTCTGCCTACTCTAAGGTAAAAATCTATTTACAAATACCTTATTTAAGCTCAGGTGTGTCTGTGTCTAAAATAATAAAAAGGAAGAAGACAAACATCAAAAAGTGAAGAAAACAAGCTACCATCAGCACAAACATACTTGCCATCGTAATGTATTTCACATATCAGCAAACTCAAATGCTGGGTAGCCAGCCTCTCACATTATTCTTATTTATTTGTCTGTACAATTCTAAAAAGACAATTATAAGCACTGTTTAAGCATAAAATACACCAAAGCTGTCGTACCTTCCTCATTTCGGATCTAATTTCTATTTCCAGCCCACACATACCTGCTGTTCTATCTCATTTATTGCTGTAAATTATGTGCATCAGAGTCACTGCAAGTAACTGATGACACTGAGATCACAGCTGTGCTGAATTCTAATCAAAAAGTTACTCTTCACCCCTTGAAGTCTTCTCAACTCTCATTTCCTTTTTCCTCAAGTAAAATAGGGCAGAAAGCCTAATTCTGAGATACAATGTTTTAAAAACTGGGAACATGCTGAGATTGCCAAGGCAGCTGGAGACTGGGCGTGCTGACCCAGGAATCCCTTTCAGTCTGGTAAAGAAATGCTTTCAGCAGACCCAAAGCATCGTGTGGTGAGTCCTCCTTGATAGGAACTGAAATAGATGATGGTGCCCACTGAAACACCAGGAGCTTTCAGTGGAGTAAATAACCTGTGTTAGCCACTCCCTGTCATGCCAGCAGTGCTGTCCACTACAGTATGTGACTAAGTCACTGTGACCAGTCTCAAAATGAAGTTACAGCACAATGACTCAAGACTCAAAGCAATTTCTTCATGTTTCCGAAGTGTGTCTGCACCACCCATTACTTTTATTTCTGATCAGCTCCAAATGAATTTTCTAACAAATGCCTGGTAAAATGCAATGGNACTCCCAAACCATCACAGTCACTTCGGTTTTAAATTTCCACACTGTTTTGGAGTTGTCATACTGAATCCTGTGTGAATTCCCACTGTAGATGAGATGTGCCCTGTAGATCAGGGCCAAATATCACTGACACTTCAATGCTTCTGACAGCGATTCAAAGCATTGTTAGTCCAGATCGGAATGAATCCAACAAACGTTAGAGTGAAGATCAAATGCATCTGCTGAGTTTTATCTGTCGTTAGAATCATAGAATCATAGAATCATAGAATGGTAAGGTTGGAAGTGACCTCAAAGATCATCCAGTTCCAACCCCCTGCCATAGGCAGGGACACCTCCTACTAGCACAGGTCACTCAAGGCCTCATCCAACTTGGCCTTGAACACCTCCAGGGAGAGAGCAGCCACAACCTCCCTGGGCAACCTGTTCCATGACCAATGAGAGGTCAGGATTTATCTGCCTACATGGGACACAAAAAAATCCACAGCAATGGCCCTCTGGATGACCCTACAATGAGATTCAAATGGGAAGGAACCCTGAGAGCCCCACCAGCCCCTGCTCTCGGGTTACACTGGTGCTACCCTCCCACCCAACCCTCAGTGTTCTCATGGGGGCCTGCTATGAGGACAGACTGAAGAGGAAGGCACTGCCTGTGTGTTTGCAACTCAGCTCATGTGCTCCAGACGTGCCTCTTAACTTTGCTCTTGCCTGACAAAGGACATGCTGGGGGGTGGCTGCACAGCAGCCTCTTTCCTGTGATCTAGAATTTTTTTAAGAAAACCCACAGACATGTTTGCTGAGGCAAAGCTTACAGGTGTGAGATCAGGGGCTTAAGTTGTCAGCTCGTTGGTGGAGAGGCCACAGTCTCCCCCTACAAAATGAGTGCCTCAGCTGTAATGGGGAATCCCCCATGGCACTCTGGGGATTGCTGTAACATCAAAAATGGAATTAGAACTTCACTAAGAGATTCTGACTGCCCCTCACCGTGCAGTACTGACACAGACACACTAAAGCTTTATTGTGCTCACGTACAGCACCTGATACCCACATCGCAGCAGCGGGGCTGAGGCTTTAAGCACAGGCCATGGTTTTGTCACCAGAGCACATCTGAGTTTCTGAGGGGCATCCTAATGGCCTTGGGTCTCTTGCTCCACAAAGAGCACACCACCCGGAGACCTGCGGGTGGGTGAGCTTCTGCAGAGGCAGAAAAAGGTCCTGTGTCTCGTGTGGGCAGCACCCCCAGCCTGGGCGCGGGGCCGGCCCCTTGGCTCCCCCTCAGCTTGCTCCCCGCAGGGCGCGGTGCCATGGCTGCTGTGGGTCGCAGGAGCTCACGTACACCCCGGGCGCGCAGAGCCTGGATGAAATTACGCTGTCGCCTTCATGCATAAAACATGGCATGGCGACGGAGGGACGGCAGGGCCTCGGCAGCCGCCCGCCGCTTCCTACCGGCGGCCTGGGGCTTGGCCCGGGGCTGCCACAGGTTTGCCCAGCCGGGAGCGGGCCGCCCTCGGTGGCTCCGGGGGCGGGCGGCCCCTCAGGCCATGGACCTGTCCCCATGCCTTCACTGGGTGCGGACGCGGCTGTGGCGGTGCGGGGCCAGGCGGCGACGGTTCTGCAGTAAGTCTTGCGTCTGACCCCCGTGCCCCTTCCCCCTTTCCCACCCCTACGCCCTCTCCCTCCCAGACTTGCACCCATTCCGCCAGACAGATGGGGCCAGGACAGAGCAGGGCCCTGCGAACCCCCAGTGCCCACCGCATCCCCAGGTCTGGGCTCTCCGCTTGGCCACTGAGGGCACAGCAGGTGGGCAGGGGCATGGCCTTGGCTCTGGGGGAGCCTATGCTGAGCAGAGCCCTGGGGCTGCTGGACTACCTTTGGGAGAGGATGGTTTGGAGTCTCTTCTGAACGTGGCAAGGCACGATGCATTTTTAAGGGAGTTTTAAGAGAGGGAGGTTTGTGTCTTGGAAGAGGCGTATGGAAAAATACAGAATAGTACCAGAGTCCTTTTTTTTTTTTACCATCTGCATGAATCAAAAGAGTTTGATTGAAAGAAACATCACTAAATCAGTGGCTTGTGATGTATCACAGTGCAATGTCCTGAGCCTTTCTGTTTCGTTGTCTGGTAGAAGCCATACACGTCAGTGAGCTAATGTCTATCTAGCCTTGCTTCAACTCACTGGGCTACATTATTCACCGTTTTACTGTGGATTTGCTGGAGGTAGTTTCCTTGCCTTCCTTGACAGACCTTACATACTGCAGCAGGTGCTGCTGTATGGATATCCACCCACTTCTAGCTCATTTATTCAGACTCCCTTTCAGCTGGCACCTTGGAGAGAAATGCTGCTGGTGGCTCTGCATAGACTCATCAAGGGTAATGCAAATTGGGGAAATGAGAGGAGTTCTTTGGTTCAGGCAGCTGTAGCATCTAATTGCTCTGGAGGAGATGCAAGGCAGTGGCTCAAGGGGAAAGAGGAGGGTTGGCTGGCAAACCGAAGCATCCTCTCCCTTATGAAGGAGGTGATATATCGTAAAAGGGATTTTGGTATAAGAACGCCATTCAGAGCGTCCTGCAAAAGGATGATAAAATGAGCATGCAGTCTGGCAACACTCATGTAATTTCCTAGTTTATCCATGGAGATACCAAGGTCCATCTGAATTTTTGTAACTCATAGCATTGCAGCATAGACAACCAACTCTCACATTTACCGAGTGTTCTTTTGTCATGAATTCAACTCCACTTTGCCTTCCAGGTTCAAAATATTACTGATAGATATCAGAAGGTCTGGTAAGGTCTGGTTTTCCTAGTCGTCAGTTGACTTTTCTCTGTTGCTCATTGTGTTTTGATAGAATCATAGAATGGTAAGGTCGGAAGGGACTTCAAAGATCATCTAGTTCCAACCCCCTGCCATAGGCAGGGACACCTCCCACTAGAACAGCTCACTCAAGGCCTTGTCCAACCTGGCCTTGAACCCCTCCAGGGAGGGAGCAGCCACACCCTCCCTGGGCAACCTGTGCCAGTGTTTCACGACCCTCACCACAAACAACTTCCTCCTAACATCCAGTTTCAATCTCCCCTCTTCTAGTTTAAACCCATTGCCCCTTGTCCTGTCATTGCAAGACCTTGCAAATAATCCCTCCCCAGCCTTCCGGTAGGCCCCCTTCAGATACTGGAAGGCTACTCTAAGGTCTCCCGGAAGCCTTCTCTTCTCCAGGCTGCAGAGCCCCAAATCTCATAGCTTGTTGATGCTTACAGTTTTCTGAGTGTTTTGATATGGCACAGCTTTATGATCAATTTTCTAGTTGTTAATGAAGTAAAATGGAGCAGTTCTGTTTCGTGTCTGCTTAGGATGACGTTTACCTTTTCCATTTGAAGCTCCCTACTCTTTACAAATATGTATTCAGCAAATAGTTTGGGAAGGTATATGGAAACTTCTTACCACAACAATCAGACATTAATTGTCGCATGAAGAAGTATGTTCCTTACTGCTCTCTGAGTTAACGAGAGCTACTGCCAAATGCATGCAGCAGCACTTAGCTCAAGCTGTGAGAATGGGAAATTTGAGAACAGCAGATATTCTGAATAATTGAAGGAGGTTTCTTTGGTTGACAGCAGTGCTATCCTTGCACATCTCTCCCAACCCATCTTTCTATTTTTCCTCTGGTTTAGGGAAACATTGCGGTGCTGACCAAAAATAAAAAGAGGGATAATGTTTTGTGTGTTGGTTTTGTTTTTTTCCTAATGAATCTGAAAAATGCTTAGAAGAGTGGAAGTTGGCTTTGCTACTAGAAATAACTCCTGGCATCTTTAATTAGCTTACTTTAGTCTGTATTGGTGAAGGAGCACAGCTTTCTGTGTCCTGGCATGAACAGTTGTGAGGGCCTGGTCCTTGAAAGTTCCTTGTGTCCAGACTCTGCTTGCCCTCCCGAGCTGCCTTCTGCTGAGTACTGCAGCAAAACTCCTGGAATTACAGAATACATGCTACTCTTATGCTCAGAAATGTGCAGTTTAGATTTAAAGGAGGAAAAAAAAATCGACTAAGAAAACTACTGATGGCTGGTTTCTGAAGTCCCTGTGAGCACAGGCTGTCAATGTACCTTCTTGTTAAAGCAGTCATTCAAAGGAACAGCCAGGGGATATTGCAGCCCTTCTGTGGCTGCCTTTGTGGCCCCATTTTACAGCAGAGTCCCTGAGGGAAGCTCCCTGCAGGCACATGTGCTCCTGGCAAAAAAAAAGATGCTTTGAACAAAGGCAAGTTTTCAAATGGAGAGCAATGCTCTCCTCACTGCCTTGGCTGGATGTGGCTGTCCCTCTAGCTCCAGGAAAGCAAATGCAATTTGTGCCAGAAAAACCCTCTGAGAGGCTTTTGACATTTGCAAAGCTGACTGTTTTCACCTCACTGGGAGGACTGGTTCCAATACTATGGGAGACATTGGACAGAGAGCATAAGTTCATGATACTGCTGTAAAAACCAATACTGGAACTAGTGAAATCTGCTTCCCTCCTGGATGTTCCCACATCCACACGGACAAAAAACATAGTGAAGCTTTCTTGGAGCAGGTCATCCACAGCATCTCACTCTCCCCAGAGTCTCTGGGGACTCATACAGGTTGACCTGCTTTTTCTTTCACTTCCCTTGGCCCAGCTACATATGGTTCATGAACCTTGTGGGAACTTGGAATCCCCGAGACTAGCTGCTAGCTTTAAAAATATTACTGATCAGTGTGGCATGTCATGGACAATGTTTCCTTAGGAAAGCAAGCTAAAAGGTCCTGCTCACTCCAGTGTTGGAAGCTGAGTATGAATCATCCTAGCAATAACTTTATGGAGCAAGTCTTAAAAATGTGTTGGTAAGAGTCCTTAAAGCAGCTGTTTGCTGCTACTCTCTAAAATGTACTTGGCTTCTGGCCATCCACATGTGTTAAAGCCCTGGGGATCTGTGGGGAGGAGGTTTCTCTGGGTTTTCCTGAAATTTAACAGATGGGGTTTGCATGAAAAACTTAAGATTTCATATAGAGAAAAAAGATTGTATGTCCTTGATGCAGAAAGGCAGATTGGGAAATTCTAATGGCTTTGTGGCGGATGAGCATTTTGGATGGCTTCTGCTGGTTCACCATACCAGCCAATTGCTGTGAGGCCCCCAGGCTTAGGTGCAGCTATGGTACTGGGTTGGATCCGACTGTACCACCTTCATGTATCACTGTAAGCATTTGGTAAAAGGAAAGAGGTGGGAAAACTGCAGCAGAAACATTAAGTGACTTGTTTATAGCCATGATCCCAGCTGGGACAGAAAGGGCAAGGCACAGAGTGCCTAGCCACATGTTCGTCCCACAAGCAGTGGCCATCCATATTGGGTCTGGTTCTCGGTCTGAGGCTAGCTTTTGTCAGCACTGCCTCTCTCCACCACAAAGCCATTCTGAGGCATTTCTAGGTATCAGGGGTCCAGCTGTAGCATTTCTCCAGCAAAAGACCTAAAAATCTATGTCCTTCTGGTGCTAATGTAGCTTTCACAATATGTCACCTTTAGGGCCAGGAATTGATGGTGAGCTTTGATGAAAGTATTAATACACATTAAGTATTCATGGTTAGGCACTTTTTCTCCTCATCAGCAAGGCCCACTAGAGTGATAATGTGAACAGTCCTTTATTATTTCTGCTCCAAACTGGCTGTGTGAGTTAGACAGGAAAATATCTGCCTTGTATTTCAATTCATTTTCAAGTGAAAAAAGAAAATGACTTGCCAAAAAAAACCCCAAAACACAAACACACACACACCACCACCAACAACAACAACAACAAAAATCAAAGAAAAGCAAGAAGCCAGGAGCAGAAATGCTTTTCTGTAAAAGAAAAATGGCAAGAGCAAAGTTTGTACATGAACTCTATAGCCCCATATAATATTAAAACCTACCTTATTTCATGGTAGGCATAATTGGTTCGTAGGGAAGAAAAAAAGCATGCAAGTCACGGGTGCTAGGGAAAATACTANCCTGGAGGTGTTGAAGGCCAGGTTGGACGAGGCCTTGAGTGACCTGTGCTAGTGGGAGGTGTCCCTGCCTATGGCAGGGGGTTGGAACTAGATGATCTTTGAGGTTGCTTCCAACCTAAATCGTTCTATGAGTCTATGAAATATTGTTCATATTCAGCAATGGAAATAATCTTCTGCAAGCTACTAAGTGAGCCTGGCTTTAAACTGCCCTTAAATGGCAATAGAAAGCACTGTTTGTCCTACTCACTCTTGTTAATAATGTAGTTTTAAATGGTGTTTTTGTTTTGGGAAGGGAGAAGGAGATTGCTTTTCTGCAGAGGAGTAGTCCTTATGCAATATTGGTTACAAGAGCTATATTTTGCCTCTTACCTCAGGGAAATGTTCTTTGGAAAACTGTAACATATCCGGAGGCATGACACCCCATGCAGTGCTCTGATACTTGTGTGGGCAGAAAGCCTTTCCACACAGAGGAGTCCATTCAGGACTGGTGGAGATTGGTGGGTTTCAAAACCATTCAAGGCATGGCTCTTTGTCTTCCTAGACCTTTGACGTGCAGGAAGTAGAACATGCAAGTATGACTAATGTTCACCCATTGCTGTGCAAAACTACTCGTCCCACTGAGCCTTTGTTAGGACTGTACCCGTGTGATGCTTATATTTGATCCTTCAGTGACAGGAAAATCATAGTGGGTTTCTAGGTATGTTTTGAATACCAGGTGAAATACTGAGAATTTCACACCAATTAGTCTTTGAAAACAACCTCAGGAACATTTGCATGGGTTTATTTTTCTTAATATCACCCCACCTCCAACAGTTCGTTTTTAGGTGTGTTTCAGAGAAGCTGGAATTGCTTTGTCATTACTCATTGTAACCAGAGAACCTGACAGCTTAATGGTGAGGCTGCAGCAGACCCATGGCAGGGCAGCAGGTGATGCAAATGTAGTAGATACATTTGTACAGCATGCAATAATTCACCAAAGTCAATGTTAAGAATGCCTCAGAAATGGTTAATAGTTGCAATTGCCTGAGAAAGAGAGAAACTTTTGTGACTTAAACAGGCAGTATCTTTTACTTTTGTTGTGTTTTTCCACTTCCTTTGGAAGGCTTCACTCTCTAATTATAGAGAGCATATAAACCCTCCTCCATTTTATCTTTCGGTTGCAAGAAATCATTAGCAATTCTCTAATTATCAGCAAAACTGATAAGCAGAGCAATAGCTGTCTCACACTCAGCATCAGTTAGAAAGCATCATGCTGATGTGATGGCTCCAGTAGGGACAGCTCTACTCCTTTCACACCACACAAGCTTACAGACGTCCTGTGAAGCTGTCAAAGATGCCTTGACTTTAGGAAACAACTACTGAATGAAGGGAAGGTGTTCAGCCACTAAACTCCCAACACTTGTGGGACTTAATCTGGGCATGAAACAAAGTATTTGCAGTAAGGTTGTTATAAAGTGAGGACTTCATTGTTCTGCTGAACATCTTGGAAAAACCACGAGACCCACATCTTCATTACCTAATGCTTTGTGCTAAATAGCTTCAGGAACTTCTTACACAAAATCCAAAGGAATTAAATCCCCGAGTGGGCCTAGAGCCAATCTCGCTCAAATCCCACTTAGACAATACTTTGAGGAGGTATGAAACCTTGCACTAGACAGAGGAGATGGGAAGTGCCCCACAGCATCTTCTCCCACCACCACTGTATCTGAGCATAAACCCCTCAGCTCCTGCTCTGCAGACAGAGAGAAGAGAGCAATGTAGACATTTAGTATTGCAACTATCACTGCCTCCTGCCAACTTACCCCACCGACAACCCTCAGTTCCTCCCCTCTCCTCCCTGAGAGCAGTATGGTTCAAGCTAGACCCAAAGCTTTTAGATGGATAAAGTTAGTTGAAGTAAATTCTACTCATAGTGATCCTCTGAAGAGTTGTTTTTTTTTTTCAAAATAGACAAGGATTTAGCAGTCAGCTGAAAAAAACAAATTAGCTGGTTCAAAGTTGATAATTTAGATGGAGTGGCAACTGTGGCCACAGCAGAGGCACTAGCTAACCCGTGCCAAATATAATGACTGCTTTACCTGAGCTTTTTAGCTCTGTTAAGCTTTTCAATCTGAGTAAGAAGTGACATGATGGAAAACTAAGCTGGAAAGCAAGGAAAAAGTGATGAAAAGGAACAACAGTTTATGCCTGTGCAGAGTGAAGAAGATTGGGGCTAAAGAAATGCAAAAGACATGTAAGAGCCTTAATAGCATTAGTACAGTCACCAAGCATGGAGTGGTCACTACCCTGAGCATCTGCTTTGAGAATGCTCTGCAATGCAGAAGTGTCTCTAGTTCTCACTCCTGACCATGAGGAAATTGGTGTCTCCCAATAGAGAACTCAGCCAGAGACCAAGAGCCTGGCCAGACCAGAGGAATTGTCTGATGGAGAATATGGAAGATAAAGTACCTTCACCCTATTTACCCTTTCTATTAAAAACTGCTGCTGGAGGGACTTCAGTATCTGAGCAGGTTTAGTTTTGGAGAAGGGATGAGCTGCTGCATAATTGAATCATTTCTCGTTTGGAGCAGCAGTACAAAGCCAGGCTCCTCCACTGAGTTCCTAATGCCTAACCCAAAAATGTCAAATCACCTTGAAGCACAAAAAAACAACTTCTAAGAACAACATAGACAGAGCAATTCAATTTGCCTGTAATTACTTGTGTTTTCTTTGCTTTTCTAGTGCAGGAGTGCTGGATAAATCCCTTGTGGTTTAAAACTTAAGTAATTAATATTTTATCTACATGTGCATATGGGGTCTTTGCAACACACCCAAATACATAAGAAACACTGAAGTATTTCAGCAAGTTTTTCAGCAGGAATTGTGAAGTTGCAGCACCTTGCTGATACTAAGATAAGCATTAGCTGATATCTCAGGAAAGAGAAGTGGATTATGATACTAAGATAAGCACTAGCTGATATCTCAGTAAAGAAAAGTGGATTATATATTAGGAATCTGCTCCTTTTTGAGTACATGAGGCAAGCCTACAGCTCTTGATTATTGCTCATTAACACTCTGCTTGTGGCAATAAGCTCAATTAAGACATTTCTGAGTGCCCTGTGTATAATTTCATGCATGTGTCCGACTGATAACAAGGACTAACTTAGGAGGTTGACTCAGGTACATATTTCCATGGTGATTCCTGTGCACCTGTTGCAGGAAAAAAAGAAGATATTATTGCAAGGCCAAGAAGACAGAGATGCTGAATAGCGAAAGGTGTGCTGCCATGACCCTAGCAGGAGGGACCTAAGTGGGGGTTTGCACAAAAATGCCCTTTCTGTGCAATTTGCAGATGGCATGCAGAGCTAATCAGTCCAGCCCAGCAAGCTTAGACTCCTGACACACAGCCAAAAAGCTGTCAAGAGGTAGAGGATAAGGAGAAAAGCATCTTTTTCCTTTTTCCTTTCTCCTTTCTCCTTTTTTCCTTTCTCCTTTTTTTCCTTTCTCCTTTCTCATTTTTTTTGCCAGTTACATGGACCTGCCTTGCACAGTGACCAATAGCCACATGAAAAGGCAGCAGATGTGCAGGGAGAAGTTCCCTTGGAGGCTGATTGGCTCCCAGTCTGGAATGGTGCTATGTAAACCCTGCCATGCTGCCCTTCCCTCCTGGCTGATGGGCCAGCTGGTGAAAGGGAAGGATGGGCTTCTCCAGGTGGTGCCACTCCTCACTCCAAAGTGAAAATGCTGTCTGCTTATGTCATTTGCTAGGAAACGTTTTTAGGTGCATACAAGGTGATTCCCTTCCTTTCTTTGCTATCCATTTCTGCAAGCTGTGGGGCAGGGCAGAAAGGACTGCTTGGTGCTCACTGGGAATGTCTGTACTGATGCCTTCTCAAGCAGCACATAGCTTGGGCAGATGTTGGTTGATTGTACTCTGTGAATAATTTTTCACAGTTTAGATTACAGTCACAAGGGTAAGAGATTTTGAATATGTATGTAAATAACAGCTGGGATTGCAAAGAACAAGTTGGTAAGTTTTGGGACAAACAAATGCATATAAATCTGAGTGCCAGCCAGGCTGAATAAGTCCTCACTGCAATAATCCAAGAAACACTTGTAACTTGTTTGGTCACATTTTCCTTAGTTGCAGACCCTGACAGCACAGTATGGGTCTGGCAAGACAGCTGAGCTGATCACAGTCATCACTGGGATCTGTGAAAATAAAACCATGTGAGCAGTTACAGACCCTCAAAATATGACAAAGTACTAAAGTCTCTTTTCAAATTCCAGCAGAAGGTACATAAATATGCTGGTCTCTTCTCAGAGGAAATTAGTGATAGAACAAGAGGGAGTGGCCTCAAGCCTCAAGAGTGGTCAGGCATTGGAGTGTGCTGCCCAGGGAGGTGGTTGAGTCACCAACCCTGGAGATGTTTAGGAGTCGTTTGGATGTGGTGCTTGGGGATATGGTTTAGGGTGCGCCTTGTAGAGTAGGGTTATTGGTTGGGCTTGGTGATCCTGAGGGGCTTTGCCAACCTGAACATTTCTGTAATTCTGTGATTAAATACCTTTGATGAGCATGAGTTTGCCTGCTTCCCTTTCTTGCAGCACTCAGTAATGCAGTCAGGTCCCACCAAGCCCAAGCAAACCATGTATTTAACATCATATCACAGATGCCAGGAAGGAGAAAAGTTGCCTTCCCTCTTAAATCACAGGCTGAGTTGTGTCCTGCTTACCCTGCTGAGCCCTCAGCTGGTCAGTTGTCTCTGTTGACATCCATGTGTGAAATCCGTGTCACCCTCACAGACCCAGCTCAGGACAGGGGCCAGGGGAAGCCAAGGAGCTCCCAAAAAGCAGTAAGTTCAAGAGGACGGTTCCTTCACTGCAGGAGGCAGCAATGATCCTCCTCCTATGGAGTAAGGAGTTCCTTCAAAGCCATTGCCTGCCTCCTTTGCTGTCAGCATGTCAGTGATCCGCATGTGTACTCTGGTAGCAATGAAATGGTCAGCTCTAAATTCACCAGCCACATTCAAGCACCATCCTGCCAAAGTACGTGCAGTAAAACCACCTCTGTGCAGGTCTGTGTGACTTCTGAAGGTGGGTCCGGGCTTGCCTGAGCCAAGTGTGGAGGATCAAACACCTACAAATAATCTTTCTTGTTTCTCATTTCATAATTCTATGTTTTCAGTGCAGCTGCCACCTCCCCCCCATACTCCTGCTGAGCTTCACTAACTTTTTTTTTTTTTTTTTTAAATTGGCAGAGCAAGGGCAGTTGAAGTTTATGTAAGCATTGATAAAGTAACACACCCTTGGTCTGGGTTGCAAAGGCTGTGTCAAATCCAACTAGAAAACAAAAGTAACTTGATGACCTCAGAAAAAAAATATCTACTGTTGTGGTTTGATCTACCCTTTTTAATAGTCCTTATCAACGCCTTTCTTACACCTCCTCATTGTCTGAGATTAAAATAGTCACCTATTATTTGCCAATCAGATCAGTCATTTGAGATCAGCCATTACTCCTGACATTCATGTTGCTATTTGAAAGTTACATTATAAAAAAAAAATGCTTTGGTCTTTGGGGCATCTTTAACCCATTGCAGTCAATTTGATACATGAAAATGATGGGGAAACTTCACTTTCAAGAATTTGGGTGCTATCCTCAATACTACCATTTGTATTCAAATTTGTCCATTCAAGTACTGATCAACAGAGCTTCTGAAAAGGTCAGAAGAGGGTCTGGTAGACTAAAATCAATCATTTCCACTGTGCTACCCTGCTGAATTAATCAATTAGAAGTGTTTTCAAGGATCTTTTGTGCCACTTCCAACTGTTGTGTATTGCTGGACTATATATTCAAAGAGTCATGCTGCATGAATTAGTTTCTGTGGAGGATGTGGCTTTCTTTTATTCTTCAAAAAAGACTATTTAGCAGGCTGCAGGAAATCTCTCTTGTCTGATGAGGGCATCCCTGAGTAAATGGTCAAGATGTGTGTATGTGAAGGCACTAGGCAAAGAAAATCCATACCAACAGAACTGCAGATTATATTTTAACGTACAAAGAGGATTTGAAAAATGAAAGGAAATGAAGAATGTAAGATCCCTTGAAGCTGATTCTTTGGCTAATTGTGTTGTGAGTCTAAGAAAAGGAACCGTTGTAATCTCACTCTGCATCTTTGTGTGACATAGTGTCCTGTGTCACACATCAAAAGCTACACAGGTCCTCTCTATTTTACAGACGTAGAATTACACCCTGAAAAAGTATTAGTAAAGCATTCTCTCTTCTGGGACTATGACTGGAAGTGATAATCTTGTTTTTCTGACACAGGGAAATAAGTTAATTTCTTTTGTCCTATGATACAGTTATTTTGGTATTGCTTTAATTAGCAACCATAATTGCTAATTAAAATGGAAACAAGGTACTTTGTGTCTCAAGTATTCTCATTGAATGTAATTTACTATTTAAAACTCCCCAAACAATAGCAACAATAGATTTCAAGATCTCCTAAGCTTAAATTTTCTTCCACCATGATCTTAGTGGGTATGTATGACAGTAAGATGATCGAGGTGGATGTACTGGCTGCAGGTGCTGGGAGGCTGGCACGGTGCTCTGATGGGTGCACCTGTGGGAGCAGGAGCTCTTGGGATGGTGCTGTATCCCCACAGAAGAGGGATGAGAGATCACAGAATCATGCAGTATCACAGAATGGTAGGGGTTCCAAGGGACCTCTGGGGATCATCTGATCCAATCCTCCTGCTAAAGCGGGTTTCACCCACAGCAGGTTGCACGTGAATGCTGCCGGGTGGGATTTGCATCTCTACAGAGAAGGAGACTGCACAGCCTCACTGTGCAGCCTGTTCCAGGGCTTCATCAACCTTAAAGGAAAGAAATTCTCCTTCATTTTCATGTGGAACTTCCTGTGTTTTAGTTTGTGCCCATTGCCCTTTGTCCTGTCACAGGGCACCACTGAAAAGAGATTAGCCCCATCCTCTAGACACTTGACCTTTACATATTTATAAGCATTGGGAAGACCCCCTCTCAGACTTCTCCAGGCTAAAGAGTCTCAGGCCTCTCAGCCTTTCCTTGTAAGAGATGCTCCAGTCTCCACATCATCTTTCTAGCTCTCTGCTCAGCAGTTCCACATATCTTTTGAAATGGGGAGCCCAGAACTGGACCCAGTACTCCAGATGTGACTTCACTAGGGCAGAGCAGAAGGAGAGGAGAACCTCCCTTAACTGGCTGGCCACACTCACCTTTGATGTGGGTTTGGGATTAGCCTTAAACCAGCACAACCTTAATACATTCCAGGATACCACTGGCTTTCTTGGCCACAAGGGCACATTGCTGGCTCATGGATTTGCATTGCTGGCTCATGGATCTCCAGTTCTGCACAGTTTCCTCTGTGAAATAGCCCATCTTGCAGCATAGGCAGGCACAGAAGACAGTTGCTCTAATTTTCTTTCTTTTATGAGTTTTCCTCTGTCTTTTGTTGAAAAGCAGAAGTTTAAAACCCTCTTGCTGTGTTGGCAGATGGCATTTGAGGGGCATTTATTCCTCGAAGGCAAAAATATGTATCCAACTTATGATTTCATTCAGATGGTAACCTTGCAATGTAGCTGGAGCAGAGATGCTGGGCTGATATGCCAGCCTCTTCTAATCAAGTTCTCTATAGAAAGAAATTATCAAGAACAAGGAGTCATTTTCTTTCACCCCATTACTTCACAAAGATTGTTCAGTCACATAGGAACAAAGTATGCCTGAAGAGAAATAAATACTTAGGCTGATATTGCAAATGCCCAGTTGCGGGCAGGTTAAGGCTCAACAAATGCAAGTAAATTGCATGCCTGTTAAATCCATTTGTTTTAGTAACAAAACACACAGCAAGTCCAGCCCTCTTTGGTGGCATATTTTTGATACAGCAAACACTTGATCAGGGGTTTGAGGAGTTCACACCCCTTGCCCTGTGAAATCACAGGATCACAGAAACATTCAGGTTGGAAAAGATCCCAGGTTGGGATCATCAAATCCAACCATACTCTACAAAGTTCACCCCTAAACCACGTCCCCAAGCACCACATCTAAATGACCTTTAAACACATATTGTGTGCTCATTCTCTAGAGGAAGAGGAGAAAAGGATGACCCCCACCCTTTGTGTACCGATCTGAACATAAATCCACCTCCTTTTCCTTCCAGACCCTGTGGGTCCCACCAGAGACAGTGACTGCTTATTTTCCCCACAAAGGGGTGCAGAGTAAATATCTGCATCATGTGCAACCCACCAGGACTGTGGTGGAGGGGTAAATAATTGATGAAAGATATTATTTTTCCAAAATTAATATTGTTTATCAATTTCGATATCCAGGAGTCTTGCCCCCCCGACCACTAATTTTAATAATAATCACTTCTTCTCACAGTCATAGAAACATTATACAAAGCAATAATATAGGATCTAGAATGTTTAAGAAATAACTACCAAAATTCTATAAACATTAATTGAACTGGAAGAGAAGGTTCCTGCGGTCAGTATGCCACTTGCCCACTGGATGGACTCAGGGAGCTCCTTTCTGCTTATGGCAAAAGGCGATGGTGAATTACAGGAGGCTTTGAGTATTTACTCACAAAATATCTCCCGACTGGCAGGGCTGGCTACAGCTTCAGACAGTGCCCAAATGCTTTCAGGGAATTCTGGTACTGTCTTGTCAGCTGCTGAGACTTCTGATTCTTCCCAGGCTGCTGGGAAAGGAGGCAGACAATCTCTGACCTGGTCCTGATTTCTCTGGATGATCTGTGTGTGCACAAATACAAGGGCAGAGCACATTGCGTTACCTGCTCATCTCTTTTTATCAATACAGCCTGAGACTAATGGGCCTTTGGACACAGAATAGCCAATCAGAATGGCAGTTAGCCAAGCTTGAACATATTAGGTGAAGCCATAGGCTTGCTTTACCCAAATTTGGGGAATACATAAACCTTGCATGAGGCAGGCACAGGCTAAGTGTGTGTACCTTGTTTGCCACAGGAGCAAAATAAGTCTGGGCAATCCAGAGTCCTTAGACTCAATGACTCCAGGTTCTTTGTCCTCTTTCCCGTGGTTGCTTCTCCCCAAAACAGAAGGAGGGAGAGCAGAAAAACATGTCTGGGCAAGCCAGGACATGTATAAGCCTATTTTGGCCTATTCAGGCCTACTATGACAAGGACAAAGCCTCTTCTCCTAGGCACTGGGAATAAGGACCATCAGCTAATCAAAGATGCTACACAGAGTCCTAAAATCTCCCAGTGGAAAGCTTCCCTCTAGATCTCCTGGAGAGAGAAAGTACTCTGAAGGCTATGGCTTTCAGCATGATACATTTGATGCTCAGTTGCCCCCAGATTATGCAGAATTAGGAACAATTTGTTGGACATTTATGTCCTTGAAAGTGAAACAACCCAAACCAGACAAACCACCTTGTAAAGCTGAGGGAAAGCAGTGTAATTCTTCAATCCTTGGTTTAGGAGAGACTGTCTGCCAAAGGTTAAGCTTGTTATGACCTGCTGTGTAATGATAGAGTTGTCCCCTTTGAGGGATCCTGTGCCTCGAGCCCACCAAGGGGAGAACCACAACTTTGTTCAGAAGTCAAGCCCTGCTAGTCCAGTCTGCACTCTGTTACTGACAAGGTCTGTGCACTCTGTTGGGCGTATCTCCTATGCACATGAAATAAGGTGTTAAAAGGAAATAACTCCTCTCAAAACTTGTAGATTCTTCTTTCACTACAGAGAGCACTTTCATTACAAGCTCTTTTTCTGTTAGGCTCCTCACACACCTCCTCACAGATGGTGTGCCCTCTTGCCCACTAATTCAAAAGGATGAGTTTGTTTCTGTAATGATTTTCTCAAGGAGTTACATTGAGAACAAGAGGACAAGCCATCAGCAGCCTTACCAACAACAAACCTCCAAGTTACTCTGCCTGGGTGGACTGATTCCAGCTTTCTCCACCCAAATTTCCTGATTCTGCTGAGGAAAAAGTTCTGCAATACTCCCAACACCTTCATATTTTCTTGCTACAAGAAAGGCAGCTGACCATCATTGCAGAAGGATTTCCTCATAGTATTTATTCAACATTTCTGGAACACATATCATAATGCAACTGGGTTTTGCTCCTAAGCATTACATGGCTTAAATTAGCTGGAAAAATTAGCACAATTATCAGCTGAAGCTGAAAAAGCCATGCTGGGATGCTGAAGCTCATAATATTAAAATACAAGATAAGATAAACAAATACATTTTTATTCAGATAATGCCTGTAAGGAAGGCATTTCTCATTGCCTGGGAAATGTTTGTTCCAAGAGCTGTGATTTTTACAAGATAATAGCTCCCCACTGGAGCAGAAGCAACAGCTGCTTCCCCATAAGGGAGGCAGAGCAGATTGTTTTGAGCAGTGAACAGCACTGGGCACCAGAGAACGGTCACTGCTCTTCTCTTAGCACTGGCTAACTGAGCCTGCACAGGGAGGAGCTTTCTGCAAAGGTTGGAAGTGTGTGCAACGAAGCATGCAGCTGGAGGGATATTCACTGTAGTGCTCCTCCACAGTCGTTCAAGTTGTGCCTCCTTATTACCACGGTCAGGCTTTGGCATGATCTGGAGGAAGCTGACTTTGGTCTCCTTACCTTCAGTTCCTGATTGCACACTAATTGACCACAATTCTTTCACACAAGATTTAAATGGTCTGAACACTTCCTTTTCTTGTCTGGTTTTCATATTAACTTACTGCTCATCTTCCTTTGTCAAATAGCCAAAGATTCTATAAATCTCTGATAGAAATCAATTCTTTAGCTTGCTTGAGTGATGCTAAGTACCCGTGACATTCATTAACACCCAGCTACATTTCCCTTTACAGATGGGGGCTGCTGGCACCATCCAGCATTGTCTGCAGGCACCTAGAGCTGTCGTCTAGAAGCACTGAAAGTATTTTGAACATGTTGCTAATTAAAGCCCAGAGCTACAAGAGGATTTATGTGTGGCAAACATCCCTGACAATTGTAAACCTTGAAACATAAAGTGACACAGCTGCTTTCTGCTGTGTCAAACCACCCACTGGTGCGTGCATTAGGAGCACCAGGAGCACACCCAGGAGACCCAGCTGCTTGGGGGAATTGTTCGTAGGTTAAGTTTTCCTGTCTGAGCTCCATTAAGGGGCTCATAGTGGGAGTAGATGAGTGTTGATGTCAACAGCAGGGTTGAATGGGACCACCACAAGGCCCACATAAATTGCTTTATCTTGTGAAGGAGCCTCCACCTGCTCCACGGGGATGCCAGGCTGCTGCACTGAAAACCGCACTAGGTCTAATAGATGCTGAGATACTCATTACCCCCTCTGGGAATCAGTACTGAAACTTCAGGTGTGTGTGCTTACTGGTGAAAATTTTGATGCCTGTGACCTTTGAGAAGCTTTGGCTAGTCCGAGTCTCAATGCTGCTGGTGGACTAAGGTGGCCAAGATTCTACCAAGGTTGCATTGTGAGTGCAAGCATGCTTTATTTTTACTTTGAGCTTTTCCTTAGCCTCTCTGTCCATTATGCATAAGCACACAAGATCACACAACAGAGTAGGTGACATTCTGATTTCACAACGCTTTTTGAGATCTTTGTGATAGTTTGTGCTTCACTCACTGTCTTTTAATGTGTCTAAATTTAAGCTTGCCACAAGTCTGGTAATTCTAAAAAATAATGCCCTTTCTCCTTGTTTCTTCTGCAATGTGCATTGAAGCAATAGCTGTGAGGAATTCAGGACTGGTGAGGAATTCAGGATTGGGAGCCTCTTTCTCTTTGGAGAATGATATTAAGACAGTGTAACTGGTAACCTATGCATTTTCTAATGACCTACTACAAGGAGATTAATTATTGCTAAAAGACATTTTTTAAGGTGTCAAGAATAAGACTAAAGGTTTAGGATGGGTTGGGAGGCACCCTGCTGGAACATTATTTATGTGTGAGTGGTTTTATTTGCTAACTGCTGACATTTAATATTTAGCAATGCTGAGCGAAGAGAACCTGGAAAAACTATGAAAGTGTAGCAGATTCCTGGAGTCTGTGGGAGGACCAGATGCCAGAGATGAAGCACTAACTTTGTCATTATGTCCAGTTATATAAACTGCATAATGCAAGGGTCAGGAATATAACCTAGTTATGAACTTCCATTCTGAGTCTGTTCTCTCACTGCGAGGTAGTTGCTCTGTCTGAAATCAGGCTCCTCACAGGAGATAAGGACTCACTCACTGTTTTCTGCATTAAAACTTCTCAGAGCTAGCAATTCTAGTCAGCAGGTTCAAAAACCTCAGGTGTTGATAGTTCCAGCGAAGCAAGATGAAAGGGAGCCTTCTCTTGTTCAACCTACAGATATAACTGAAAATGCAAAGATGTGCTTTTGGGCACAGAAGCTCTTCTTCAGATTGAAAGCAACAGACTTTAACACTACATCATGTGTGCTGGAAGTTAAGTGATTAGTTTGAGAAAACTGCTGTTTATCCTAACAATGCTGATCATTTAGATATCTCAAGAGAACTGTAGAGTAGTGAGGAATGCTAGACATAAAAAGGGTGATGAAGGCATTAGGCCCTGTCATATGGACAACAAGGGAAAGGGTAGCTATTGCATTAAGGCAGTAGCTGGGATAAGCCATGGGAGAACTGTTACGTGCCACAAACCCAATTTCTCTGCTGCATGTATTATTTTTTTAACATCAGCATAGCTCTAAATTTTAGTTCACAGTCTAGTTTGTCAAAATATTTTGTGGACCTGCCTAAGCATTTTAGGTTTAGAGTTTGTCAAAACATGCAGCAAGAAGTCCCTGCAGGATGAAAGCAGAACTCAGATGCAGAGTGATGATATTGTGGTGCTGGAGAGTGGTTTGACACACCACCTTCCTGCCTTGAGCAGGCACAAAGCCTTTGGGACACTTCTGTATTTTAGGTGATGTGGTGGGCACTCACAAGAGAGGAACTGGTAATGCTATCTGTTTTCAAGAACAAGTGAGCCCACAAAGAATGAACAGTTCATGCTATGGCTGCATCTTAAACCTCAGCCTCAAATCATCTCAATCCCCAAACTGTCAGAAGTAGACTAACAAAGTTGTCCTCTTTGAACTTTAAGAGACCACATCGTGCCCTAGAGTTGGGCAAAGTGTGTGCAAAATTAAAGGGATTCACCAGGAATCAAGAATATTGAGACTGTACATAAAAGAAAGGGAGAAAAAAAGCCTGTTAGACTACCTAGATACTAAAGAAACTGTCACTGGCTGCAACAGTCTTTAGGAGAAGTCTTTTTATTTGCATTTCTGTAAACATAGATTGTTGCTTGTTGGGTTCAAGGAGGAAAACAGTGGTAGGGGAATGGGGTGCCTGCAAAAGCCTTCTCCAAGCATTGACTTCTACCCTTATGTATTTTTAAGCAATGAGAAGATTTCCCTTTTCCCTTTCTTTTTTTTCTTTTCCTCTTCCTTTTCCTTTTCCTTTTTTTCTTTTTTCTTTTTTCTTATTTATTTTTTCTTCTTTTCCCTTTCCCTTTTCCTTTTTTTTTTTGTTTTTTCTTTTTCTTTAAAGAGGGTGTTGCCAAGGGATGTGCCATGGCAGCAGCATCCTGCAGTATGTTATTTGCTTTCTTCCTAAGCAAAATATTATGGAGTCGTTATTGCATATTGCTGCTGGAATTTTGGAAATGTAATCCCAAGCCTTTGGGGGGAATCATGCTCCTCCCTGCCATGTAAACTTCCTAAGCAGATTCTCTGCCAAGTTTTCAAGTGTTTCAGTTTCAAGTTATTTTGATCTTATCTCTGTTGTGTTTCCTCAGTGTCTTTTATCGTTAAAGGTTATCACAGTCAAAAATCGCACAGCATTACACACAGGCTCTGCAAACACAGGCTGTGTGATCTGGAGCTCTCATGTTTATTGGAGACAAAGCAAAGAGTTACCAGGGCTGCTCCAGTAACTCAGTTTGAGCAGAGGGACAGGCTTTCTAGGCTCTGCTTTGATCTGCTAGAACTTCATTCACCTAACTTCAACAGAGCCTGTGTTACTTGTCTAGATGGCACTTCTAACCTCAGCTAGTTTGGAGTATAAATCTTGCTAAAGAGTGCTAGATTTTCTCGAGGTCTGTGGTAACAAGTTGGACTTGATGATCTTTGAGGTCTCTTCCAACCTTGCTTATACTGTGATACTGTGATACTGTGATACTGTGATTTTTCCAGCCAAAAAGCTGCAACATTTTGCCTTTGGTGCCATGCTGACACTGGTATAAAAACGAAGTTTTGAGTTCTGGTTGGTGTTCCTGGCACAAGTTGCCCAAAGATGTGGTAGAAGCCCCATCCCTGGAAATGTTCCAAGACAGGTTGGATGGGGCTCCGAGCAACCCGATCTGGTGCAGATGTCCCTGCTCACTGCAGGGGGGTTGGACTGGACGACCTTCTGAAATATCTCTTCCAGCCCAAACCATTCTGTGATTCTATGAATAACACAAATAGGTAATAAATGTCCTTTCCTGATTCCTAAAAGCTTTCTGTAGAGGTACAGTGTCCTGAGGGAATTCCCGCGGCAGCTGCTTTTCAGCAGTTGTTGAAATGCCTGCCGTGCGTAGCAAGGGCGTTGAGGGTTTGAGCTCCCTTCACACAGACTTCCCCATCAGCTGTCAGCTGCACTGCTAAAGATGGCTTCTGTTGGTGCCTCCCAGCTGCACAGCTTGAAAACACCAGCAGCAGCTCTGGCATGGCTGTGCTGCCTTTGCTCCTTGCACATGGATTAATTCAGAGCTGGAGAACATTGTGTAATACCACAAATCATTATGCTCATCCTAAGGCTCTTCTTCCTTAACATGAAAGAGCTTTGTATACTCTTGGATGATTTAATACCTGATAATCTATTTTTTAAAACATCTTTCCTGAACCTCCCGATTTTCTGACCTCTTTCTTAGGCATCCAGGTTCTCACTGTCTGGTGCTCCTGCAGCATCACAGAGTATTGCATTGGCACTGAGAGGCACATTTGTCCTGGTGAGACGCATGCAGTTCATCTGCATTCACACACTTGGGGACTTCCTTTCACAGCCTTTGTTAAATTTGTATATCAGAATACCAGGTAAGAGGCATAGCTTCTCTTATGGCTGTTTAGAAACATCAGTAGCACCAATAATGTATCTAGGGTCAATGAAAAACCTGCACACACCACAATTCTGATTATGCACAAAGCACACTGGATCAGAGGTGTTGAGGTAGATGGATACTGTGGTGGTTTAAAACTAACACTCTTGCCTGGTTTTAAATTATAAACAAGAAATAGAAAAATTCCAGAGATATTGAATAGAAAAACTTAGTAAAAAGTAAATAAAATAGGGTATTGAATGCAAAAGAAAAACAATAGATAATTCTATATCCTTCCATTTGCTTGCTGGTTTAATATATAATTTGCTGCTCAAACTATTCTTCCCTTCCTTTTCCCTTCTTTGCTCTGGTTGCTGGCTAGTCTCTGTGCATGGCTTCACCAGCCTTGTCTGAGACTCTTCTTTATGGCTAAGTAGACACCAGCAGTGGGGCCTGATTTCTCTCTGAGAGGAGAGCTATTCCCTTGTTCCCTTGTCCAGATGGGTGGTGGAACAATTTGAGGGGGTCCTTTGTGTTATTTCTGAATTGTAAATATATGTAAATGTATTCTGTACATGTACATTNGTATTGCATTGGCACTGAGAGGCACATTTGTCCTGGTGAGACGCATGCAGTTCATCTGCATTCACACACTTGGGGACTTCCTTTCACAGCCTTTGTTAAATTTGTATATCAGAATACCAGGTAAGAGGCATAGCTTCTCTTATGGCTGTTTAGAAACATCAGTAGCACCAATAATGTATCTAGGGTCAATGAAAAACCTGCACACACCACAATTCTGATTATGCACAAAGCACACTGGATCAGAGGTGTTGAGGTAGATGGATACTGTGGTGGTTTAAAACTAACACTCTTGCCTGGTTTTAAATTATAAACAAGAAATAGAAAAATTCCAGAGATATTGAATAGAAAAACTTAGTAAAAAGTAAATAAAATAGGGTATTGAATGCAAAAGAAAAACAATAGATAATTCTATATCCTTCCATTTGCTTGCTGGTTTAATATATAATTTGCTGCTCAAACTATTCTTCCCTTCCTTTTCCCTTCTTTGCTCTGGTTGCTGGCTAGTCTCTGTGCATGGCTTCACCAGCCTTGTCTGAGACTCTTCTTTATGGCTAAGTAGACACCAGCAGTGGGGCCTGATTTCTCTCTGAGAGGAGAGCTATTCCCTTGTTCCCTTGTCCAGATGGGTGGTGGAACAATTTGAGGGGGTCCTTTGTGTTATTTCTGAATTGTAAATATATGTAAATGTATTCTGTACATGTACATTGCATTTTATGGTTTTTTAGATTTTAGCTTGCTTGTAAATAATAGCTTTGTTTTGCTTCCAAACCTTCTGAGCTACTCTAGTGACTTTATTTTAGGGGTAATTTTAACCCACCACAGACGCAAAGACTCTAACTGAGAAACATACCCAAAACAGAAGAGCTTTGGCACCCCCGGCCATCTCCTGGAGCAGGCAGGAATGTCAGGTGTTAAAGTCCCAGATAAAAGCACACAGTAAAAGCAGAGGGCTTAATTTATCTGTCTCAGAACCATTTGAGTTTGATGGTCCAGAATGCCATGGCATGTTGAGCACTGCATGCTCAGCTGAGAGCTCGTTCATGAGAGGCTAAAGAAAATACTCATACAGAGTAGTACGTTGGTTACTCCACTATATTACACTACATGCTAGTGAGGAGTAACTATTCACATCTCCCACAAAAACTGGATGTCACACTCTCATGAAGCAAGCTGCAGCATAGAATCAGAATCATAGAACGCATCGGGCTGGAAGGGACCTTCTAAGGCCATCTTGTCCAACCTTCCTGCAGTGAGCAGGGATGTCTTTAACTAGATTAGGTTGCTCAGAGCCCTGTGTGGACTATGTCATTGCGAGTCCTGCCTCTTGTTACAATCCAGGGATAGCTTTTAAAAAGTTTTAACAAATGTATTACATCAGCCTGGTAAAGTACAGAAAGGCCCTGTTTGTGTCAAAACCTCCCTGAGGAGGCAAGCAAAATGTTCCTCTAGCAGAGGATTTTCCCCCGGGGGCTGCTGGGGTTGCTGGACCATACTTCACAATCTTTGGTGAGTGTTCCCTTGTTTACACGCCGTCCTCCCGGGACTTCAAACCTTGTGCGAAACAACAGTCTCCCGCTGGGACAGTCATGCAGATGAGCAGCTCAGTGCTGTTTTATGGCTTCCCTTGGTTTTCTCGGTGAGACATTTCTAAGCAGGAGCAATTCCACAGAGCATTATCTCTCTGTGCGATTGTTTGGAGTGCTCTGGTGCTTGCAGCTGGGCACTGCACATTCCCGAACATGAGCTGACTTAAATAAGAACCTGTCAGCCTTCTATTTTCTTTATTACTGCTTTTAACAAGCCTTTACTTATCTAAATTATTTGCTTATTAGTTGCTCATGAAAACTACCAGCACCAGATGACATGAGATGCTATTCGGCTGAGTCAATCCATTCGTTCCCCACTACAATATACTTTGCCCCTCTTCATTTCCCACTAAGACCAACTCAAAACTGTTTCACCCAGACACGGCTGCTCTGCACCTCCCCCTGTACCTCCCAGCAGCTTGTATCCCTGTGACGCCTCACGCAGAGTGTGGTATCAGATGCTCGCTAACACAAGTGGCCAGAAACGAGCAGCGCTGAACCGGTGCCAAGCACGAGGACTGTGGCAACACTTAAGCACCGAAACCTCCCCTCCTGACAGCAACAAGTATCAGGTGTGGTTTGCTTTCCCGTGCAAACCCAGCTGTGAGGTCAGAGCAGGACAGTGTGGGAGGAACCCTTGGCTGGACATGGAGAGGTACTGGGAACAGGGAGAAGTGCTTATGGGGGGACAAGCAGCACCTGGCTGGGGGACTGGGAGCATCTGTGCTTTGGTTCCAGTAAGGAGTCTGCTCACCCATGGGAGACACTCTGCTACTCACCCTGTTGGGGACACAGGGCACAAGCCCAGCTGTTTCTGCTTCACAGCCCATTGCTGTTGTAAAGGCAAGAGTATGGTATGAAACCGCAGCATTCATTTAACTTCAGGAAGTGGATGTTAGACTCCAAACCTTAAGTCTTTTGGGCATGTTAATATTTTGTTTCCCAAATCAATCTTTGCTCTTGTATCATCCCTTTGACAAGTGACTGTCAACAAGGAATTCATGGGGAAGGATGGAGATTATTGCAAACAAAGGCTTCCTAAATATCGTGCTCGAGAAAAGTAAGGGAAAAATGCCTAATCAATTAATTTCCTTCAAAATGTAGGTGAATTCAACATATTTTCTGAAAGGTAAACATTTCATTGGAGTTTGATCTTGAACCACACCAAGACAGAGCTGGGTTAGATTTTAAGCAACCTTTTTTAATGGCAGAGGCCTTGAAGTGGTGGAACAGACTGCTGGGAAAGGCACAGATCCACATCACCCAAGGTCTTAGGGAACAATTTAGCCAGTATCTGTCTGGTGTAGCCTTGTCTTGGGGCAGGAGGATTAACTTCTGCAGGTCTCTTCCAGCCCTATTGTACTTTTCTACACTTCTAGACTTTTTCTCTGTATCTCTGTCCTTAACTGATGCTCCTGACCAGTTGGGTGGCATCTTCCAGCAGCTCCTAGCCTAGTACCAGAGAGGTGGGTGCCCTGCATGGGGAGAGGGGGAGCCATGTGGGGGAGATCTCAGGTGGGCATGACCTCCCTGAGCCACAGGGATGGGGATAAACACAGAAACACCATCTCCTGCTGGGAAAACATGACTACTCCATGCCACACATCATAGGCTGGGGCCCAACCCAGCCATCACCACTCAGGGTCTTCACTGCCTCTGGTTGGGCTGCTTTTATAATCAGCTATAAATTGTGCTAAAAAATGATCACAAATACCAACCTGCTTTGCTTTTAAGTTCTTCCATAAATAAGATAGCCTCCTTTTAGTGGCACTTTATTTCCACTGACAAGGAAAAGAGCTGAGAGTCTATTTTGTGATGAGAGGGTACACGATGCAGAACATGCCCTGGAATTTGCATGAGGCCATTGAGCACATACTGCAATTCTTTGCAATTAATTTGTTGTGTCATCTTTCAACATTCTTCCTGCTTTTTAAAGACCAACTTACTGTCAGGATGAGTAAAGTGTTTTCCATGAGGCAGAGGACTTTTTGTTAGGCAATGACCTCCTGGCAATTGTTCTGCCATGGTCAAGTTCTGCTCTGAAAGGACATTTTGCCAAGCAGCTGCACTGCCATGGATTTGTCTGATCACTCTGGGGAAGCATATACCTGATCTGCTCCTGAGTTTTTTCAACTCTCTGTTCCTGAGAGAGTTATGTGGCTGCTGAATGTTTGTTGGTGAAATGTGCTCTACCAACTCCACATATGACCACAATTTTCAGATAAAATTGAAATTATAACTGATAGTCATTTGTGCCTCCAGCAGAAGTTGCTTCACTTCATTGAGATTGTTTTGCAAGATATAAAATGTCCTGTCAGAAAGTTACTGGGGTTCTTCTCCTACAAAGAGGTTTTCAGCTTCAGGTTAACTTAACTTTAATTTAGAGTTTCAGCCTCTCTTTCTGTTAGAAAGTGGCTCTCTAACCTCTATCCTGGTGCTTGGTCTCAGTTGGACCAAGTTGGGGCTTTGTGTTTAATTGATTCTACATGACCAGTTCTTCAAATTCCTCCCTTCCTTGTCTCTTTTCTCTTTCTCATTCAGAGGAAAAATCTGGCACAGGTGTACTCATGGTTTACCTGGTATGACCATAGGTCTTTCACACTCTGTTTCTGTAGTTCTATAACCCTATCAGTTACCTACAAATTATGAATTGTTTTCTTGACAGCCATTTTTTCCATCCCATAACCATATGAAGTGATTGCTTTGGCTGTGTGACCTGGGTTTTGGCTAACAAGAGCACACTAATGTAAGAAGCTGTGCTCAGAGTTTTCCTCTGCTGGGATGCTCTCCTCACCCAAAGCTTGCCAGAGCTGTTGGCAGTGTTCACAGACCCCATCTGAAGTGCCATCACTCATCCTGTGTCATCACCAGGGCATTAGCAAAGCTCTGCCATGCGAGCAAGGCACAGTGATTTCATGGGACTCACTCTCCAGCACAATGCATTAGTTACTTTTATTCAAGAAAAACTACATCTTCTGTACCTAGATAAGAAAATGAGGAAAAGATTTTCATGGAGAGAGTGGTCAGGCACTGGAATGAGCTGCCCAGGGAGGTGGTTGAGTCACCAACCCTGGATGTGTTTAAGGTTTGTTTGGATGTGGTGCTTAGGGATGTGGTTTAAGGTGAATCTTGTAGAGTAGGGTTCTAGGTTGGACTTGGTGGTCCTGAGGGGCTTTGCCAACCTGCATGTTTCTGTAATTCTGTGATTAACTGTATACCAAAGAATTGGACAGGTCTTTATTCCCACCATGAGAATTCTGGGGGCTCTTCTTTTTGTTCCTGCTTCTTGGGCTTTTTTGTTGACATCTTTTTAAAATGCAGCAACAGAGAATTCATCTTTGGAGTTCAACTCCTGCCACTGAAGTCCAAAACCAACTGACACTGTTTGATAGCAGGGAAGGGAATTTGTGCCAGTAAAGATGTGCCCAGAAATCTAGAGCAATATATTTTTATTTCTCACATAGTTTGAAATTTCACTCCTTTTAATAGGGCTGATCCCCAGGCTTCATTTCCCAATTACTCTGAGGTCAGTAAAGATACACATATCCCAGCTGTTTGTGCTGTCCCTCTTCCCTTCCCACTATTTCCAAAGCAATAACGGGAAAAGCTATTTCTCCGCCCACCCTCAGTCTGCTGTCAACCACTAGGCCATTTCATACCCAGCAGCTGTGGATGCTGCACATGATGGTGTGATGCTGTGGCTTTCCACAAGGTACTCTGGAAGCAGCTGACATGGATGGAACCATTTGCCTTCCCCCACCTGTGGCAGCCTCGCCTGCTTCTCATGGCCATGGGTTGTGAGACTTCATGTGGCTGTGTCAGCTGTCATTGCTGCTGGACTGTCCTGAGGAATGTCACTGGGACCTTGTTGAAAGCCTCTGGCTGAGGCATTTATTTGCTGGCTGCATTCTGCACAATGTCTGCAAGTGCTGGGATGGCCTTGGGAAGATGGGAGTCCAGGACTGCTTCTTGCCCCTGGAAAAAGCCAAAGAGGCTAGCCCAAAACAGAAAAGGTTGACAAATGCATGCATGGTGCATTACTGATGGTGGTGCATTACTGATGGTGGCATTAGTATCTACTCAAACCTCAGGTTTGATATGCAGTGCTTTGGGTCTGATGGTTCCTTGACTTATTCACAGTTTGGGAGCAGAAGGGACTCTGTAACCCCAGCAGCCAGCATTGATTGTGGAACATCAGGCTGTTAAAAGCAGATCTTTCTGTGCTGATTGGGATGCCCAGCTTGGAGGCTCCCTAGCCTCCAGGGAACAATTCAGTAAAAGACATGTTATATTCTGGCATCTTCCTCTACCAGCCCTTTCCTCAGCACTAAGATACTCAGCAAAAATAGCTGTGCAAGTAGTACTTTCTGAAATGAAGTGCAATGATTCATTAGAGGGAACATTATGAACACAATCAGAAGTGAAACCATGCAAGGAAAGCAGAAGAAAGCTCTAGGCAAAACCAGCTACCACGGAGCCCTTGTCCTCAGGAGTGTGTTTCTGCCTGGGGCAGGTGATGGTGGGACTGTGGGATCTGGGCAGAGTGTGAGAGCTCAGGGCTGATCACAGCAGGGCTGTGCAGGCGGTGGAGGCACTCTCAATATTTTCTAGCCATGCTTCCAGCAGTACATACACAAAGTAGTGTGCTCTGGTGTGTAACACCTCCAGTGTCTCTGAGGGCCACTGTGACTGACTATTGAACCACTATAACTGCATTGGCCATCTGGAGAAGGAGTGTCTTCTGCCTGAGAGTGTTACCATCTCTTGGCTCTTTGGGTTATGCCCCTCTGTTTCTTCTATCTCTGTGGCTTTGAGTTACTGTGCAGGTCCTGGTGGTGCTCTGAGCATCACTATCTTTTTCATTCTGTCCTACATTCAGACAAAACTTTCACAGAATCACAGAATCCTAGAGGTTGGAAGTGACCTCGGTAGATCATCTAGTCCAACCCACCTGCCAGAGCAGGATCACCTAGAGTAGGTTACACAGGAGGGGGTTTTGAATGTCTCCAGAGAAGATTTAACAACCTCTCTGGGCAGCCCATTCCAGTGTTTTGTCACCCTCACAGTGAAAAAGTTTTTCCTTATGTTTATGTGGAACCTCCTATGCTCCAGCTTGCACCCACAGCCCCTTGTCCTATCATTGGATATCACTGAGAAGAGCCTGGCTCTGTCCTCCTGACCCTCGCCCTTCATGTGTTTATAAACATTAATGAGGTCACCTCTCAGTCTTCTCCAAGCTAGAGCCCCAGCTCCCTCAGCCTTTCCTCACAAAGGAGATGTTGCACTTGTTACTGGCTGCTGGTACTTACATCCTCCTTGCTGAGGAGTATCAGTCCTGTGATTATGTCTGTCCCCTTGCAGCTCCTGAGTGCCACTTGCATGCTTGTCAGTAAGGCCTGGCTGTTTTTCAAAGTGGCTGGGTTTTGTGGGTGTTGGATTTGGGGCCTTTTGCACCAAGAGAAAAGTGAAACTGTAGAACTATAAAGAAAGCAAAAAGATGTGTCTTCATCTGTCCCCTTTTAAACTTGTATGAAACCTCTGACCATGTCACCTGGTCATTAAGGTCTGTGCTTTGACACAGAAACAAAACCCTGAGTGACAATATTCCCAAAGGAGGTGATTTTGACCTCTGCCTTGCCTGTATGTAATATCTTCTGACTTTTCATTTGGATTTGGGCAGTAGATAGCAGACATCAAAACAAACTCAGGTCTTTAAGGTAAGACTGAGATTAAATCTTTCATTTTACACTCTGCAGATTCTGTCTCCTAAATATTTGATGTTATCCCTTAAATGCCTACTTCCCAGCTCTTCCCTTTTGCAAGTGATGAGAACAGATCTAGTCTAGCAACTGTGTATCTCCTGAGCAGATCACACTGTGTGCTCACGCTGGCAGTCATTGCTGCTGTGATGGAGGAAATGAAAGAAATCAAGTTTTTCACCATCTCAGTGATAAGAGGAATTTAATACCTTTATTGCCTACACAAGCAAATGAGTCTACCTCCAGGTCTCCTACCATGGATTCATAACACCTCCCACGTTCACTACACAGAATAATGAATAACTAATGTATGAAAAATGGTTTCTAGCTATGAGTGGCATTCTCATTGTAGGAACTCAGAGCATTTCAGACTGAGGAAATCTGAAGAAACTCACCGGAATGGGTTCTAAAATAGTCACCACAAAAATTCACAGAAGGTTGGTAGGAAATAGGGACAGCTTTTTCCCACCAGAAACATCACTGGGAGATTAGCAATGTGGAAGAAAAAGCTTTTATAGCTATCACAGAAGCAGCAGGACTGAGAGCCAGCTGGTACTGAGAGATCAGCCCAGCTGCTACTTCACTGCTGCTGCCACCAGTGGATGCAGTGGCGATGGGTCCAAGTTCACCCTGCTGCCATAGCAGCTTCAGTCCTTGCTGTGGTTGGACTTGATGACCATGAAGGTCTTTTCCAACCTGATTGATTCTGTGATTCTGGGAGGTAGCAGCCTGCCTGGGGGCTGTCAGTCACACAGTAGTTAGGCCTTTGTTACTATGTTTTGATGACAGCATTCTCACTAAAGGAGAACCTCCCCATTTGTAATTTTCACACTTTCTAGATAAACTGGTGAATGGATGCCAAACTCACATGAGTTCTTCCTGGCTTTAAATTCAACAGTGTCACCAGCAGCTGGTGTGCCTTGGTTTTATTGGTATTTAAAAGTTGTAGCTTAGAGGCTACCCAGCTGTTGCAGCTTTCATTTGCCTCTCTCAGCCCCTTAGATGACAAGTGGGTCTGCCCCTTGAACATACTGCTGATGGTTGATCTGGTGGGACAGAGCTGAGGAAGGGTGGTGCAAGGAGGAGCTGCTGCTTGTGCAAGGAAGGCTGTGTTGGGGCTGTCCTTGTCACTCCCGTGCTGAGATACTGCCTTGACAGGGTCTGCTGGGGATAAGAGTGGAAGTATTATAAAATCCCTGTATAATGCAGAAAACTATGTTAAAACACCACGCAGGGTTAGTCATTTATCTGCTGTTGGGTTTTGAACAGTGACATTAATAATGCCAAGAAATTAAGAGTAAAATTTAGTATAGGTGGTTGGTAAGTCATTCAGTCAGAATCTTGTACACCTTTATATGCAGGAAAGTACTCATAGGAGCCAGCTTAGTAGCACTCTCCTTGTTCATGAATGTTTTGTGTGTCAAATCCCTCCTCTTTTATTGGTTCTTCTCTTAACCCAACATTACCACATAGGCATCTTCCTGACAAAAGCAGAGCTTCTTCTCTGCCTTCCACCCAGCATGCTCATGAAAAGAGCTTCTTGTGCCCAGATAGAGATACTTGTCCCAAGAGGCAACAAGTGGGTGAAGAGCTCACTGCTGGTGGAAATGAATGGAATGATCCTCTGAGCTGATGCAATTCTAGCACTTGGGAAGATCATTTCTAATTACAAAATGAGAGGAAAGGGATTTACTCCTTGGTGCACTCTGTACTTCTGTTACTGAGAGATAGCACAGGAAATTGCATTTCTTCCTCAATGGAGTCAGGATGCTACTGCATGAGGATCAGATCATGTTGGCTGAGCCTCTTTCACAACAGGTTTTCACTTATAGACTGTGAGAATCCAAAAGGCTTTTTATGCCATTCTAGTTGAAATAAAATCTTCTCTTTGCTGAAAATTAATTATTGAGTGAACTGCTGCTCTATAATATATTTATGTGCTCTTGGGAACATCTCTCTTTTAGAACACAGAAGCATCATCTTAAATACAGCTCAGGCAAGAGAAGTGCCCAGCTCTGCTTTGTGATGCCTTTCCTTCAAGAAGTTCAGGAGGTAATGATATCCAAAGACAGTGCTAATATGCCTGTTACCAGGCCTTCTGAGCATTGGCTGTGAAAAGGAAGATAACCCTGATGTTCAGAATGGGCTGCTACTGGAACTGTTACACAAAATGCTTTCCTCAAAGGGCTTTTCTCAAATTTAGGTTAAGTGAACACTGCACAAGCCTACAAGGAGTTATATTCCATTTCCAGCCAAGGTGCATGGCTGGGCTCATGCCCATGGCAAGCACACCCTTCCAGGGATGTGCCAGGCAGCATGGTTGGCATCTGGCATAGCTCACTTATTCTCTTTTCATGTTCCCAAAGAGACAAGCGTGTGCAGCGGAGTGTTTTAGTTTGGTGATCTCTTTACTTCTGGATTGTAAGGCTTTTTTTTTTTTTTTTTTTTTTAATGAATGTAATTACACTGCTGTGTGTGTTAGGAAAAGCAAGCTAATGAAGAGCAGTTTAGGCTGGTGAATGGTTCGAGGAAGCTTGCCAGCTCCACAGCATGGGCCAGCCACTGTGTAACGTGTTTCAGATGGTTTTGCTTCACTCATTGGGCTGTGGAGCAAGAAATAGCAGGGCACCTGCAGTCAGGTCTGAAAGGTGGAGGCTGTTCTGAGCAGCACAGCTATGCTCTGCCTTCCCTCTTCTCAGAAAAGAGGGCTTGAACAAGCAAAGGCTGCTCACATTTGCTTGCTCAAGTTCACTAGGGCTTGGTGGAGTCACTTGGCGGTAGCTGAGGAGGAGACTGAGATGAAGGAACAGGAGAGCATAGGCCAAAAGCTCAGTGTTTTGCTGTTCTGGTAGCTCCTGAGAAAGAGAAAAGTAATTAAGAAAATAAAATCTGCAAATTGGTGGGGCTGGGTCAATCCTTCTGTTGCTGCTATGTGATCCACCTACACTGAGTTACTTTCCTCTTATCCTCAACCTTGACCACTAAGGAAAAAACAAATAAATGGCAGCTTCAACTTTGGTGATTCATTCCACAAGTTATTACATCTTCTACAATGCAATCTAGCCTAAAGGCATAATTGCAGGCTCGTTGCCTTCCTCAAGAGTTTAATTTGGCCTTGAAAATGGAAAAAGCCTTGTTCAAGTACAGCAGTGATGGATTCCTGACCTCGAGGGGATTTCATTGAAACCTTGCAGACAAGACCATTTTTACCTTGCTTTAATCTATCACAAGTTCTCAGACTTGGCAAAGGGACGAGTGGGCAGTTTGGAAAGGGGTGTTTGGATGAGTTGGCATTAGGCAGCATCCCTGCCTCATGAAGCAAAGAGAGAAGAGAGTAAGGCTGTTAGTCAGACAAGGCACTCAGAGAGTAAATCTAAATAATGTGAAGAAATGAAGAGAAAAACTGTCCTGGGGATTTCAGTTTCCTAAGCTTTTGTGTGATGAGGGTCAGAGGTGTTTCCTTCTGATCTACAGCTTCCTTACAGCCCCCAGTGGCATCCTCCCAGCACAGCAATGCCTCATCTTGTCTGCTCTGTTCATCAGCTGTGGGTTGTAACAGAAAAACTTTTGGGTGGAAATAACATTGCTTGCATGCTAAGAGATAAAAAAAACCTACATCATCATTTGCTCTTAGGAAGGAAAGCACAATAAAAGCAAAAGATTTGGATTCACTTAATTATTTATTTAAGATGCAAGCCGCTGAGTGTGAGCTCATGAGTGTAACCAGGTTTGGTTCATGGTTGGCTTTGCCTGCTCACCCTGCATGCAAAAGCTGTGCAGTGCTGGAGAAGATAATCCCACAACAACCTCCAGTTTCACAAACAGCTTCCAAGGCACTGCTGCTCACACCTGGAAACCCTAAGATAAATTTGTCTGCTTAGCATCTTTCTTTAGCCTCTTCTAAGTCTTAAGTTTACTGGAAAACTTGCCAGCAAGATTCAGAGACCAGATTGAGATTAATTTAAAATTTGGCTGATAAAAGAAGGCTCAGATGGAGCCAGCACTGCACTGAATATGTCACCAGCTGCCTTTCTTCTCTGTTCTGCTCTGCTCCAAAAGACAGTCTATCTACTTCAAAAGGGCAGCCTTCATTTCCCACCTTTCTCAGATGTTTTTGAGCAACCTACTTTCACTGGGGAGCAGTCCATGGGGGTTGGGCTTTTCTTACTTTGACGATGTGAGACCTTCTGGGTATCAGTTACCAAGAGAGGGCCAATCACCAGGGCAAACCAGACAGTTTTGGATACTTATCAAAGCTGCTGCAGAGGCAATTCTCCAGTGGGAGGGGAAAGGTTCAGAGATTGTTCTCATTCAGCTTGGTTCACATGGTGAAACCCTTGTGAAAAGGAAATGATCTTCCTATGTGTCTGTTTCAACATTGTCATCCTGTTTTTTGCTTGTGTGGACTTCAGCATCCTAATTTATTGGAAAAGGTGGGGGTGGGGCAAAAGATCTTCTCCTTAGATATCCATGTAGGTGCTGTTGCTAAGATGCATAATGAAAAAAAAATTAATCTTTTTTCTTTCGACTTACATTTCATCCCTATCCTGGCCAGCCTCTGCAGAGGAGCAGGGAGGAGGGGTAACACCCTGTGTCTCACTAGCCTGGGGTCTGCCAGGACAGCAGGGTGCTGTGGCAGAGGCAGCCACCCAGTGAGAAGTGGAGAGAGGTTCTCCTTGGGGCTCTGCGTCACACTACAGCAATGGCAAAGGTGCCCACTGCTGCCCACCAACCAGTTCATACTCCGGCTGCTCCATCCCTGCCATATTCTCCAAGGGGTAACATCTCTCTGCTTGTCTCCAGAACTGGGTAGGCAGCACGAAGTGGACTCTTAAAGGTCTTTTCCAACCAAAATAATTCTGTTATTCTGTTAAATTAAGCCACTCTTCCCCACTCCTCCTCTTAAAGCTTTTTCACAGGCAGTAGCACTCTGCATGCAGAAAGCATGAAGTAGGGCATGCTGGTGTGTCTTCCACAATAGCTGCTTTGTTGCTCACTGTAGGTCACTACTTTGTTATTGCCAATTGCTTGTCTCTTCTGCAACAGCAAAACCTGTACTGAGGCTGTTGGATCTACCACAGCATCGTTCTGTACTAGAACAAAGAGTCTGCCCACGAGGACACACTGGGTTCCGGTTTCCCTTTTGACTAGCTTATGTTGTTTTCTGTCAGCTATGAATATTATTTCTGAATTGCCTGCCATGTAAAATACTGAAGCTCACTAACAACTGAGCCATTTTTTGTTTACTTTGAGAAACTAACTCCAGGGTCCACATCTGTTTAGGAGAACATCTCACTGACCTGTGTAGGGCGGTGGTTTCTACATGAGAGTTAAACTTGCCAGAAAAAACAAATTCAGGAGATGCAAACAGGAAAAAAAAAATTGCATAGAGTGCCACATTTTGCTGAAACTCATGTTGCTATTTTTACTTTTTTGTGTTGCATGGCTCTCTCTGAAGTAGCTCTCTCAGCAAACAAGGCCAGGATGAAAGACAGCCTGATTAACAAAATCAAGGCTGCTGAAGAAACACGGATGTAGTGGGTGGTGATCTTTTCCTGAGCCAGCTAAGTATTAGTGTAGCAATGCAGCAGGAGGGAACCAAAATCCTCACCTTGTACAGTCAATGGAAGGGTTTAGGTGCATTTTGTGAGTGAAATTTGTTTAGGATACCATGGTCAACAGCAGTCATTTCATGTACATCCATCATCTGAAGGTGGAAAAGCTGCTCTTCACTTCCCATCTATACCTTTCTGAGGTAGAGAATTGCAGATGCATGTGAATTTGCAGGGATTTACTCATTCTAAGATACTCTACAAATATTCTAATTGCTTGCCCACCCAGCTGCTAGAATTTCTTCCTGGAAGATACAGATGTGGCTCTTCACTTCTTTCTTTTGATAGGTTCCAGATCCACATCCCCTCCTTTGACTCTCAGTGCTTTGCTGGGGAGGGAGAAGTGTTACTCTTCAGTTAAAAGTGCCCAACAACACAAATACCAAATCAGTTTGCTGTGGTCATTATGCTGTCCTTGGGCTGCTAATCACTTCAGCACATTGAAAAAAAAAAAAAAAAAAAAGAGAGAGATGGCTATTAAAAAAAAAAAAATCCTCTTTCCAACCTTTTTTTGTAGGAGTGAAAATGAAGCAATCCCTCCAAGAAGCTATTACCAGCCCTGTGCACGTTCAGGCCCTGCACATGCCCTGTGCCACCTCCTCAAGGAGGAAGGCAACGCAGGGTGGGGATCCCTTGTGGTGAGAATTCTTCACCACAGGTTCCGTTCTCAGATATACTTTTATTCTAGGGCTTCAGAAGAAGGAGAAGCAAATCCTGCTGTTGCAATTGTTTGGAGAACTAGATACCAGGGTGACACTGATGTGCCAACAAGAGGTTGCAAAGACAAAATTGGGTCATTTTTCAGCAAAAGTTCTCGAAAAGTTGCTGAAAGCCAGAACAGGCACATCTGAACAATCTTTTTGTTCTTAATAGAAAAGTTCTCCTTTTCTGGCATATGCAAAACAGGGAACATAAGAGAGGTTTTCCACCCTTTGGAGCTAACTCTTTGTTTGCTTTTCTAAACCCAAGATGCTCCAGTTTTAACAACCCCACTACTAACAGTGCCATGGTTCCCCACAAGTAAATGGGGAAGGATCAAAAACTTGAGTGTTGGCATTGCCACTAAATTTGGGCTTAAATGCTACCCTGGGATGTTGGTAGCAAATGAGAAGACATAGCCTGGGAGAGAGCACATAAGTCAGGCCCAGTACCAGCAAAGGTTTTACAGAAGCCAAACTGAGGTAGAAACCAAACGATGGCACTGGTGTCTCCAGCCTGTGTGAAGCTGCTGTCACAGCAGCTCTGCAGTTACCTGTGTGAACTAGACTGAAATCTTGGACTAGGTGATTGATCTCCAGAGGTCACTTCAAAGTCCTACCCTTCTGTGTTTCTCTGAAGTGATGCCTTCCCACAACATATGATGGGATGTCATCCAGAGGGACCTGCACAAGGGGGAGAAGTGGGTTCAAGTGAACTTCAGGTGGCTCAACAAGGCCAAGTGCAAGGTCCCACACCTGAGTCAGCTCAGCCAATACAGGCTGGGGGATGATGTGACAGAGAGACTGAAAGAGGTGATTCTGCCACTCTGCTCTGGTAAGACCTTACCAGGAGTACTGTGTCCAGCTCTGAGGCATTCAACACAAAAGGACCTGATGGAATGGGCCTAGAGGAGGGTCTTGAAAATTATCAGAGGGCTGGAGCACCTCTCCTACAAAGACAGGCTGAGAGAGTTGGGGTTGTTCATTCTGGAGAAAAGAAGGCTCCAAGAAGACTTTATAGTGGCCTTTGAGTACCTGAAGGAGGCCTACAAGAAAGCTGGGGAGGGACTGTTCACAAGGGCCTGCAGCACTAGGACAAGGGGCAATGCCTTTAAGCTAGAGAAGGGTAGATTTGGATTGGACATTAAGAAGTTCTTTACTATGAGGGTGGTGGAATACTGGAACATTGCCCAGATGGTGGAGGCCCTGTCCTTGGAGACATTCAAGGTCAACCTTGATGGGGCTCTGAGCAACATGCTGTAATTGGGGATGTCCCTGCTTACTGCAGGGCAGTTGGACTAGATGACCTTTAAAGGCTCCTTCCAACTCAAAGCATTCTATGACACAGAGGTGCAAGGCTTAGTGCTGTTCTGGTTCTTCCAAATACAGAGCCTGGTAGAGAAAACTCTAGCAGAGAGGAGGTGTTTGAACAGAGGTGTGGCACAGTTTGGAGGCCAAGGCATGGCCTGAATTTCAAACTTCTTCCAGGAAGAAGCAGCAGCAGCAGTTCCTTATGTCCACCAGCCTCTGTTAAGTGGTGCTCTGCAAGAGAGCTGCAGAGTCACATTAAGCAGTCATTTATAGCATGGTGAAAAGAATGCATTGTGGATAAGGGGGAAATGATGAGGCTTGATGGTATATTGATGATGGAAGCAGATTATTTAACCATCAAAGGATGAAAAATCCATCATCTATTCTTTGCTGATGACAGAGACCTCACTGGATCACAGAAGAATAGGTGTGAAAATAACTAGGAAGAAAGAATAAAGGTGAAAGCTACCAGACATGAAAATTTCTTACAGAGGAGGATAGTAGGGATAGTTACCTTGATGAAAAAGCAAAAATATTCCCATTCCAGCCAAGAGCTACTGGAATGTGCTGGGCCCCTCAAACAATGGAATAATTTAGCACTCAGCTAAGTGTCACCAAGAAATGTAACAAGTAGAGATCCTGTATTACTCAACAGCTGCTCCAGCAAAGTAGCTCTGAGTCTAACCTCAGGAGATTCCCTACTCCCACTGCCCTTCCCTAAGGCAGTATCAACTCTTCTTACATTATTCCCAATAGCTACTTGTCTACTCTGTTCTTCAAAAGCTTTAGGGATGCTTTGTAGGTTAAATCAGCACTCTGATTCACTCAGCAATGACTCACACAAGCACTTGCTTTTGCTGCTTCACTGTCTTGACTGCTGGAAAGGGTTTTTTTCCTAACTTGCTTCTCCCCAGTTTCTGCTCGTTTGCTACCTAATTTACTTCCTAATTTGCTTCCTCTGTTCTGCTAAGTCCTTGACTCCTTGTGTATGTGTAGAGGTGGAGAAGGGCTGAGGACTACTCTTTTTCTCCTATATTCATTTTCTCTCCTTCAAAAGAAGCAATTCTGATTCCTCCTATCTTTTCCCTACTTTCCCATTTCCTAACCCTCTGAGTAGTCTGATCACTTCCCTTGGGACTACCACCAAATGGTCTCCATCCTCCTTGAACTGAGGTGCCTGAAAGCCATGTCCCGCCTTGGCAGAGGCTTTCCTAACCCCAGCCACAGTGACAGAATTACTTCACCTCTCTGCTTTTCATCACACCTGATGTGAGCAAGTTGTCTGCTGTTTTCAGGTGCTCTTGCTGAAACCTGTCTGGCTGCTTCCAGCCTCCTTGCTGAAAGGCTGCTATTTAAGCTGCCTTCCTTCCACCTGCATATAGAAAGTTGATTATTCTCGCCTGAGCTTGCTCTTTTGCATTTCATTTTTTCCAGACCATTTCTCCAGTTTGCCAATATTAGCTTGCATTTTGATTCTGTCCTCTAGTGTATGTAGCCTCCTGGGCAGCCTGGTATCTGTGATTGTAATAACTGGGATCATATCCATTCAGTCATCTAGGATATTAAGGGATATATTGAATAATGCTAGATCCAAGGCTGAGCCCTGCAAAATCACACTTGACCTCTTCTGATAATGAACCACAGGGAACTACTTACTGAGTACAATTTTCAAGATTATATTAATTCTGTAGGGGTTTGCAGAATTGATCAGAGGGCTGCAGCAGCTCTGCTATAAGGACAGGCTATGAGATTTGGGGCTCTGCAGCCTGGAGAAGAGAAGGCTTCCAGGAGACCTTAGAGTAGCCCTCCAGGATCTGAAGGGGGCTACAGGAAGGCTGGGGAGGGACTATTGACAAGGTCTTGCAATGACAGGATGAGAGGCAATGGGTTTGAACTGGCAGAGGGGAGATTTAGACTGGATGTTAGGAGGAAGTTCTTTGCTGTTAGGGTGGTGAGACACTGGAACAGGTTGCCCAGGGAGGTTGTAGCTGCTCCCTCCCTGGAGGTGTTCAAGGCCAGGTTGGAGGAGGCCTTGAGTGACCTGTGCTAGTGGGAGTTGGAACTGGATGATCCTTGAGGTCCCTTCCAACCTTACCATTCTATGATTCTATGAATTAGTATTTTGCTGTGAGAAGGTAATGATTTACTTTCATAAGCCAAGGGATACTGGAGTGAAAAATTACATTCCGAGCAGAAGAAAGCCAAAGACACCTTTGACAGGCCTGGTGAGGTGTGCTAGATGCCTGAATGGGCACACCTCTGGGGTATGTGTTGGGTTCACTGCTCACATGGTGAGGAACAAGAAGCAAGACAGTAGGGCACAAACATGTGTGTTGTGGTTCCTGCTCACTGTGTTGTATGTGACCACTGGGGCACTGAGTGTAAGGCTGTGTGTAGACTTCCCTTCAGGCCCTTAGACTGAGGTGTCTGAGATGAACATGGACACCAGCTGGGCTAGAGGTGCCAGTGTGGGGTTCTTCAGCCACCATGGCTTTTGCATAGTTCAAGTGCCCTGAACTACATCCCAATCTGGAACCATAACTTCCCTGGCACAAGGGTGCAGCTTTCCCAGAGGCCAGTTCATGCATCCAGCTTGTCTCCTCTGCCTGATGCAGTGCAGGGGTCCTCAGGAACCACTGTTGTCTCTGCTGATTGAATAGTTCCTGGAACCTGCCCTTTTTTTCAGCTCTCCAAAACACATGGTATGTATTTGATAGCCTCATGCAGATGTATGCACAGAGCTCCTGAGCTCTGTGAAGTTCTGTGAAGTATGTCTTTTACTGTCCTGGCCTGCTGAGTCACCTACCTCACAGTAAGAGGAAGAACTTGCAAGTTTTCTCTATAAAAAAATGAAGAGCAGTCAGCGACTGACACAGAAAGTCTAAACTTAATCAAAGTCCCTGTAGTCCTTGCACTTAGAAATAAGTTAACAACTACACAAGTTATTGTAACTCCATCTTTCTGAGGAAGCAGTTTACCAGAACTCAAAGTGCAGCAATATCCAGAGTAAAACTTCAAGTACTCTAAATCCATCCTTTCCCAAAATGACCAGTAACTGGTGTCAGCCACCTTTTCTTACCTCCTCCTTCATGCTGTCTCTTAGGGTCACTAGCCCTTCCTTTATCTCTTTTTCTTTTTCCTCTCCTTGTTTTTCATGTAGCTTTCTCTCCCCAGTACAGTCTTGACCCCCAGATTAGCCCCAGAACTAGGCAGGGCACTTACTAACCCTTTAGATACAACTTGTGCTGGAGCAGGAAGAGATGTGAATAGGGCAGAAGCTGTTTAAGACACCTCCCTTCTGAAGGGCAGAAATTTGACAACTTTTTTTTTTCCTGCTGCTTGTGGAGGTGTTGGGAATTAAAGGTAAGGATGAATTAAACCAGCCCCATCCAGCACTGCTAAATGGCAGTGTTCTTTACACTTTTTTTTATTAAGAATGTCTTGGCTTTTAGTCCTATATCTGAAGATAAAACATCATAGCATTTGATTTTCCTCCTGGGTCAGAGATTCTAATAAAGTAAGTTGCAGGGGAAGAAAAGAAAGACTGGGGTGATTTTAAAGAGCTGTTCTAATATCTACCTCCTCTTGCTTGATCCACCCTTGGTTTTGACATTTCCTTGGGCTCCCCTGCTTTTTGTTGACAGTTCTTAGAGGATGGGTGGTGCCTTTTTCTGAGAGCAGTATCAGATGTGGTTGCATGAAAAACACACGTGAGAGCTTTGCAGAGACTGCAAAATTGATTTGGGGAGTTTTGGTGTGGAGTGGGGCTTTGTTAGCCATCAGGTAAAAAGACAAGTTACTGTGTTTTCAAACAGCTCCACAAGAATGAGAGAGAAGTACTTCTTGTGGACAGACGGTAAAAGAAACCCAAAATAAACCAGGGAGGAAGCCACTTTTGTTAGGCTGCATGATTGGCTGCATGANTTTTCCAGACCATTTCTCCAGTTTGCCAATATTAGCTTGCATTTTGATTCTGTCCTCTAGTGTATGTAGCCTCCTGGGCAGCCTGGTATCTGTGATTGTAATAGCTGGGATCATATCCATTCAATCATCTAGGATATTGAGGGATATATTGAATAATGCTAGATCCAAGGCTGAGCCCTGCAAAATCACACTTGACCTCTTCTGATAATGAACCACAGGGAACTACTTACTGAGTACAATTTTCAAGATTATATTAATTCTGTAGGGGTTTGCAGAATTGATCAGAGGGCTGCAGCAGCTCTGCTATAAGGACAGGCTATGAGATTTGGGGCTCTGCAGCCTGGAGAAGAGAAGGCTTCCAGGAGACCTTAGAGTAGCCCTCCAGGATCTGAAGGGGGCTACAGGAAGGCTGGGGAGGGACTATTGACAAGGTCTTGCAATGACAGGATGAGAGGCAATGGGTTTGAACTGGCAGAGGGGAGATTTAGACTGGATGTTAGGAGGAAGTTCTTTGCTGTTAGGGTGGTGAGACACTGGAACAGGTTGCCCAGGGAGGTTGTAGCTGCTCCCTCCCTGGAGGTGTTCAAGGCCAGGTTGGAGGAGGCCTTGAGTGACCTGTGCTAGTGGGAGTTGGAACTGGATGATCCTTGAGGTCCCTTCCAAC
>WBNM01015144.1:3447-126797 GCA_013399055.1 Ramphastos sulfuratus | reverse complement strand
TTTTTTTTTCCTGCTGCTTGTGGAGGTGTTGGGAATTAAAGGTAAGGATGAATTAAACCAGCCCCATCCAGCACTGCTAAATGGCAGTGTTCTTTACACTTTTTTTTATTAAGAATGTCTTGGCTTTTAGTCCTATATCTGAAGATAAAACATCATAGCATTTGATTTTCCTCCTGGGTCAGAGATTCTAATAAAGTAAGTTGCAGGGGAAGAAAAGAAAGACTGGGGTGATTTTAAAGAGCTGGTCTAATATCTACCTCCTCTTGCTTGATCCACCCTTGGTTTTGACATTTCCTTGGGCTCCCCTGCTTTTTGTTGACAGTTCTTAGAGGATGGGTGGTGCCTTTTTCTGAGAGCAGTATCAGATGTGGTTGCATGAAAAACACACGTGAGAGCTTTGCAGAGACTGCAAAATTGATTTGGGGAGTTTTGGTGTGGAGTGGGGCTTTGTTAGCCATCAGGTAAAAAGACAAGTTACTGTGTTTTCAAACAGCTCCACAAGAATGAGAGAGAAGTACTTCTTGTGGACAGACGGTAAAAGAAACCCAAAATAAACCAGGGAGGAAGCCACTTTTGTTAGGCTGCATGATTGGCTGCATGATGGTGAAGGGGCTGGAGGGAAAGTCTTATGAAGAGAGGCTGAGGAAGCTGGGGTTGTTCAGCCTGGAGAAGAGGAGACTTAGAGGGGACCTTACCACTCTCTACAACTACCTAAAAGCAAGCTGTAGTCAGGTGGGGGTCAGTGACAGGACAAGAGGGCATGGTCTGAAGCTGCATCAGGAGAGATTTAAGTTGGCTATTACGAAGCACTTCCTCATGGAAAGGGTGAGTAGGCACTGGAATGGGCTGCCCAGAGAGGTGACAGAATCACCATCCCTGGAGATCTTTAAGAAAAGATTGGATGTGGCACTTGGTGGCATGGATCAGCTGATGTCACGGTGTTAGGTTATAGGCTGGACTCAATCTCAGAGGTCTTTTCCAGCCTCAGTGATTTTGTGATTCTGCGATTATGTAATTTGAGATCAGTAAACTGCAAAGATGTGGGCATGCAAACTGGTGGGGACCAGGCATAGAATCACAGAATCCTTGAACTGTATAGGTGAGCTGATTTTTGTCCATGTCTTATCCTGTCTCAATGGAAAGAGCACTGTGCTGCCCTGGGGGACAGGTTTCTGAAGGAACATCGCAGGCTGTGAGTGATGTAGGTGAGGCTTTCTCAAGGGACAATGTGGCAAATGGGAACAAATCAAAGCAACTCCTCTTTGTGTATCTGCAATGGAGGCTGACTCATTACCATTCATCACAAGCCTGGCTGGTGTGTTCATTCTGGTGACAGTTGTTTTCGGAAGAGAGGACAGCTTTTGATGCCTTTTAATTCCCCAAAATAAAAGAAAAAAGGGCTGTCAAGGTAACAGGCATCTGGAGAGGCTGACTGAAAACAGTGAGTAAGGAAATCACTTTAAGTCCCAGGGAAATGCAGCACAAAAGGGAGCTGCCACAACAACCAGGACAGCCTGGCTTACTCCTTTGTGTTTCTGAAGGATACAGCAAATGGCTAAAACTTCCCATGCTCAATTTACAAATGAGCTCCAACTGCAGGCCAACAGAGGAAAGTTAGAGTTTCTACTGCAGAATATTCTGTCTGGGTTTCTTCCTGCTCTGCTGTCTGTCTGAGTCATTCACATCTGTATGTGTAGCATCACTCAGCCTGCAACTTATTTAAATCAAGCCCCAAAACCCACCTCAGCAGGAACAGTGAAACCTCTTCTGCCCTATGCTGGCCCCCAGGGACTGATGTGTTCCACAGCACTCTGGGCCAGTTTAGTCACTGATTTTACAGGGGGCTCCAGGTTTCTCCCATCCACCTCCTGCTTTATCAAGGAAATGATACAATGACAGCTACCCATTGCTGGGAACGACTATTGCCAGGAAGCTTTAAGGCCTGTAACTGCCTTTCCTTCTGCACTTCTCCTTTCCCTCACCCTTGGCAAATTTCTCACGTGTTGACCCTGCCAGGCTCTGCAAGCTCATCAGTTTCTGACCCTGGAAGGCAGCACTCAGAGAGGTGCTGTCCCCCTGCATCCCCTCCTTCCAGACTGATGATTTTCTCTGCAGCTTTCATGTCTCCATCTTCTTATTCCTCTTCTCACATCTCACTCCCTTTTCTTACTGATTGCCTCTTGCACTCTGCTTCCTGTTATCACCCAATAATGATGTTTCTCTCTTTTTACCACTGTCTTCATCTACTCACCACCATGGCTGAAGCAGAGGGATACTCCCATTGAGCACAGTAGGGTGCAGCTACCACCTAATCAAAGATGGTCCTTGTCTGAAGGAATCTCCTCAAACAAGCAGAGCAGGAAAAGGGTGAGAAGGAAAGTTGAGAAAGGAGAAGTGACTTCCCCAAGCCCATCCAGCAGGGCCTGAAACAAGGCCTCTTTCCTACTCATTGGGACAAACTGTTGTCTTTACTCCACAGTAACTGAAACAAGTGTAATTTTGACACAAAGCAAAGCATGAGAGGGGCCCCCTAGGAACAGAGTTCCTCAAGGAGACCTGCTGCTGTGGCAGAGGAACAACCACGCAGTTAAGCCATGCTGCTTCACCAAAACACAGTTCTAGGAGGATCTTGGTTTTGGCCACATCCATCTAGAAAAATACAGATTCCCAGACCTGCAAGGCAGCAGCCCCTAGGTTGCACAGCTGAGATAATTCAATGTGATATCAAGAGAGAGGCACAAGCTCTGTTGGATGCAGTGCCACTTTCCAGGGACTAGGAAACACCTTACCTGTGCCCAAGGCAAGGCTGTATTTGAGCTGAGAAGGGAATTTTCACCTTCCTATCATGACCAGTATACCACCACAGGATTTGCTACAGGAGTTAATGATCATGGCTCTAAGCCTGGGCTGAGCTTAGGCCAGGTATACCAAATGAACCTATTTTGTCTTGTCTTCTCCATCTGGACTAGTTGTGCATTGTCCAGGAGAACAGCTGTCTCCATTTCCAGCCCTGCAGAAGCCTACTGTTAGAGCTTTAAAAAAACAAACCATAATAATTAAAGATGAGCTCACTACATCTGTTTGTGACTCACCTGCCGGAAGCTGTAGTGAGCACCACTGCTGCGCTGGGGCTCTTGCCTTCAAGAGTGCAGCAACACATGCAATTGCTAGACTGAGCAAGCAAAACTTGGCACAGTTTTACTGTCATTGCACACAAACTCTTGATAGCAGAGGTGTGAGGGACTACTGGTGTGAAGCCCCACACCTCTGTGTGTGCACGCAGGCACGTGAATATCCCTGAGTGGCCCAGTCAAGTCAGCAGCACTATTCAGGGCTCAGACACTACGTGAAGCCCAAAGGCACTTTTGTGCAAGTTTAGAGTAAGTTGTTTGTAGGCAAGGTCTACAGAAACTGGGAGACCTGTTCAGGAAACACAGTGACCCAATGGATGAGTGCAGAGTTAGTAGTAATTGAGATGCTCAAAGAATATGCTTATTACTAACAGACAACAAGTTTTACTTTGATGTTCTTCTATTGTTTACCTGATCAGCAGGAAGGTCCTTAGGTTTGGCAGTGCACCAAAGACAGTGACCCAGGAAAGCCTAACAGCAAAAGTAACGTCCCATGAGACAACTGCCATCACCTATGGCTTTCCAACTCGTCCACCTGTTCCTTGCCACAGGTCACCCCAGCATGGGTGAGAACACCCTGTTGTGATAAAAAACAAAATCACACAAACGCATAGCACTGACAGAGCCCAAGGGGGTGATTTTGGTCAAACTGTCCAAGGTGACAGCGAGTTGCAGACTGAGCAAGGCAAATCGTTCCTGGTTCTACTTCTGCCACCAGAAAGCATTCGCATTCATATGCAAAACCCCTACACTCGGGCTGACAGGGCAGGCACTGCGCAGCGGCGTTCCCAGCAACAGGGCAGGGTGCGTTTTGAGCTCGTCCTGCCTGCCTCTGCTTTCAAAATCAACTTCTCTCTCAGCAGTGAGGATGCCCCACCTCAAAACCCATTTCAAAGGCTGCCCGTACAAACGAGAAGCGTTGTTCAGATGAATGAGACTATTTTCGTAAGTGCACATGCGGAAGTTGTTGCCACCAAAATGTTTAGGAAAGCGGTGAAAGGAAATAGTCGAGCTGTAGCGTAGGAACCAGTCCAAGCACTCCGCTCTGCCTGCTCCCCGAGCTGTGTCCTTGCCATGATGCAGCACGCCCAAGAGGATCCGACTGCATCTGGAGAAGAAGATGATGCCTTTGGGGAAGGTAAAGTTATCTTTAATCAACTAATCCTTCTCCTAGTCAGACTAGAGATTGATTTCTTGGGTGGTATTTTTTGGGTAAATCTGAAGTTGTTTGTGGGCTCCAAGGTCATAGGGTGACCAGACTTTCTTTTTCTCCTAAGAGAATGGAGAACAAAAGCAACCTAGATACAATAAAAATGACTTTCACACTGATTCAGCAGCTTGCTTCCCGAGCAGGGAGGTTACTACAGGAGGAGAAAGCTGAGGGGACACCAAGTGTGTTTTCTGCCGTGGCTGCACTATGCAAAGTAGCACATTGGGCATTCAATGCTGCAGGTGCAGCTGTCCTTAAAGAAGTAGGGGCTGTTTACAGGGGCTAAAGGCAACTTGCTACTTCAATTATCTGAAAAAAAGTAGCCTCCTCTTCTCCAACTACCACAACCTGAAGCGTATAACCAGTGCCATAGTTTCTTATCCCTAAAATTGTTTCTGCCAGAGTTTGATTTCTCACTGTGCCATCCCGTGCCACCATATACATGCCTATCAAATGCTACCAGGTCAAAATATCAGAGATGCAGATAAAATGACCCAGAGGAGGAAGAATAATTTGGCTCATAGTGTCTAATTTCTGTTGCTGCTTGCTGCTCCCCTTAGTGTTTGAGCTGGGGTCAGGGGTAGAACTTGCTCATGCAAATCTCCCGGCCCCTAGCCCTCCAGTTTCCAAGGGAGTTGAAGACACAAAGAGCTGCCTGGATCCACTCCAAAGACTGTGAACCTTTAAACTCACTTTCAGCACAGCTTCAGCAAACCTCATTTAAACAAAGCTCAGCTACGGCTGGTATGGAAAATTTAGCAGTGAATAGTGCCAGATCAAGCTATCTGAGCCCCAGTGAAAGGCATCAGCACAGAAAAGAAAGCAGTCTCAGTGATGCACTGTCTGGACTCAAATGCATTTCTCATGTATATATGCACCCAATCCTTGCCTTGTGTCCCAGTCCTAGCTCAGAAAGGCAATGGATTTGTGGAAAGGAGAGACCAGAGCTTTTTTTGTCCAGGAAAAAGTCCTGATAGCCCAGGGAAGATGTGATGCTACTGGGCAAATCAATTGGCATTGAAAGTACTCTGTTGCATCCCCTGCATGTGCCCTTATACAGGTGGATGCTGCTTCCCAGGATAACCAGCCAGATGCTCTGGCTTGATACGGACATTTTCAAGTGCTCTGAAGAGCCAGCAGGGTTTAGGATTCATTGCTACTTCTGAAGCCTGTAGCCTATGTTCTTAATCAGAAACATAGAAGGGATGTGTACAGGTTATTTGACATTTATCTTATGTTATCTGAAGGGAAAGATACAGAGCTTAAAACACCCTTTTTCCAGCCTCTCAGCTAGGTTGTTTCTGGCAGGGCTGATCCAGTAACAGCTAGATAAGGCTGGCTTTTCAAAGGCAGGAACATTTTAAAAACCTCTCCATGACCCTGCTTGGAGCAGGAGGTTGGACTAGATGATCTCCTGAAGTCCCTTCCCATCTAAGTTACCCTATGAGCCTATGAGTTGGTGACAGCCTTTACAAGTCAACTGTGTGTAACTGGGAACAAATCTGCTCCAGCTGCTCTCTAGGCCAGAAGGTCTGTTGGAAAGCCCAAACACCACAGGCACAGTGCTAGCCTTCTCCTTCAGCCCCCTTTCCTCTCTCTCAAACGGTTCAGCAGGGAAACATTAACATTTGGCTGTTATTCCTGGAGCGCTGTTGACCCTGGGTCTGGGTGGGATCTGAGCTGGGAGTAACAGTGCCTGTTTCAGTCATAGGGCAGTCCCCAGCCCACTCACACTGCAGAGTCCTAGGCACCAGCCAAAACTTGGTTGCAGGTTCTCAGGCCAGATGGAGGCATTTGTCAGGTGCTGAGCTCCGACTCCCAGCTCAGCACAAACCACAGCTCTGAGGCGTTGGTTATGGTTTTTTGTTTTCCACATCCGGCTTGATTTGGAAAGCAGTGCTGGCAGATCTCCCACCCACCGCTTTCATTTGCCCAGTGCTTAGCTATTGTCACAGTTAAAGGCAGTTATATCTTATCTCTTCTGGTGTTGCTTTGTCTGGGGTGTTTTTTGAGCTCGTTTCCCTCTTGTCCAGGAGAGCAAAGGACTCACTACTATTTGTATGCATAAATGTCCACAGACTGTATTCAGACTGCTCCGACCTTTCACCAAGCAGACTGTTTCTGATGACTGTTCTTTATCAAGTGTGACTTTTAATCTTTTAAACATTTTCATGGTTCTTCTTGGGACCATCTCCTTGGAGATGTGTTCATGGAGGATGGAGTCCACGACTCCAAAACTCTTACACCAGGAAGAAATCCAGAAGTTACATGATCTGTTCACTCAGATGTCATAAATTCATATACATATGAATTGGCTAATATGCACAAGGACTGCTTGAGTCCTTTTGGGTCCCAGCATCACATGAAGGCCTCCTCTTCATCAGATTTTTCTCTGTAATCCTCAAGTCATTCAGCAGCAACATTTCTCAGGACAGGGTCTCAACAATGTCCCATAATTATCTCCTTTGCTCCCAGCTGTGCCCATGCTAACACCAGATGACTCATCCTGTTTTCTCAAATATCCTCTTCTTGGAGTGATCTACCACTTCCCCAGGCACTGTGCCCTCTGCATATTCAGTCAGTCACTGTCTAAAGTTCTTTTCAGGTCACTGACATAAAAAGAGTTAAATCTCATAGGTATGGAACCAACCCTTGTAGGCCTTTGGTAGACACTGGCATCCCTGATGACTCCTCGGCTAGGTTACATCTGTCATTCAGACTTGTTGCAGATCCATTCAGCCTGTCTCAAACTGATCTGCTCAGCTTTAAGTCAAGATCTCATGCAGTATCAAGTCTTAGTTCTTACAAAAGTCTAAGTACCCTATCAACACTGCTCTTTTCTGTTATGCTAATGAGTGCTGCTGATTGTATTCCATTTCCTTTAATTTTGCTTATATGACTTCCACATCAGCTCTTCCATAACTAGCCCAGGACCACTGCCAGGCTATCACACTGTTAGTAACACAACATTAACTTGTAGCTCTCTCTGGAAATCCTCTGGCCTTTCATATTTTTTGGAAAAAAAAAATAACAGAGAGCTCCTTGGACTTCTCTTTTCAAAGATACAGTTTAAAAATCTTCCAACTGGCACCGATATCTTTCCACGTGCAAACAAAAAGAAAAATCATCCAAAAAAAATAGTATTTTCTGTAGCATTATTGATAAGTGATAATTTTACTCTTCTTATGCTCCCACAGGATCATTTTTCCTTATTGCACAATGAAAGCTCAAGTCAGAGGCTGGGTGTGCCAAGCTCTAGTATACATATCTTCAAGAAAAATCAGGCTGACTCTGGCAATAGGTATTCAAAGCATGAAAATGTTCATCCTCAAAGAAAATCTGCTAGTTAATCTTCTTGTTTTCTAAGAACTCTTTCAAAGCATCAGCAGAGACTTTGCAAATGACTGTGCTTAGGTTCAGTGAAGCACAGCTCTCTCTTCTCTCCAACGTGGCCATCATGGAACAGGGCACAGCTGTAGTATGCAAAAGTTTCAAGAAGGAACTGTTTTAGCCTCTTGAAAGTACAGTGATATGTTGCTTTTTTTTTTGGCTTTGGTTTCTATGTTAATTCAAGGCAAATTACTTCAGTTAGTCTTACACTTTTGTTATGTCAAAACACCTACTTAGGGAAAATGTCTTAGTGACTCTAAGTGCCTGAGATTATCAAGCTATATTTCATTTAAAAGAAACCACTTCTACTAGCACAAGGCTTCCACTCAGCACTGCAGCCAAATAGGCACAGGTTTTTCTTGGATCTGTCTAAGATGAGGAGTCAAGAAGGCTCCTGCCACTCCCAGGCCCAGGGAGGGAGAGAGATTTGGGCATGAGTTAGGTCTCTTGGCAGGCCCTTCTTTCACCCAGGAGGAGAGCCAAGTGCTCACACAGAGACATCATGCCATCACCCCAGCACAGCCTCTGATGAGGGCCAGGGGCGTGGCACAGCAGGAGCCCCTAGATCCATGCAGACACATCCATGCACAGAGTTTGCAAGCACTCAGCAAGCATGGCAAGTGTGTGGGTCCAGGCATTTCATTAGTAGTGATCAGCGTATCCAGATCAAGAATGCACAGGAGAAATAGAAATTAAAATGTGATTTATTGCAGATGTTTTCATACAGCTGCTCCACACTGATGTCTCCTCATATCTTCAGTTCCTACCTCTGGCTGTACCTAGATTAACCATGACTTGCCTCTTAGGCCAAAGCCACACAAAATCCCATCCATGTTTTCGAAGTACAGGGGCAAAAAGCAAAGCTGTCTTCTTGATAATGATGAGATAATGATAATGCTCCAGTTTAGCAGACCAGAGCTGCACTTGATGAGTGCCCTGTGAAGTTCCAGAGTTCCAGATCTCTCTCCTTGCCCAGGACACATGTACTGCTATGGCACACATACATGCTTCCAGCACTGCCTGCCCATCAAGGCTCTCAGTAGAACAGCAACTGCATCAAACTTGTAATGCGTGCTTCAAAAGTGTACCAGAAGTTGTTACATCCTTGTAAAGCCTGCCTGGCCTTTTTTAGGAGAGAAAAGAGTTTTAGCTCTGGGGCTTGGGATCAACTTTGAAGTTTAGCTGAAACAAAAGGTAGCTGCTGTTCATGGTTATGTGCAGCACATGGGACATTGTAGCATTGCTGCTGATAGGAGAGAAAAATGAAGATAAAGCCTTGGATACTAACTTAAAGTTGAGATAAACTCTTTATTCATGAGCAATTCAGGCTAAGCAACCTTTCTCTTCCTCTAAAGCAATACAGGACACTATTCTTTCCTTGGACCTACAGCTGCATGACTTGTCTAAAAGCCACACAGCAGGACCAGCATCAGTTTATTGACTGGGCCAGGCTTCTTTCCATGCTGTAGCTAGCCAGGCATTCACCTACCACTGCCAGGCCTGCCCTGGGGAGAGTAAACTCAGGTACATCCCCTCCCCACAGGATACATCAGTTGGATGCAACTTTAAGCAGATTATGTCTTCTAAGTTATTAATGTATAAATATCAGTGGTGTATCCAACCTCAAAGATGGTCAGAGATAGCATTTTGCCTATGTTTTCTCCTCAAACAGAGTTTTTCCAGCATGAGTGCCTAGTGTCTGAGGAGGTTGTAGTAAAGATAAGCAACCTTGCAATGTATTACACATGGGAGCTTCTCACTGACTGCTGGGAGACTATGGATCATTGTCCTGAAAATGTTTACAAGCCCTACCATCCCTACCTGTCCTTTCAGCTTATCTTGCATTCCCAGAGATGGAGAACACGTGTGCTGTACTCACTGCAGCCCAGAGGAAGAGATGTCCTATCACATCACCAAGGCAACTGTGTCTGCTTCAGCCAGATAGATAGATCACAGTAAGAGCTGCTTGGCCTAGAAACTCAGATTGAAGCACCTTTCTCCAAGACCACAAGAGATCTACTAAACACGAAGGACAGGGACGGCATGGCAAAGAGAGTGCTCTCTTATGGAGCATTTTTACTTCCTCCTCTTCGCACTAAATTCTTCTCTCGCCAGCTTCTGGCAGCTGTTTCTTTTTGCTTGTGGTCCATGAGCAGATAGAGTTATGCAGATGAGTGAGAGAGCTTTTTGTGGTCAGAGGAGTCAGCGTGAGACACCCATCCCCACCCTGGGCGCCCCCGCACTGACCCACCCGCAGCGCGCGTTCACCCGGCACTTCCAGCTGTCCTGGGCAGCTGGAGGGATATTTTTAACAAGGCATCATGCTCTGTATCTGAAGCAGAAAGGACTGAGTCCATGAGGCCTGAAATTTAAAAAAGATCGACATGAGAGGCACTTCCTGATTTGTTGTCTCCTCAATTTTTAATTATAGAACTTTGATCTTTTTGCTTTTTTCCTTCTCCAGGCAACATGTTTGGTTTGTATTTGTTGACAATATTTATAGATCACTAACAATGACAACAGTGAGGGGAAAAACCAGATCAAATAAACAAGTGCCACTTAACCAGCCCTCAGAGAAAAGAGGAAGAGGAGGTACCAGAGGGAAACCACCAAATAGGTGTGCTCAGACCACCTTCTAGACTCTCAAAACAATTGTCTCATCAAAGACTGAAGCAAAACTTCTTTGCTTTGCACTCTTTTTTCCCCTTCCATTTTTTTAGACAATGTCATTACAAAGCTTTGTAAAGCACAAGCTTTTTGTCACCCAGTCCCATCTCTAAGGTCACAAAATAAACGTGGCTTGGCTAGCATGAGCTGGTGGTGTAAACAACTTCACCCATTTAACAATTCAAGGCACAGCTCAGCTGCCTCTGAAATGAGCTTCCGCCTGCCTGGATGCTAAAACCAAACCCTGTGGTTGGTGTACCGAGGGTGTGACAGTCACACAACAACTGGGTCAGGAAGTGCAGAGTTAAAAGGCAAGGAGTGAAAACAGTCTGAGAACATCAATTAGAGTGAGAGAGAGAGGGGAGAGTAGTCAAGCACTACCATGGCACAGAGGCACAAAGAATTTGATGGCAGGATGATTTCCTGATGTAGATTTTCTTCTATACCTCAGCATCTCTTAGTGGGTGAGTGGTGATGTCAGGCCCTGCAGAATGTTAGGAAATACTGCCTTGTAAGAAAAGAGAAATAGCTTGGAGCAGGGTCTTGCTGTGGCTGCCACCTAAGCAATCCTTCCTCTCTGCTGAAATTCACAGCTCAACCTACAAACCTGCTGCCAAGGGGGTGGGTGGGCGTATGTGTGTGCATTTGCACACTCAAAAAAAGATTGGGTGTGGGGGGGTGCAGGAAAAAACTTATGCTCTGAAGAGCCACTGACATTCTGTGTCTTTGGCAGCTGGGAAACAGGTGAAGCCAAATTGCTACGGAAATGCTGAGCACAAGAGGCTTAACGCTCCACAACTTACAGGGGCTGACATTGGCTTACTTCAGTTTAATTGCAGGTAGTTTGGGAATTGGGAAGTTCCCTGAGCTTGGAAACACCTCAAGTTCAAATAGCTGGTAAGAAGCTGGAAAAACAAAAAGTGAGGTGGAAAGAAAGGAAGCCAGAGGAAGAGAGAGAGAGAGAGAGAATGAAATGGAATTTTTTGGAAAGCCCCACTGCAGCCCAGCCCCTGCCTGAACAAATGGCAGGGGATAAACACATCTAGCTGCATCCAAATTGAGACAGTTTGAATCACCTTTATTCCAGCCTTCTCAGATACTGGTTACCTTAACTTACCCTTATAGTCAATAATGTGTGTGTGTGTGTGAGCAAGAGGGAGGGCAGAGAGGGAAACAAGAAGCTGCTCCAGGTGTCAGTGCAGAGCACGGACGTGGGAATCCTTCACTCCTGGAAGACCCTGGGTTTTTAATCTGCTCATGTCAGTCCCTTGCTGCTAGCCTGGCAGCAGCAGGCAGAGGTGTGGCTGGTGCCTGTAGGGCAGGATGCATGCCCATAGATGTGACCAGTCCTCAGGTCTGGGAAGCAAAACTGAAAACTGCATTGGGCGAGGCACTTGTAGCCTCACACACAAGGACTTGCAACACCTCCCCTTTCATCATGCCAGGATGCTCACCAGGCCAGCTCTGTCTTCCTGCCTGGCCCGTACCTGGCCCAAGGGGAAGTCACCCATAGTGATGAGCTTTTGTGCAAGTGATCCTCTCTTAATATATTATCAGAGGGGAAAGACCCTCGGGCTCCCCTGAGGAGCAGGCCTGTGGTTTGGGAGTGAGGGGTGATCCAGGAGCTTCCCCAGAGAGATGTCAGAGCCACCTGTTGCAGAAGAGAGAGGGACAGCCTCTATGAAGGGCTCAACAGGATGGCTAAAAGCTCTGTGAATATATTGTCATTGCCATAGATGTTAAGTTTTCAAGGACCTCTGCAGGATCCTTTTAGAGATGAGCTTATAAAATCCCACATCTTTGCCCTACAGCTCTCTGAAGTTTGTGATTAAGATGCTGATGGCTAAGGAGACTGGCCAGCTCCTTGGAATAAATGGAGCTTCATTCACGTTCTTTGCCCTTTGTGGTAGATCAGGGCAGTGGAAAAGCTCTGCTGTGAACATAGATGTGAGCTACAAGGCATTATGTTAATTTTAGCAGGGTGGTTGTGACAAGTGCAGATTAACAATTAGGTGCTCTCTGTAAGTTTTGTCACTGCACTTTCTCACTTTAAAAGGAAGAAGAAGACAGTAGGACAAAGCCCAGGTAATGTCAGAGGTAACAGGCAGCACTGAGCAAATGAGATCTTTTTCTGTCTCAAACATCACCAGCAGACCAGAGGTCACAACAGTTTCTTAATGGTGATGTAAAGAGCAGACTGATCATAGCCTTCTTCCTCTAGGAAACCCCTGAGTTCTGGGGTTGCATCTGGAGAATCTATCTGGTTTATAAACCGAATGATTTGGGGAGTTTGTGTTGCATCAGGCCTGAAGGATTGGGTCATAATGCGCAGCCTTCACACTGTGCTAAGAGACTTCATTCTCTTGAGCATCTTGAAGAGATTTTATAGATGTAGATAGATTTGAAACTAGATAGCATCTCTGAGCTCCTCCTACAAACACATGCAAGCAGTGCCACACTATCAATACTAGCATACATTTAATAAACATGTTTTTATTGAGAGGGGTGGAAATGCTGAAAAGGGTCCATATCAAAATATTCTCAACTTGAAACAAAGCCACAGGAGGAGCAGAGGCTTCCAGTACTGCTGAGCTCAGCTCTGGAGAGGAATGATACAGCTTTTTCAAAATTTTCCCATGGAAAAGCAGGCAGCTTGAGAAGTCCTGATCTGCTCTGCCTCTTCTGAAGCTCTGAGGAGCTTCCTGCCCTTTCTATTCCTGATGTCTGTTGTGAGCCAAGGAAGAGTTAGCTTAATCAGCAACACCAAACACTGGTTAGTGCCAAGCTGCTGTCATTAATCACTTCAAAAATCACTGTGCCAAAAATAGTACCCAGGGGTCAGATGTTCCAAAACTGGCATGGTTTAACTGGTGTCATTTAACCTCAGCTACAAAGCCAAACCACATCCCTAAAGAAACACAATTTCTTTGCTTTACATTACATATTACTTGTGATTTTTCTTAGAATTCAAATCCACTCACAGTCCCAGTGATTTGGCATGAAAAGCTACTTACCATCTCTCCTAGAGGAAATGACTGCTGTGAGTGGTTAAACATCTCCAGGTGAAGGGGGGCTGGACCAACAAGCAACCTGTCTCCCCCAAAAGATGCATAGGGGTACTGATCTGGGGGTTTCATTGCAAGCCTCTCCATGCTGTGAATGCCCCCCTCTTCTTTGGAGTCTCAGTCGAAATCTCTGGCAGATGTGCTTGGGGCTTGTTGCATGACAGAGGCAGGGCGCTCACTGCGCTTCCCCCAAATGGCATTTCGTGCACGCTGCACTTGTTTTATGTTTGCTATATTTAAGCCACAGAAATGTGTGCTGATGAGGAAAGGAGGGCTGTGGCAGCACGTTGGAGGCAGGAAGGGAATAAAAATGATTTCTCAAAGCTGCAATCCTCTATGCAGAACTATGGCCCAGGAGAAGGAAGGAGAAGCACGGTCAGCTCAGGTCGCTGGCCACACTGAGGACCCAGCTGGGTCACTCATACTTAAGTCCATCTGGAAATCATTTCAGGGCAACTCTGTTTTTATCTAGCATTAGTCTAGTGTAACTGAGGATGGAAATTGCTTGGAGCCTTTGCCCCAAGAGGTCTCTTCCTGGATTTCTATTATGAAACTGCCATGTTAGGAACGTGCAGGAATGTGGGGTTTGTACATGGGACTTGATTTTGAAACTTGTCTGGCATTATTTGCTCTTTTCTCTCCACTCTAGCCTTTGCATCCTCCTATCTGATCATGATTTACCCCAGACCATACTCTTGGTTCCTGCAGATCCTTCCTTTTTGCTGTGACAGATTGGATGTATTGAGAAGTGGGAAGGCAGAGTCTGTCTCTATGCTGCTGCTGCAGGTCACAGCAAGCATGTCCAAAGCACGGAGTGCTCCTGACACACTATTGCAGTTGTGGTTCTAGGATACCTTTGCTGGATGTCCCAAAGTGTCTTGCTCCACATAATAACTGTCCTTCATGATCCTTTGTTCTTCCAGAACAAATGCCTGCTTCAGAGCATGGAGGGGACAAGGATGGGGCTGGCCCAGCCATGCCTGGGACTGGTAACTAAGGTGTACTTGGCTGTTTAGAAAGAAAGGCTTTCTCCTCCTCTGTGCTTCAGAGATTGCCCAAAATTTGCTCCTCAAGTGCAGATGAGGATGCATGGGAGAGTCTTGGAGGTGAACATGGGTTTGGTCCACATTTTAACTGCAGCTCTGATGTAGCCAGGAGTTTTAGCAGCAGCTGTTATTGCTTATTAATGTGGGTAGAGATAACATCAATCCTTAGAGACCTCCAAACACGGTGGAGAGCTCAGCTTGCTGTCATGATGGGAGACGAAGTTTGTGGCAAGGAGACAGGTCTGGCCACTTGAGAGCTATGAAACAGGAAAGAGCCAAGAGATTACTTACAGATTCAAGAGGATGCCAGTGAGGAAGCTTGGATCAGATTGACTTTCTGTCTACAAAGCCAAATTCTTTCCTGGAGATAGTCTGACAGGGCTTTCTTGATCTTACATATATTGCTTGTACTGGGAAAGGCAGCCCCAAGCAGGTATCTCATGTCCTGCAGGCCCAGAGGAAGCACTGGATTCCACTCTCTTGCACTCCTCTGGGCAAGGTGGGAGAGAGGGTTTCGAGGCTGTCCAGCAGCAGAACTTCAAACCAGCCCATTGGCAACAGCATGCAAGAGGTTGTCTGACAGCCACACTGTTAAAAAGCAGGCCGACAGCACCATATCTGTCACTTCAGATCTCTGATCACAACCATGGCTTTGATCACCATGTTGCATAGCTCATTTCCAGCTGTCCAGGAAATCAAAAATAAGTTTCCATCAGTTTTTCTTGCACCTTAATTAGAAAACAAGGAATCCTTTGCAAAAACAAGAAAGGGGAAGAAAAATAAGGCTGGAGCTGCAGTACTAGACATGCCATCTACACACTCGGCATGCACTTAAGAGCTACTCAGCCAGCACTGGTTGCTAAGCAGTCTGAAAAACTGGAATGTGTTGCTCCCTCCAGCCCTCCATGAACATTGCCACCCAAAATCTGCCCAGAGGAGGCATCAAGGCTGATTTTGAAACTGGGACAGTTCTGGGGTAAGAAAACCCAGGCAGTTGGTAGCTTCTTTGTCCTGCTCCCCAAGTTATATACATGAGGGCAGATAGAGCATGTACTTGTGCATACACCTCCCAAAGTGAAATTGCTACCATCAAATGCTACCAGAGGCACAGGCCATCAGTGGGAAGTGTTCTTGCTCTGAAGTTAGCTGTCTCAGATCATCACAAATGCATCAAGGTGGGACTAGGAAGAGATAAGAGAAGGATTGCCTATTGAAAATGTTATTTCTTGCAGTATATTAAAAGCTAAAGGCAACTCCCCTTTCTGTCCCTTGCCCTCTGCCTTCTCACCCATAGCTGTTCCTTGGTATAGCAAGTGTGTCCTGACCACTGTGCCATCTGGCACAGCCACTACATTCAGTCATTCCCAAAGATCCAGCTGTGCCGAGCAGCTGGCCAGAAGTCCCAGAAGATTGAATCTATTCCTGAATCACTGCAGAAGATGAGTTGCAGTAACTTTTCCCACAAAGTGCTCTGCAAGCTTCAGGTGAAAAGTTTTGCAAAAGCAACATCAAGAGAAATGAGGAACTTGAGGGTGGAGCAGCAACACAGTGATGGGAAGTAAAAGGGAGGGGGGAAATGGTTGCACACTGGTTAGAGGATGTCAACAGTGAAAAACAAGTGGGTATCAAACTCTTGTAGAAGGACAGCAAGAAGTGCCACAGAATGATGATGACTGCAAGCCAGATGTACTGGGCAGGCTCACCTGTCAGAGAAGGTATAAATATGGGAATGGAGCCAACCCAAAGAGCAGCAGCACTGTAGCATTGAGCATACCAAAGTTTTGGCAACAGGAAATTGAAGCAAGACTCCACATTTTCATGGGGATCCTCCACCACCAGAGTCCTCCTGCAGAATGTCTTGGGGAAAAGAGGTTTCCTCCAGACCTCTGTCCAGACCACTATCTTGTGCTCCCTCTTTCCAGGCTTCTTTAGACATGTCTGCAACGGACTTGAAAGCCAGGGTAGTCCTCCTGCTTTACTGATTCAGGAGCTTCAGTAGACTGGAGCCTGTGGGGTGATGGGAAAAGTGAAGTACTTCTCATTATATCCACCCCCTGGAGATACATGTAACTGATGCATATCAGCCAGCAAATCCTGCCTAGCCCTTGCAACAGCGTTCTGGGTGCCCAGGAGGAGCAGGACATGTGGGTATTCTCAGACTATAATCTCTTCTCTGATAATCCTGATTTACTCTTTGGCCTGGGAGCAAAGGCTAATAGAAAGCAAAGTGCTCTGGCAAAGCCCAGCAGGTAGTTTAGGAAGTCTGGCTCAGTTATCTCAAGCATAATGTGGGGTTACCTTTGCTGGCATGGTGCACTGAAGCTGGCAGGGAGATGGAAGTGCAGCATAATTGGCAATTAGTGGTTTGGAAAGGTCACTGCTTTCTGGAGATAAAGCTGGAATCAGCTGTTGTCACTTAGAAATTTCACTGGGGACGTTCATGCTGACCTATTTTTAACATAGCAGCAGATTACACTGCAATAGAGTGCATAATTTATGGAAGTAGTAGCACGATCACAGCCACAATACAATGGCAGCTTTGGCTCCTGCCGAATTACGCAGAGAGGCAGAGCTCTCTGGCGTTTTCCACTGAATTAGCAAAACCAGGCACACGTGGAATGACCGACTCCGAGCCTTTCAAAAGCCTGTGTGTCAGAGCAAATACATGTCCAGAAGGACTAAGTGGGTCAAAGATTCTATCTAGAGCATCCATAAACCTACTCAGTCTCCCAGCAGCTTCAGCAAGCTACAGCACTGGGAGCAGGAAAGAGTGTGGTGTTGGGAGTGAGAGGGAAGGAAATGAGCCTTCTGCATTTGCCATGCAAAACTATATTGAGAAGCCACGAGAAGCAGCTCATACATCCCTAGCACGTGTATTTGCATTGGATGGAGAATATTTCCTTGAAAGAGGAGGCTGCAAGTGAATGAGGTATTTGCATCCATAATTTAACTTCAAAAAAGTCTTCTACAAGATAAGGGCCAGAAGGATTTTGTAACATGGGTTACACATAGAGAACTACTGTAGGAGGCTCAGGGTTGAAGGAAGATACTGCAATTAGTATATGGCACTGAAAATCTTTAACAAATTAACTAAGCTTCCACAGTGAGAGCTGCCACCCCCTAGAAGGCTGAAATGGACTCAAAAGCACATTAAGTATGCATGATGAGACATTTACAGCTTTAGGCATTGCCACAAATATTCCCTCTCCCCTTCCACTGGCATGCCACAGCCTGAAGTGCACAGCTGCTTTTTCCAGAAAGCATCTTCTCTGCCTTGGTCTCAGAGTTCATGTCCTATGAGGAACACATGAGGCCAGGGTGTAGCCAGAGACATAGAAAGGGCATCCTACAAGCTTCACCTCGAAGCTACAGCTGCAGCACTGTGCTGGCATCAGCCCCAACAATTTTTCCAGTGGAGAGGTGGGTGCCTCTGGAAATGCCTCCACTGCGACTGCTGAACTTGGAAACCTTGGAAACAGCCTGTAGGCCCCAGAGATCTGCAGACAGTGTGAAGAGCATCTTTTTTCTGCTGTTACTGAATCTGGAGTAATTTTCTCTCATTTCTGTTTAAGGCTGCAGGGTGCTGTTTATTTTCAGGGTGCTGTTTATTTTCAGCATACAATATAAATAACACATGTTCATTATTGCTGCTGAAAATTACTTCAGATGATAGGTCAGCTGGAACTGGCAGCTTGGATTTTTGTTTCAGTGAGGGATTTTTTCCATGCACAATAGTCTGTGAAAACCCAACTCTTTTTCTTTGTTGTAATTTCCTAAACTTCTCCATACAGTATCATCCTCTGTGTGCCAGGTCTGTGTGCTCCATGAAAAATTTCAGATTGCATTTGAAAGCATGGGTCTACCTATCCTGATCCAAATGGGAAAGATGCAGGCATATTGGAAGGGTATCAGTATTGCCTCCTCAAGGCACCTTCCAAATGGTGTCTGTTAAGCACTTCCAGGTGTTTAAGAGGCACAAGGGAAGAATTCTGCAACAGCTTCAAATGCTGGGAGCAGCAAATCAAAGAAAATAGGACAGGATGGGGTTGGTACTTCTGTTGTGTGATAGCTGATGTAAAGCCAAATAAGAAGAAACAAAGTTGCAGAACAGAAATGGAGCAATCTGAAGGACAGCAATCTTCAGAATCCAGATTCCTGCAAAGAGGTGGATTTATAGTAAATAGTGCTGCACATCTGGGAAGCATGACTGGATCTAAAGAAAATACCCCACAGTCTCTGGGAAACTATAGCATTCCTGATGTTTTTCTTTTCTTTCTCAGGATAGCAGAGGAAAGATGCTGAAAGGAAGAAATGTGAGGTCTGCTCATTGCAATCTTTCATTTATATTCACCTTTAGCTGTGCTTTAAAGCCTGCTTATGCTCCAGCCAGTGGCCATACGGAAGGGGCAGGGCGCGCACTGTTCTCGGGGCGGGGGGGATGGAGCAGAAGTATTTGATGGGTGTCCCATCTTTGGGCCAAAGCGCTCCGGAGGCAACATGCGTCGAATGAAAAAATGGCAGTCTCACCGCCGCTCCCAAAAAGGAAAACCGCCGGCATCGCCTGCTCCGCCGCATCCCGCAGAGGTGACGTGGGACCGCGGGGTCCTCGTTCCGCTCGGCTTCGCTCCCCTCCGCAGCGACCTGGGAGTGGCTTCGCACCGCTCCGCACAGCCCGCGGAGGCGGGCCGCGGCCGAGCAGCGCCTCACAGCAGCGCCTCCCCCTCCTCTTCCTCCTCTATCGTTTTGGTTTGTTGTTTTGTTTTTGTTTTGTTTGTTTGTTGTTTTGTGGGGTTTTTTTCTTAATTTTTTAAAAGTTATTGTTTCTAATTATTAGTAGCTTTCCGGCCGCGGGCGCTGCCGCGGGTGATGGGGCTCCGGGGTGCCCGAGGAGCGCTGGGCGGCGGCAGCGGCAGGCGAGCGGCGTCCCAGGGCGGGCTGTGAGCCGCAGCGGGAACGGGCAGCCCCGCCGGCAGCAACAGGTACCCTCTGGTCTGTCTTCGGGCGGAGAACCCCCAGAAAGCCGCTTGGGAAGGAAGAGCTTAGCCCGAGGTCTGCGGGGCTGGTGAGCCGCTGCGACGAGAGCAGCTCCGGCCCCTCGACCCGCCGGTCTCGGGTTAAGCGACTACAGGGTCTTGAGGAGGGAAAAGCGGCTTCGGTGTGGCTTCTTGTGTATGGTTTTATTCTGGGAATGTGAAGAAAATGTTATCTATGGCTGTTCGCTGAGGGGGAAGAGAAGCTGTGCGGGGGACTGATGTAGTGCTTTCTGATAGCGCCTGGAAGTGTTTAACCTGGTTTTCATAAAAAAAAACAAGCAAGAGAACTCTCAATGTTTTCTTAGGTCTTGTCTATTTCCAGTCAGCTTTTATGGCATTACTAGTTGAAGGAAAGCTTAGACCCTCTTAAGTTCTCCTTTCAGTCTCTGGCCCATTCCCAGGAACTGATGCAGACATATTACCGAGTGGCATTGCACTCCAGTTTACCTTTGAATGCCCTGGTTACAAAAGGTCACCTAATCCTGTGACTGGCCTTTCTGCTGCTGCGGTAACTGAGCATTTTGCTGTGCCTCATTCAAAGTTTCGAAAAGCTTTCTGGAAGCTCTGTGTGTGTGTTCGTGTGCGTGTGGCCATTCTGCCTTTGCACCAGCTCATACATCTCCCTGGGAAGAGCTGGAAATGTATTTTCAGCGTCATTTCTGCGTTCGTGAGCCTGGCCCTGCGCTCTGCCACGCTCATCTTAATCACCGTGTTTGAGCTGCTGTCACGCAGCTGGAGCCCCAGGCAGGGAATGCGCTCCCCAAAGAGAAACAGTATCTTCATCTTCTCCAGTGGCTAATTAGGTTTCACAAGCATCCCTCTCCTCCTGGATAAACAAAAAATGGGAGCATACTAAAACAGGGGTCTTGAGGAAGGAGGATTTCTGTGCTCGCTGCCCAGCCACATCCAAGATCTTCAAGTACTAGGAAGAGATTCAACGGGATTTGGTTTATTATGGCCAGGCTGGAGAAGGTATCCACTTGGATGGGTTAGGAGCCCAGCTTTATAACCATAATGGGCAAACATGACAGATTGCTTGACACAACTAAGTATGAGTGGATATATATTACGCAGTGGGAGTCTAAAAGCAGCAAAATCTATCTTCTCTTCCATAAATTCAGCATTTTCTCAGCCAGTAACTAAATTACTGTGACAGTCACTTAAGATGGTGTCTGTGCAGCTTGCAAGTGCAGATAAGCACTTGTGCAATGTGGACTTTTAAAATGACAGTATTCATAACCTGGTGCTGGTTTAACTTTTGACATCTGAACGGCATTTTCGTGACGAGGTGTGGGCTTTTGGGGTTGGTTTGGTTTAAGAAGCAACAGGATGAATTTCTTTCTAGGATCCTGCCTAAGGGATTAGTTTTCTGGGTCTCTGTACTCTTCTCTAGTATGACTGTACAGTTATACTTCAGAGGTACATCTGTAGCACAGTTAGTATTTCTTAAACTTGGAAATATATAAGGAGAGAGGTCTGTGGTTTGTGAAAGAGCATCCCTAAGAGAAAAGGTTGCCTCACCTCCTTATGGTCTCAAGGCAGTCAACCATTTTATTCACCTGTATCTAGAGCAAACACTCAAGGTAAGAGTGGCACAAAGCATCGCCTCAAAACTCACAGCAGTGCGTTCATGCGCCACGCAGGGTTACCTTTTGCTGTTTGATATTTTTAAATCTGAGCAGTGAAAAAGGTAACTTGCAGACAAAGCAGGCTGCTGGGAAGATTCCCATTTCAGGGGGAAGCTGCTTTGCTTCCTACTGGGAAGAAGTGGGAGTGAGAACCAAAGGCAGCTTTGGCTTTTTCCAAAAAAGGGATGGCTGGTCTGAGTTTTCTTTTCCTCATGCTGTAAATGTGGCAGTGACAAGCTGCTCACGGACAGCCCCCTTACTGGGGTAGTTTTCATCACTCAAGCTAAGCTGCAGGCAGCAGGGAGATAGATGGTTTGTGTCTGTGGCCATTCAACCAGCACAGAGCATCAGCTGGAAGCAGACAGTGAAGGAAGTGAGGAGAGCAATACCCGAACGCACGCTCCTGGCACGGGCTCTTTAGAGTGGATTTGGGCATGAATTATTATCTGATAGAGGCCTGTCACATCACTTCCAAGCTATGTGGTTCCTGCATGAGTCTATGAACGAAATGGAAAGAAACCTGGTTGTGTATAGGGAGATGTTAGGTTATGGTTGAACTCGATGATCTTAAGGTCCTTTCCAACCAGTCAGTTCCGTGATTCTATGATTTTCCCGCTCAGAAGGACCTTGGAGGTCACCGTTTTGTTCGCTCAACTCCCAACGCATGGTGCTTTTCTGACATGGAAATTGTTAAAGAACTTTCTCAGTAAGAAATCTTCAAAATTAATCAGCAAACACACACACTGACTGTTTTCCCTGCCACTTTTGCACAAATTGTGTCACTGACTCCAAGATGTGCTTGCCCCTTTAGAAGGCAGAGAGGAAGAATTTGGCCTGCTCTGAATTCAAGATCAAATTTAAAGTCTTCTGACAGCAGNCCGCAGAGGTGACGTGGGACCGCGGGGTCCTCGTTCCGCTCGGCTTCGCTCCCCTCCGCAGCGACCTGGGAGTGGCTTCGCACCGCTCCGCACAGCCCGCGGAGGCGGGCCGCGGCCGAGCAGCGCCTCACAGCAGCGCCTCCCCCTCCTCTTCCTCCTCCCTCTCCTCCTCCCTCTCCCTCTCCTCCCTCCTGCAGCTCCGCAAGGAAAAGCCGGTGGCAGCTGCGCTCTCTGCCAGAGCGGCGGTGCGCTGCGATCGGAGGCAGGCTTCTTCTGCTCCTCTTCCTCCTCTATCGTTTTGGTTTGTTGTTTTGTTTTTGTTTTGTTTGTTTGTTGTTTTGTGGGGTTTTTTTCTTAATTTTTTAAAAGTTATTGTTTCTAATTATTAGTAGCTTTCCGGCCGCGGGCGCTGCCGCGGGTGATGGGGCTCCGGGGTGCCCGAGGAGCGCTGGGCGGCGGCAGCGGCAGGNTGTGCTCGCTGCCCAGCCACATCCAAGATCTTCAAGTACTAGGAAGAGATTCAACGGGATTTGGTTTATTATGGCCAGGCTGGAGAAGGTATCCACTTGGATGGGTTAGGAGCCCAGCTTTATAACCATAATGGGCAAACATGACAGATTGCTTGACACAACTAAGTATGAGTGGATATATATTACGCAGTGGGAGTCTAAAAGCAGCAAAATCTATCTTCTCTTCCATAAATTCAGCATTTTCTCAGCCAGTAACTAAATTACTGTGACAGTCACTTAAGATGGTGTCTGTGCAGCTTGCAAGTGCAGATAAGCACTTGTGCAATGTGGACTTTTAAAATGACAGTATTCATAACCTGGTGCTGGTTTAACTTTTGACATCTGAACGGCATTTTCGTGACGAGGTGTGGGCTTTTGGGGTTGGTTTGGTTTAAGAAGCAACAGGATGAATTTCTTTCTAGGATCCTGCCTAAGGGATTAGTTTTCTGGGTCTCTGTACTCTTCTCTAGTATGACTGTACAGTTATACTTCAGAGGTACATCTGTAGCACAGTTAGTATTTCTTAAACTTGGAAATATATAAGGAGAGAGGTCTGTGGTTTGTGAAAGAGCATCCCTAAGAGAAAAGGTTGCCTCACCTCCTTATGGTCTCAAGGCAGTCAACCATTTTATTCACCTGTATCTAGAGCAAACACTCAAGGTAAGAGTGGCACAAAGCATCGCCTCAAAACTCACAGCAGTGCATTCATGCGCCACGCAGGGTTACCTTTTGCTGTTTGATATTTTTAAATCTGAGCAGTGAAAAAGGTAACTTGCAGACAAAGCAGGCTGCTGGGAAGATTCCCATTTCAGGGGGAAGCTGCTTTGCTTCCTACTGGGAAGAAGTGGGAGTGAGAACCAAAGGCAGCTTTGGCTTTTTCCAAAAAAGGGATGGCTGGTCTGAGTTTTCTTTTCCTCATGCTGTAAATGTGGCAGTGACAAGCTGCTCACGGACAGCCCCCTTACTGGGGTAGTTTTCATCACTCAAGCTAAGCTGCAGGCAGCAGGGAGATAGATGGTTTGTGTCTGTGGCCATTCAACCAGCACAGAGCATCAGCTGGAAGCAGACAGTGAAGGAAGTGAGGAGAGCAATACCCGAACGCACGCTCCTGGCACGGGCTCTTTAGAGTGGATTTGGGCATGAATTATTATCTGATAGAGGCCTGTCACATCACTTCCAAGCTATGTGGTTCCTGCATGAGTCTATGAACGAAATGGAAAGAAACCTGGTTGTGTATAGGGAGATGTTAGGTTATGGTTGAACTCAATGATCTTAAGGTCCTTTCCAACCAGTCAGTTCCGTGATTCTATGATTTTCCCGCTCAGAAGGACCTTGGAGGTCACCGTTTTGTTCGCTCAACTCCCAACGCATGGTGCTTTTCTGACATGGAAATTGTTAAAGAACTTTCTCAGTAAGAAATCTTCAAAATTAATCAGCAAACACACACACTGACTGTTTTCCCTGCCACTTTTGCACAAATTGTGTCACTGACTCCAAGATGTGCTTGCCCCTTTAGAAGGCAGANGTTCCGTGATTCTATGATTTTCCCGCTCAGAAGGACCTTGGAGGTCACCGTTTTGTTCGCTCAACTCCCAACGCATGGTGCTTTTCTGACATGGAAATTGTTAAAGAACTTTCTCAGTAAGAAATCTTCAAAATTAATCAGCAAACACACACACTGACTGTTTTCCCTGCCACTTTTGCACAAATTGTGTCACTGACTCCAAGATGTGCTTGCCCCTTTAGAAGGCAGAGAGGAAGAATTTGGCCTGCTCTGAATTCAAGATCAAATTTAAAGTCTTCTGACAGCAGAAGCGATTTTGCTCCAGGGAACTTCACAAACTCTGGTAGCTGCACTTTGGATGTGCAACAGTATAAATGATAATTTAATTTCTTCCCTGTAGCAAAGTTGGCCAACATCTTTGCTTCCCTCACTGTCCTTCAGACAGTTTAGCTCTACCAGAGCAATGCAGGAGGGCAGGCTGTGTGCAGAGGAGCTGAGCAGCTGAGGGAGGAATGGCCAAATGGTCTTTGCCAACTCCCCATGAGAGGGCTGGAAGGACAGCAGCAGTAGGAGCCAATCCTGGATGCAATAAACCAGATCATGTTCTATCTCTCTGCCTCACTTCAGGAATGGCCTAACTAAGGCTGGGCAGCCAGCTGACTGAGCCCCACAACTGTCCTTCCCTGCATAACCCAAATCAAAGCAGAAGCTGCATGTTTTCCTGACCACAGCTGCTCAGCAGCTTTATTTCTGCTCCTCGGTGTAAATACTGCCTTTGCTCTCACTTAACCTGCACCTGGGTGGGCTGCATGGCTGGGCTAGGGCTGGCTCACTCCTGTTCTGTCCACAAAGCTGGCACTCTGGATCCTGCTCCAGGCAGGTGTTTCAGGAGGAAAGAAAACAGTGTAGGTATTCCTCTTCAGGATTTCCCCCCATTTGGCAACCTGGGAACAGCTGTGTGCTAAAACCTAGCAGAGCATCCTGCTGCAGGTTGATCTCAACTTTCAATGGAGCATAGAATACTTTGGCTTGGAAGTGACATCTAAAGATCATCTAGTCCAATCCCACTGCAGTGAGGAGGGGCATCTTCAACTAGAGTAGGGTGCCCAGAGCCACATCCAACGTGACTTTGAATGTTTCCAGGGATGAGGCCTCTACCACCTCTCTAGGCAACCTGTGTCAGCATTTCAGAACCCTCACTGAAAAAAAATTTCTCCATCTATCTAGTCTGAATCTGTCCTTTTAGTTCAAAGACGTTCTTCTACTGCTACAGGGCTGTATCCAGGGGATTTAAATTCAATCCCTTGAATTTTGGCTCTCCAGATCTAGCTTTGAAGTGTCTTTGCTGTTGGATCTGGTGCTGTTGGGGGAAAAAAGAGGATCTCCCCTCCCAGACCACATCCAGTTTAATTAAGGAGTGGCAGTAAGGCTCCAGGAACTGGCTGTATCCTAACTATGACCAAAAAGCAGATCCCAGTACATCCTGCCCCTCCCACTGGAAGGTGCAGAGAAGAGCAGGTTCTTTGGTGGCTCTTGAATTGCTTTTCAGGAGCCACAAACACAGACCTTGCCTTGATCTTTGCATCCAGGCTCTGCACCTGGTAGCCCCCATAAGAAGCAAATCCTCTAAGTGTGGTGGAAGAAGTAGCTAGTTGTTCAGGGGGGGTTTAAGTTATCTTTTTCTGCCGTGGTTTTATGTTACAAGGGTATCTCACAGCTTTTACTCCCCAGCCAACACAAAAGAAATGATGGATTAGCACAGAAGTATGTGAGCATCTTTCTTCTTTACAATGGGAGGGACAAATTGAAGCTGACAGTTCCCTGGAACCAGTGCAACACATGAAGTAGTCACAATAATACATTTTATCATCCAGCTCTTTTAAAGCATCAGAAGCTCCCTGGTCTCTGATGCCTCCAGTAAGCTGACCTTGGCTGGCAGAGCTAGCCACCTCATTACTGCTGTCCCACTGCTCACAGCCTGCCCTCTCTCCTGGCCCTCAATGGAATGATTAGCCACAGCAGCTAGAGCTTCCCAGGTCAGACAGCCTGCTGGTAACCCTTCAGTGATACAAGATCTCTTTCAAATAATCCCATCTGCAAGAAACCATGTATTTAAGTTCAGAAAAACCCATTTAGCTGCAGAGAGATGTGCCAGGCTTGGTTTTTGTCCTGAAAACATCACCAAAGGGAAAACTTCAAGCTATCTGTTACCTCCAAAACACAGTTGCAGCAAGGAAAATCTATCTAGTCATCACTGAGTTTCTGGTTTTAGCTTGTGCCTTCATCTCTACAAAAGACCAGCCTAGACTGATCCTATCTATTAATGTTTAAATATTTCTTTTCTACCTGACCAAAGAAAGAAACTTACTTACAGTGAAATCAGTTTGAGATAGGCAAATAAGCACCTGCAGATAGCTGCAGGAGATTGCTGTTTCAACAGACATGGCAAGGTTGAGGCACTGCATCTTGCTTGCTTTCCCCAAATTATCATCTCCCTGTCTAAGCAGCCAAAGCAGCAATAAAATCCCTCAATGATGTGTCTTTTTTTCTTTGTTGAATCTGTCTTGCCTCTGCTTGAAGACTGAGGCAAAACAGAGGAAAAGAAAATGGTTTGTAGTGAACAGACCCTTTGAAATTGCCTCAGAAGTCTTGGGGAGCAGGACTTGTGCTTGAGGCTGAGATGGTGGCACTGGTCCATGGCATTGCCTCAGGCAGGCAGGCAGGACAGTGTAGGTCTGTATTCAAAGTCTGACACACATTTTCTAATCATATAACAGGAAGGAAAGGGCCTTTTCCATAACTAAGCAATTTGACATCCACTGTTGATATTTGATTTTAAAATGTTTTGGTTTAAAACTTTAATTGTGGTACAGAAGCAGGGTCCCTGCAAGTAGTCTCTGCCAGAAAGTCTCCCCTTGCATGAAGACACCTTTCTTCTCTGACCATCCCTGCAAGCATCACCAGGTTATGGTAGCAACAACTATCCCTGTGCATTTTCCCAACCATACAGGCATGGTCTGTGGGTGCAAAATTGCCATTGCCCAATTAAGTGTATAATGTGTCAAGTCCTGCATGGCTGACTGCCCTTTCCTTGTCTTGTTCAGTACATCCACAAAATGCCATTTTGTTAGTTTGAGGAAGGACTTGGTTTTTCACACAGAGATGATTGTGGGGTAGAAAGCAATTGGCTGTGATGTGCTCTTTGAACCATAAGGCTTTCTCCTGAGTTCAGTGTGACATTCACAGGCCATGTCTACTTAGATATATACAAAATCTTCTGAATAAGAAAAGATGTCTTCTAAAGCAAAACAGAGATGAATGTTTAGTTTATTAGATGTTCAGATGAATAAAACCAAGAGCTGGAAATGCTCACCAAGTTATCTGTGCTACACGAAACCAAACTGAAGCCATATTAAAAATGCTAAGACTTCAGCTGAGGCAGGATGATAATCAGCTTAAAATTCTGCCCACATATACTAAGGTTTTGCTGTCTTTGAAATCAGAGGGAGAGGCTGCTGTCATCTCCACAGATGGCAGCTGGACCACAAAGCCTTGTTTCCATGCACACAGGTGCTGGGCTGGAAGTGCTTGCAATATATTTGAATTTTCAAGCCCTACACTGAAAGCAGAAGCTGCTAGATGGCTTTTCATCTGCAGTTATCCAGCATGGGGTTGCTTTTTCCCTATTCTTTCCTGGCTCTACTCTTAAAAAGAAAATAATCCCCCTTCTCCTTAGTAGTGAAGGCAGCACCAGTGGATCCAGTGTAACAGCTCCTATGTGAGCATAAACTGAACACTGTATGCATGATATCTCCAGCCACTCTATTTCCTGTGGGCCTGGCATGCTGCCACCAGGTGAGGAAGACAATTGTTTCCCTTGCCAAAAGGAAAAAAATATTTTTCCATCATTTTGTGGCCTTTCAGTATCTTAAGGGGACCTATGAGAAACCTGGGGAGGGACTTTTTAGGCTGTCAGGTAGATAGGACAGGGGGGAATGGAACAAAGCTAGAAATGGGTAGATTCAGACTGGATGTTAGGAAGAAGTTCTTCACCATGAGGGTGGTGAGACCCTGGAATGGGTTGCCCAGGGAGGTGGTGGAAGCCTCATCCCTGGAGATATTTAAGGCCAGGCTGGATGAGGCTCCAGACAGCCTGATGTGGAGTGAGGTGTCCCTGCCCATGGCAGGGCGGTTGGAACTAGATAATCCTTGTGGTCCCTTCCAACCCTGACTGATTCTATGTAAAACTATTATATCTGCTTTTTCCTACCCCCAGAATGACAGTCCATTGGTGTGAACTGGAAAATGCAGAAATCTCAGGGGAGAAGGAAAGGAGAAAGGAGTGGGAGGGCAATGGAAGACAAGCTATGGGGTTGTTGTTTCAAGCTTATCATTAGCCTGCAATGGACCCAGGGAGTTATTCCTTTAAATGACAGACTATGGAAAAGTAGGGCTGTGCTGAGATGTGTGCTGCCTTAATTTGTGCAACAAAAAGTTGAGCAAGGTAATTGCTTTGCAGTTCAGTGACAATGAGTGCTGTCAGATCTGTTCGGTCCATGCTCAGTTCATCTGTAGTGTCTCTGTGTCTAAAAGACTCACATGGAAAGTAATCCCATAGCATGGCTGGAGCATATGACATTTTGAACTCAAAATTTAATTTTTTAATGTTTACTACAGATTAAATTTACCAATTTATCTGGATTAGATCTACTTACCATGTTTTTAAGGGTTCATCAGGTTTGCACTGGTTGTGTCAGTGCTAGTAGAATTATGGACATTTGGAATGGTTCTCAGGCACTAATGGTGATGAGCACAGACCAGCCTGTATCCATGGCATTAAACTCCTCTGTCCTCCAAAAGGTGAAAACATATGGAAACTGCTTTGGGGATGGTCCTTGGTCCATGCTGCTTCCCAAACCATGCCCAGTAGTTGTATGGGAGTGCACTAACTGGCTCAACCCAGCAATTGCTTGAACAGTGTAACCTTTGCCCCAAGGAGCAGAAAGATCCTTGCAGGTCAAGAAGGAAAAGCTCTTCTATACTGAGAAACTTAAAATCATAAAATGATTTGGATTGGAATGGACCTTTTAAGTTCATGTAGTCTAACCCCCCTGCAGTGATCAGGGACATGTTCAACTAGATCAGGCTACTCAGAGCCCTGTCCAACCTGACCCTGAATGGTTCCAGGAATGGGACAGCTACCACTACCCTGGGCAACCTGTGACAGTGTTTCACCACCTTCATTGTAAAGAAATGTCTTTGTGTCTAGTCTAAATTTCCCCTCTCTTAGTTTAAAACCATCACCCCTTGCCTTGTCACAACAGGCCTTGCTAAAAAGACCGTCCTCATCTTTCTTATAAACCCCCTTTAAGTTCTGAAAGGTGCAGTAGCATCTCCCTGGAGCCTTCTCTTCTCCAAACTGAACAACTCTAGCTCACTCAGCCTATCCTCATAGGAGAGGTGTTCTAGCCTCTGATCGTTTCTGTCACTTCCCTCGACCCGTGACTACAATTCTGTGTCTGTCTTGTACCAAGGACTCCAGAGCTGGACCCAGCACTGTAGGTGAGGTCTCACCAGGGTGGAGTACAGGAATAGAATCACCTCCTTTGACCTGCTGGCCTCCCTTCTTCTGATGCAGCCCAGGATACAGTTGCTCTTCTGGGCTGTGAGCACACATCACTGGCTCAGCTACTGAAATGAAATGTTTTTTCAGCACAAAATTGTATATACTTTTTTCCAGGTGGTTCCTCTAACCACTTGTGCATCCTAAAGCTGTCCTGCCTTTTGGCAGTGGTGGGCTGTGACTGCTCAGTGTGAAACAGGAGGGTGGGACAGGGACCTGGGATACCTATGCCATCTGCAGTCCATGCTCTTTCCTCCTCTTCCTCAGCTGCCACATTGGTCATCAGATCTCTTCTGCAAGCTTTTCCAGGAGGTACTCTTTACCTAGTACAGACTCCCCTTAACCTTTCAGCTGCTTTTTACAGCTCCTTTAGTGATCCTGGGTAGAGGAGGTCATCACAGTTTGGGGAAGTTCAGGCTGTTTTGTGGTATTACATTGGCCCTGCTGTCTGTTATACCTTCAAGAGTTTTAAAGATCAAAATACTTTAGCCGGAAGAATAATAACCTCTACCATAACTTTAAATAAAAGTCCTAGAAGTCATATATGTAAGACTTTCTCTAGCACAAGATTCAAGTTTTGAATTTCAATGAACTGAATCCAGAAGACTTGAGATTTACATCATAGCACACAGTCTTTCTTGGTAATGCATGGACAGTGTTCAGCCACTTGATGTACAGGAATAGAGCTTCAGACACATGCTATAGCCAAATATAAAAGGAAATAACACAAGACTTTTATGGCAGTGTTCTTGAGATGGTCACACTTGTGAGGTGTCAAGAAATTAAATAAATCCATTGCTGCAAGGTTCATATCTAGGATAAGAACCTCCAGCTTTAAAGGTCTCCTGTCCTTAAATATGCAGAAATGTGTCTTCAGCAGCATTTTAGTGAGCTATGTGCCCTTAAGACACTCTTTGAAACAGAGAGATCATATAAACATCCAAGGGGTTTGAGTCACCCTAATCCCCTGTATTTAAAGAGGTTTTGTCTCATTAGTGACTGAAAGCCTTTAACAACAATGATGTTTTACTTTCCTTTCAGGGATGGGAAGCCTGTCTTATGTGTTTAATTTAGCTCACTCATGCTTATATTAGAACATACCTACAGTGGGTACTGAATACAGCTACAATTTGTCTTGGCTGAAGCAAAACAAATAACTTCTAGAGCAGCCCATTGGTTGCCTAAACCATCCTGCATGTGTTTACTTGATGCATTTGCTCTCCTGCAGCAGATGCAATGAGGTAGAAGCCTCAGCTTGCTGTCCTTGCCTGGGCTGTTGCCATATGTGTTTGAAAAAAGGTTGTAAACAACAGAAATCCTGGTGCAAAGTAATAAAAGACAGCAATGCTCTTGACAGTGGTTTTATATTAAACACTGCTGGGCCATTGCTTTTCTCTCCTGTCAGCAAGGAGGTTTTTATGTTCATTGCTTGCACAGTCGGAGAAAATGAAGCCACTCTACTGCTTACACTTGACACACGAATTTAGGTCACCGAGCAGAGTCGTCATAGATTTTGCCAGAAGATTCCCAATGTCTATTGACATTAGGGCTGATTTACCTCACTTGTTCTTAGATCATGCTTGTAGGCTGATCCAGATGCTACTGTTGTTTAATAAGGGGCAAGGGAGACCACTAGCACTACTTGTGGTTTCCTAGGCCTCCTCTACTGCTAATGCTCGCAGGAGCGCATGATAGGTTGATCGTATTTTTATATGATCTGAGCCAAGAAACTGAAGTTCTACCCAGCTGGGCAGAGCTCAGAGGCACATGCTGAAAGAGGCAGAGAAGTAGCCAGGCTGCTGCTAGTACATCCTTGTTTTGCATCCTGCTTGTCGTACTACTTCTCATGAGATTGCTCCTTGTAGTTTATTTCCTAGTATAGGGATAGATAACAGAGCAGCACAAAGCCTCCCACCTCTACTACTGCTTAGTGCTGCCAAAATGACAGCACGATTCATTGTGTGTGCAGGCCACTTGTGCTGAGCTGCTGCTGTGGGGTTGGTGAAGGGTGGGTTTAAGGCACAAGAAGGTCGTTCTCAGCTGATTTTCAGAGATGCTTTTTCTTTGAATTATTCACTTGAACGGGGAGAGGCTTTGTTTTTAATTAAATCTTTAATTGACATAAAGAATAACTGATGATGAATGGAATTGGAGCTGACTTCTAATCAAAGATGATTCTTCATAGCAGTCTGGGTTTGAAATGAATGAATGTCACATCTAATTAGGTGGCAGGGCTCTGATCCCTCAGCCACACTCACATGTACCGTTATAGACCAAAGTTTGCTTATCTCCACTAATGCCATCTGAGTATGATTGCTCTGTGTTTCCAGTGCTGTAAGGGAGCAGCATGAGGGAGGGCACCACGTGGGCTCCTGTGCACGCTTGCTCCAGCTGCCAGCGTAAAACAAATGTTGGAACAGAAGAAAAGGAGGTCAGCTACCAAGAACCCATCTGTCATGCACAGGAGCCATTTAGGATTAAATTTATTTCCCCCAAATTTATTACAGTGTAATAACTCATTTGCATTTCCCTCTTCTTATGTTTTGAGCACTTGCTATACCAACAATAAGGAGTGATGCTGTAGGTGTTTCTCTGAGGAGGGAGTTAAGCAGCAGAAGGGCAGTTTGTGGTTCTCAGTCAGGTGAAACCACATCACGGTCATCTATCAAGATGTGTAGTGAAAGAGTGGCTACAAAAAGGACAGGAAGAAAGCTGATCATGCTACAAGACAGAAGGAATGCTGCTTTTACCTTAGCTATCACCAGTCATTACTTCTGTACTAGTGAGGTGATGAGAGTTGGAGCCAAAGGCATGCTCTACAACAGAAATAAAAGCTGAAGTCAAAAACCCCACACTGCCTTTGGCACCTAGACTGATGTGAAAGATGACCAATGCTTGCTGAATTTATAGAGCTGTATTGTGGTGGCAGCAGCAGGTATCAGGTCCTATACATTTACAGCTGTGTATTCTTTGCCATTTTGCTCTTGACCTGGTTTGTTAGGTGTTTTTTTTTACTATTGCTTTTTGGTTTATGTACTTCATCCAGTTTAGGTAGGAGGATCAGAACAAACAGCATGAGCTGTTCCAGATGGTAGACAATTTGTTTCTGCTCAGGGTGTCTGGTAATGAGCTAGCAAATACTATAGCATTTGAGTTGAAAATGTCCTTACATATAACATAAGAAATGTTCTTATGGAAATGAGGCCATAAAATACAAGTCTTGCTGTTAGCATCAGGTCTTGGGAAAAATACCATTTGAAGCAAAAGCTAAAATTTGACACTGAAATACCCAAAGCTAACATTTTTGTTTATTAGAAATAGGTAACAGTGCCTTGTGTTCACTCGCAGGAATTTCTGCATGGCAAAGTGAAGCTCCCAGCTATGGGCTGAAGTAGTGCTATAAAAGATGCATGAGTTACATAAACATTTCTTTGTGCATTGTAAAAATTGAATCCACCCAAACTGAAGGCATTGAAATACAAATAATAAAAGAAAGAACCACTGCAGGCATCACTGATGCAGGTAAAGCCATTAGTAACAAGTGAGCATGAGCCTTCAGAGGGACCCTGTTGGATAGTCAGTGGTGAGACTTTGAAGTCCATGGTGAGGGAGGAGGCTCAACACAGGCTGCAAGTGAAGGCAGGACAAGTTGTGGTGGGTTAAACAAAGATTCTTGTGGATGCAAGAGAAGGGGCAGAAGTTTGCCTCTTTGTGCTAGGGCAGGGATATGTGGTTACCAGCATCTTTGGTGCCCACCCAAGCGTGACCTGGGTGCTCCCACATCTCCCATTTGAAAGAGAGGCAGCTGTTGGCTATAGCTCCTTTTCTGTGCAATACTACTCTCTGCAGCCATGCTGATAAGCCCACGTGGCTCTTTTTCTGTACACTAAAATTAACATTTGAAGCTCACAGATCTTCTGGCCTTTCACCGGCTGATGTAGGCTTGGGAAGTGTGCTTGTCAGCATAGCCATATGCTGCTATTTAGGAACATCTCATAGCCTTGGACTTTAATGGAACAAATGCACATGATTTTGTTCTCGCAACCAAGAATAGTTCTTCAGATGGATCTCACATGTCTGTACAAGCCTGGCAAATGCTACCCTGCACAAGGAAGATCAGCCCAATCACCAAGAGCATACCACAGAAGTCACAATTCAACTAATCCAATCACCAGCAGAAGAGTCCCTTCTGCAGGTGCTTCTAGGAGATCCTAGCCCAGAGAAATGCTCCTGACACATCCAAGAATTATGAGCCTGTGCACTAATGTCTAGAAGTTTTTGCCCTAAAAGTGTACAATTGTGCAGGAATCAAATTTCTCATGGAAGTTTTTATGACACCCTGGAGTGCTCTTACCCAGATATTGTTGTCAGATTTGTATATTAAGAAAACATCCACAATAATGTCTGAATTCTCATCCAAAGTGCATACCCCTGTGCCTTTTAGAGTCTAAAGAGCATGGAAACCATAAATTCCAGGTGGGCTATTTGGGCTACTGACCACATTGGCCTCATATTGCCAAGGTGGTTCTATTAAGTCAGAAGGAAGGATTTGGAAAATAAATACTAAAAATGACTACTGTGTAGGCTACAAAAGCAAGTGACACCAGCTGGAGGTGTACTGAATGAGCTTAGCACTGAACTGAGCCTGAGTAAGTTCAGAATTGAATTGTGCCTCTTTGGGGTTATGAGTGCAAAGCAGAACGAGTTGGCTGGCTGGGAGGGGGACATGACTTCTAGGGTATAATCAGTTTCTTCCCTCACTGGATTTATTTTTTTCTTGGAGCTGCACACTGCTAAATGTGATTTTACTGCAAGTACAAGTTTTCATTATTGTAAACTGGCTGGCTGGTCTGATAAGCAGAACATAGACCTTGACATAAATGAGAGAGGAACATATTCTGTCCTTTCATTGTTCAAAAATAAAGCAGCTTATTTGTTAGACATGCCCCAGCTTTGCAGGTAGGAGATGTTCCTAGCCTGCAAACAGGATCAGTTGACTTCCATAGCTATCCACATGTATCAGTTCAGTGGACTCCCTCATCTGACTTTAACCTAAATAATAACCAACAGTTTACAATGGATAACCTGCAGACCTCTGATCAGCAGAAAGAAGCAACATGCAAACATAGGGACTCTAACTCCTTAGATTCAAAATGGACCTTGAAACATGCCACACACACACAAGTAATAAAGGAACAAAGGATTATCAAGGTTCTTCTCAATCATTGAGTCCTACCCCACATACCCATTTAATCAAGGATCACACATAATTAAAAGTGTCCTTGAAGCCTCTATTCCAGAGCTGCAGGCAGCTCCCTAACACCCTACAAGCAAACCCTAGATCCAGAGCTATAATCATAGCTGCTACAAGGAGGAAAAGGAGGAATCAAGGGCACCATCACCACTGGTGTAACTTTTGCAGCTTTATATGGTGACTAGCACGTGTGTAGCAAAGCTGACTTCTCATCATGTGGTGGATAAAAAATATTGTCTCCAGATCAGTCATGGGGAAAAAAGCAAAGAAAAAGGGACTGTGCAAAAGTCAGTCTAGATTTAGCAAATGTGCTTCTTAGCTCAAATTGAAGTCCACAGTGTGTATCAACTGTTTTGGCATTGTTGGAGATGGAGGTCCGTGCTGGGGGTGATGAAGAGAGGGCAGCTCTGTGAAGTGATGGACGCAATAGTCTCTTGCCCTCTCATTAGCTCAGGCTCAGCTGTTTGCCTGTTTCCAGGCTGAAAGAAGAGGTGAGAGAAGGGACTTTTATTTCCCTGGGGACCAGCATTGTCAATTATCTGCCATTCCCTGCTGCAGGCTGTCAGTGAGTAGGGCAGAGAAAGAGAACTGATGGGACTTCACCTCATCCCTCCCCTCACTGATGGGCTCATCATTCAACTGCCACCACTTAGCACGGGCAGTACTAATTATATTAATTATGCTCCCACACGGCGCGCGCTTATATTAGCAGTAAGTGGTCTGGTGACTTATTAAAATGAAACAGCAATGCTTCATTAGGTATATAGAAATGGAATTGCCTGCACTGCTGAGGTGGATCTCTTGAGTCTTGAAAACATTTAATACCATTTTAGATGTGTGATATGCTTTACACTGAGAGAAAAATGTATACTGTGTCCGGAAGACAGAAGCAATATGTCACATAACCACTAAATACAGTTTTAGAACCCTGGTCACTAAATTGGAGTACCACCAAGATCCCCTTAGTGTAGTGTATGAGCTGCAGGGATACTGGTCAGGTCAGCAAGGAATCTGTGTAAGTCCCTGTGGGCTGAGCCTAACTGAAATTATGCCAGTGACTGCTTCTGTGCATAATCAGAATGCCACTGTAGTAGTAAATTCAGAGGCAGGTTTGTTTAGTTGATGGCACAGAGACCTGTGAATGGTTTAAGAGGCAGAAAAATAAATCCCCCTTTACAAAGTGCATTACAGTAATGTGAGAAATGCTCATCACTCAAAGTGTATCTGCCAGATGTAGGTATCATAAATAATCAATTGATGCAGTGCTCACATGCAGCCACCGTGTGTGTGAATCTGGGCCAAGGGGATGCTGCTGCTAGGTAGACTTGGTGTGATATTGTGAGATCAGGTGGAAGTATCTGAGATGTCAGCAGTGTAAGTTTAAATCTTAAGAACAGATTGTATTTGTACAATAAAGTCAACCTCTAACCTGCCAAACTGAAAAGAACTCAAGATTTCGTCAGTTTGACTTTGTTACCTCTTTTTATCACAGTTTTCTTATGTACAGAAAGAAACCAAACATACATTCAACATCAATATTACATCTAATGCATACTGAGAGAGCACAAACCTGCCTGGGCTCTGAGTTTTGGCCATTTTATGCAAAAACAAAGCACAGCTCCAGGCAGGTCTTCACTTTGCATTGCAGTTGCACCACTTCTGCACTTCCTTCTGGTATCTTGAGGAAAACCTTACCTACCAAAGCATTGCCAAGCCATCTGAGTGCTTGAGCAAAATAAAGAAAATAAATAACTGAAGTCCTTTTCCTTTTTTTTTAAAATTTCAGTTTCTCCAAAGGAAAAGAAAACTGAAACATTTCCAATGTGTCTGCACACATTCACACATGGACACAAAGATTTTGTGCAGGGTGAAACTCATTCATCTTTCATTCACATTAATACAGGAGATAGTCATTGTGTGGAAGATATCAGCATTTTGACAAGAGTTTTGACTCTAAAGTGATTACAGTTTTATAATGTGGTCATGATTAGCACCCAACTTCAAGTTTGGTTTTATTCTTCTTGTTTTATGAGGCATGGCTGATGTTTATTCAGTTAAATCTCCTCTAACTGTCAGTGTTGCTTAGCTTCTACCCTCATAGGTTCCCAGATGCTGTCAGGGGGTGTGTTAATCATCCTGCCAAACGATGCAAGTGCTGAACACTTGCAAAGGATTTGCTGCTCCTTGGCACTCTGGACCCAAATTTTAATGCAAATCCTTGCGTGTAGTTGGGAGCACACAGCATGCAGCCTAACCATCCTAAAGTTATTTGTGAAACCAAAGAGAACTTGCTCTGCAGACCATCAGAGTACTGTGATCAAATGGTTTCCCATTTGTCCTGCAGGAGCTGGTTCTCAGGGGAGTTTGAACTGTTAGATGTTGGCTGGCATGAGTAGACACTGTACCATCTACAGGGATGTGAGTTTTGACCCTGAAAGCTGCAAAGCAGCTTCTGCCAAGTGCTGATATCAGCAAGCCTGAGCAGAGCTCAGCTTTGCAGAGGTGTGCTGAGAGCATTTAAGGAGTTAGAGGTGAGCGAAGGGCTAAATTTGGGCTCTCATTGGTTAAAAATTCAAGTATATCTAGCTGTGGCTGGAACATGAAGGTGTTCAAGAAACATGTGGACATGGCACTCCAGGCCATGGTTTAATGGCAATGATAGTCTCAGGTTGATGGTTGCACTCAATGATCTTAGAGGTCTTTTTCAACTGAAAGGATTCTAAGAGTCTATATTTATCCCTGTGTGAGTTAGCTGAAGTATATCCTCACTACAGTTTCTCCTGACCATGCAAGGAGCAGCAGCTTCTGAGCTTTTCCTCCTCACACCCTCTCCTCCATCTCTTCTGGTTTCGAGTTTCTGTCCAGCATTGTTGCTTATGACCCTAGGCTACCCAATAGCAACTTCCCTGTCCAAAAGGCTTATCCTTGCTGTGATCAAACTGTCTCAGCCCCAGGCTGTATCTAGGCTCAGTCAGGGATGTGAACAGTGGAGCACCGTTATCTACTGGCCACAGCAAAGAAGAAAATTGGCTTTCATTGCAGCCCAGTTGATCTCTCAGAGGGCTGTCCAGTCACAGGGGCAGCACTCACTTCTGAAACAAAGATGTATGCTGGTTTGGTGTGCATTAGAGAAAACTTCACATTGGGACTTCAGTGTTGGGACTGAAGGAGTATTTCTGGTAGAGCTCAGAAATATTCCTGACAAAGCAGCTGGTAAGGCTATGCAGTCCTCTCCATGGAGAAGCAGCAGCCAAAGCATTTGTCCACATGGGTTCTACAAATTAAACATAACTGGATGCTGCACAATGTTTCCCCATGTGTTTGCTTTGCCCAGTGATTGTTTGCTGTACAGGCACCATGTAGCTCTGGAGTTTATCTTCAATAAATACTTTTGATTGTGAAGGCTTACATTGAAAATCTCTGGCCCTCACAAGTGACTACTTTTTTGGTCACTTGTGATCATTACTCATGATGAGAGGGTCATTTAAACTCACTGCTACCCCCTTGCTAGGGTTTCACAGAGCTTCATCTTCATTGCCTCCAGGCAGCTCCAGCCATGCTATCCTGATTCAGTGCCAAACTCACCCCTTGGCTCAGCTGTTGGAGTGAAATAAGCTGAGGGCATCGAGTCCAGTTCTAAAATAGATTTAAAAAAAAAATAATTAAAAATCTCTTTCAAATGTTTTGTCAGGTTTTCTCCATCCATTTTGCAGTGGCATTAGCAGCTATGCTGGCACCCCAGGAAGGAAGGTGGTGATAGGATGGGAAGCTGATCCCTGACAGCACCTGAGGATCAGTGCCCCCTTCCCCAGCTCCCTCCTTCACCTCCTGCTCTCTGCTCTGCTGCTGCCTCAGCTGTCCCCGATGCTCCTCAGGCATCCTCCATCTCCATTCATCTCACCAGAGCAGCACAAAACCAAGGCAAACATAGAAGTCTGCTTCATTATCTGTTGAGAGTGGTGAGCATCAGGGTCAGGACACAGAAAGCAGCAGGAGTCCCCTCATGGCAGCATCAGGCTGATGGAGGTGTTGAGAACCATGGCCCTTGTTTGCTATTTCTATACAGGCAAATCAAAACCATTTCTACTTTGGTGCAGATGCCAAGTTGGGCATTGGAAATGAGCACATACAGAGCAAGTGCTTCCTCGTGGGATGCTGAGCACACCTAAACACATGAAAAGCAGTGCTTGCAGTGCCTGGAGCTTGTTTACTTGTGGCAGAGAGCATCCCTCTCTCATCACAGCATGCCGTGGATGTGCACACATCCACCACGTCTCCCTTCTCAGCAGCTGGGCGGGAACAGCCACAGGGAAAACGAGCAAGGATCAAAGGGGAGCTGCAGGACTTGGTTCGTGCTGAACGGACCCTCCTCTTTAAATGTTATTATACAGACTAACACTCTGCAGTGATAGTGAGTGCTCCCTAAGAGCTCTGTACACACACAAAATAATCTCCAGGACACCCTGGTGTAGCAGATGGGGATGCCAGGGCTAGGGGAGAAGCATGCTGGGCATGGCAGAAATCAGGCGTAGTGCTGACTTTGTCAGGCTTAATCATCTATTTCTGGTCCTACATCCAGACCTTCTTTGTGTCTCTGACACATTTTCAGTAGACTCTGGACGATGTCAGAAGTGAAAATATGACTATTTTATTTCTCAGGTGGGACAATTTGGCAGAGAAAACAGATTTGTGCCCTGACTCGCAGCCTCTCCTGAGGTTCAGTTACCCCTTACCATGCCAGATGGACACCAGGCAGTCCTGACCTCATCTCCTGCTTCTTGCCCTCCATCGTCACTGACCCTCTTTCTAACTTGTTTTTCAGGAATATCTTCCAGGCTCCCTGAAATCATGTCAATAGGATCACATTCATTCTCTCCAGGAGGTCCTAATGGGATTATTAGAAGCCAGTCCTTCGCTGGCTTCAGCGGGCTTCAAGAGAGGCGCTCCAGGCAAGTACTGTGCTCTTTAAGGGGAATGTCCAAATCAGATCCTAAGGGAGGGTGACAGTGGGAAAGAGTGGAGAAAGGACTGCTTTCTCTCTGATTGCAGAAGGAAGTTGTCCAGCCTAAAAATCTCTTTCTTGCTTGTATAATTAAGCTGTTGTCCTTTGCCTGCGCTACGAAGTGTCTATTTGCCTCTCCCACATTTATGGAGGGCTTCCTCACATGCCTCAGAGCTGTGAGAGAATTTCAGAGAATCATTTTAATTTACTAACTTACACAGTGATCTTTTCAACATGTGAAATACACAGGAACATGATAGAGTTCTCACTGGCCCCAGTTTAAGACTGTTGCTACCTAAAAGACAGTTTTCCCATAGCCGTGCTGCTATGAATTCAGGACAGCTCCATTACCCTGGCAGGGCTGCCTTCATGTGCTGGGCTGCAGAGTCTTTCCTTGCATTGCCCTCTATATAGACAGGACTTTGAGCTTTGAGCCCTAAGGCACTTACCAAGTTATCCAGACTCTGATGTCCCCAGAGGCTGCTTCACAATTAATTTTAACTTGTGTAAAGTCTCCAAGTGCCAGACCACCAGATAGCAATTGAGGAGGAAAAGCAGACAAAGGGACACCTGCCATCATCAGCTCATGTCAACGATGGTTGTTAGATGCTGACCTCCCACCAGCAGAGTCACCAAAGAGTCACCTGTGTGCAGCACAACTATCATCACTTTGCTGTACAGAGCTCCCTGCAGTCCATGCTCAAGACCAGCAGTGTGATGCTGTCCTCCACATGGTCTTAACCAAGCCCCAGTCTTCCGTAGGAGCCCCCAAGCTTTATGCCTGTGATTATCTGGGCTCCCCTCTGTTTTTAGCAGCTGGATGTAGCTCAGCCCTTTTATGGCTGTGGCTGTGCAAAAGTGATGCAGGACAGGCATGGTGTATGGCAGAGAAGCGTCTGATGAAGCTCAGACTCTGTCTGGTGTTTCCAGACCAGTGTTCATATCTCAGCAAGGCAACAGGCACATCAAAAGCTGACAGAGTGTGTTCCAGGCTGCTCAGACCTCTTAACCTGTAAACAAATGCAGCCTTTAACTGGCAGGCACAGAAGTGGATTTGTTTCTGCTAGCAGAGATAATATCAGAAGATTTCTTCAAGATGTGGTCCTTTGAGATGGTTAATGATTTCTGGGGGTTTGCTTCTCTTTAATGTTGATTTTGCAGGTGTAACTCCTTTATTGAAAATTCTTCTGCACTCAAGAAGCCCCAAGCAAAGGTGAAGAAAATGCATAATCTGGGCCATAAGAACAGCACCACACCCAAAGAGCCCCAGCCTAAGAGGATGGAAGAGGTCTACCGAGCCCTGAAGAGTGGCCTGGAGTAAGAACCTTTGTCCCATTTGTTGATTGAATCTTTCTGCAACAATTTAGAGCTTAGAGGAAGATATCACAGGAACAAACATCCTTAATCATATCAGAGGAAAATGTATCTCTTGAAGCCCAGATTGTAAGTTAGGATTTGAAATATTTGTGTGGGAAATGAGGCAGAATTCCATTTCCACTCCAACTGCTAGGAAAGCTCCCAAAAGCTGAGATTTTGACTTTTTTTTTTTTTTTTTTCCCCTCCTAAATTTCCTAGAGCCCTATCCGAGGCTTGTATTGGCTTTAAGATAACATCTCAGATGATAAGGGGGCTTTTACCAGCCAGATACAAGAGCAGCGACTGAAAGGCACCAGCCCATAAACTAATCAGCAGATTAGCTTACTTGAAACTGGTTGTTGAGCGTAAGGAGAACGCTGAGCTCTTACACACAGCTAAGGAAGCGGCTCCTGTTTGCTCTCCCGAAGGCAGCAGGGAGCTGTTTTTAGGACAGATCGACACAAATGAGTTTGTGTCTAAAAACACATGCAGTGAGGAGTTTGTTGGGCAGACTTTGCTTTTGGATGGCCAGCAGCTGGCTGGTTGTGTGCAGCAGAGCTCACGTGTCCCTTCTCCGGTTTGCCTTTTCAGTGAGTATCTGGAAGTGCACCAGACGGAGCTGGATAAGTTGACTGCTCAGTTAAAAGACGTGAAAAGAAACTCACGCCTGGTACGTGTCACAATTTGGTGCTGTGTGGATCTGCAGTAACCTTCTCGAGGTGCTGGAGCAGCCAGGGAGTGGGAGTGGGATCTAGGGAATTGGCATTGATGCTCTTCTCCTGGACCTGTTGGGGTAAGTCCAGAGGAGGGCCGTGAAGATGATCAGGGGGCTGGAGCACCTCTTCTGTAACAAGAAGCCAAGAGAGCAGGGGTTGTTCAGCATGGAAAAGAGAAGGCTCTGGGGAGATCCAAGTGTGGCCTTTCAGTACCTGTGAGAAAGATTGGGAGGTATGTAATGATAGGGCAAGGGGTCATGGTTTTAAATGGAAAGAGATTTAGATTAGATGTAAGGAAGAAATTCTTCACAGGGGGTGTGGTGAGATACTGGAAGAGGTTGCACCGAGAGTTGGTAGGCACTCCATCTCTGCAAGTGTCCGAGGTCAGCTTGGGTGGAGCTCTGAGCAACCCGATCTGGTGGAAAGTGTCCCTGCCCATGGGCAGGGCTGTTGGACTAGATGACCTTTAAAGCTCCCTTCCAGCCCAAACCATTCTGTGTTTCTTACAGCCCTGGTCTTCTTGTGATTTCTGAGGAGTGACAAAACATTGCTTTGTCGTGGTCCTGTTATGTTGCAAAATTAATCACAGTTTCATGTTTTCTGTTGCAGGGAGTCCTGTATGATTTAGATAAGGTAAGTTACTCCCTTTGGTTTTGTAGGGAAGCACTAGCATCTGTATGGTCTATGTAGCTGGCATGGAAAACCTTTCTCAGCCAGTTCTACTAGCTAGCCCAACACCATTGAGAGAGAAGTTACTTGACAAATTGTGCTTGCATAGGAAGAAGTATTGCTTTTCTTGTCTTCCCAGAAGCTCTGATTCTTTCCAGTCATCTCCATCAGCCAGCTGTGCTCACTAATGTGGCATCAAACTTAACCCATCAGCCCTTTCCTGGGGTCTGTGGAGTTAAACTGCCTCTCTGGGATGTGTACTGGGAAAGAGTCAAACCTCTGTCAGGGAAGGAGGGAAGCAGAGAAGCCTATTTCTGCCAGCTGCTAGCCCTTAAATCCATCACCTTGTGCTACTTTGCCCAGCCAGCTCCCCCAGGTATGAGGCTGTCAGAGTCATGACAGGACTGGCTGTGGGAGTTGGGTCAAGCCCCAGATCACCCCAGTTCCTGCCAGTAATGGGAATGGAAAATTTGACAAAATTCAAATTATTTTCCCCTGTGTTTGGGTGAAACAAAAATAAAGTTTTCAAAACTTTCCTCAACAAGTCTGGCTTTTTTTCAGTCAAAATACAAAGCTTGGTTTTGCTGTTGAGAGCAGTTTGCTGAGCAAGAGACTGGATTTTGAAATAGAAAACCCAACCAGTTTTAATGTTGGTTTTCAAAGCACTGTAAATACTGCATTTTAGATCTTTAAAAGTTCTGGGGTTTTTTTGTTTTCTTTTTAAGAATTAAAAAACTAGGTGAATCCCATCAGAGAAAAACTCTTCTCTGTTTAAAAAAAATATCTTGGTTCCAGAAGTCAATGAGCACTATTTTCAGCAGCAGATTAATGGTAGTAAGGTGGGATGGGTTATTCCAGATTCGTGGGCAACAAATCCCTTGTGCATTTTAAGGAGGAGTCTCTGGCATTCATGGGCACTAGCAGAGCTAGTGTAGTGGTGTCTTAGTGATATATTTAAATGTGCCTCACCCTCTGCCTCTTCATCTCCTTCAGCAAATCAAAGCGGTCGAAAGATACATGAGGAGGCTGGAGTTCCACATTAGCAAGGTAATGACTGCTCCTATCATCTTCCCTCTGCATCTGCTCCTATGTTATTAAGGAAAAAAAAAACCCTTGGCCTCCTGCTGCCCCTCTGCTCCGTGGAGGCTGCCTTGATGAAGCCTCTCCCATATTCAGTGTTTTTGCTGTGATGGGCTGGTGGCTGGAGCCAAAGAAAGGCTTTCCACGTGGTTTGTAGCCCCCCTTGAGATCCAGCTGAGCCCCAGGACACACCTGCCTGCTTTTGGGTACAGAGAGAACACAGGGTCAGGCCCTTGCTGGGAAAATATCTCATTGTGTGCTTATGATTAAAGCATAGGTAGAAAGAGAGTTGCATCTGAAAGTGATTTAATTCAGCAGTTGTTTCTACCCATCCGCAGCAGCCAGACTGGATTTATTCCTGTATTTCACTGATGACACTTTTGTTGTGTGGTTTGGGGCCCACATCCACTTGATTATATTGGTGAGGATATTCAGTAGAGGTACTTATGATTCATACTAATACGTTTTAGAGCTGGACAAAGTCCATGGTGTGTGTTCTCTTGGGTATAAACATATCTGCTAGCGATTAGTTGCTTTTTTGAGCCTGACAAAAGAATGGATTATTTTTGATGGATGAAATGTCTTTTGAGAGTCATTTGAGAAGCATTTGCACAGCTTGAAGTGCTCCAATTATGACAACCCATCCAAACCTTTTAATTCCAGTCTTCTCTTATTCTTGGAACCTAAGAGATTAAAAAAAAAAAAAAAAACCCAACAAAAATAAAAAATCATAAGGCAATAGACTGAAATACTGTTCCCCAAACCACTTTCTCTCTTGCTGGCAACATGAATGGTAAAATTAGTGTTTAAAGAACATTTCCATTCAAGTCCTTCCCACTCAAGCCTGTTCAGAGCTGATGGTTCCTGGGATTATAATAGGACTGAAAGCAAGAGGTGAGGCTGGTCAGTATTACTCAGGCTTGCTGAGTCCATTAGTTCATTTCCGTAACCCACAGCAACAGAGACAAAAGGAACAGAGCTGTGCTGTGTTAAAGCTTAAGGGCTTGGACAGGTAAAGAAACATCTTTGTTTCTAATAACAGAGCTGTACCACATCAAGGCAGCTGGAATGCCTTTTGCCATCTACCCACCACTGCTCCATACAGGAAGCAGAGCAAGGAAAATGGGATGCACGGCAGCAGCTCCCATGTATTTGGTTGGGCAGATGGGCCATGCTCGAGTGGGCAGGAGAACAGCAGCCCCGGGTTAATGCTTCCCCCTCATGGCAGAAGTAAATACTAAGTGGCAGCTGTTTATAGTAGCTGTCTTTAACTTGCTAACTTGCAAGAAAAATAGGAGTGGGTATGACTCTCAGGAAGATATTTTGTGAACTCAAAATGGCAAAGTTTCTACCTGTGCCTCCATTTCACTTTGTTAAACTCTTTCACTTTGTAAAGTACCCCATTTTGGTTAGAGAACCTTCAAGTCAGGGGCTTCAGCCATCAGGAATTCAATCTGGCATTGGGAAAAGTCAACCCAAGGCTTCTAAGCTGTCAGAAAGAGCAATCCCATTCCAAACAAAAAAATAAAACAAAACAAAAAAAAAAACCACCTCAAAAAACCAGCACTTTTTTGTTAGAGATTAAGCAGGCTTGGTAAATGGGATTTGGAACATGCCTGGATTGTCACATCAGGCTCATCTCTAATGCAGCAACAGAAAGTCATAGACTGAGAAAGACAAGGCACTGGATGCTTTCATAGAGAGAATGTCTGCTGTAAAAAAATACACAGCTGAGCAACAAGCACCATAAGGCAACAGGAGATTGCTTGATGTCAGACATAAAAAAAGGGAAAAAATAGTCTAGGTAAAAAATAAATATCATCCTATCTTAGCAGGAACATTAGAAACTGAAGGAAGAGAGCTTCTTCTATTCCTTTCCTTCTCACCCTGATAAAGTCAGGTTAGAAAACCTACATTTCCTGTATCTGGTAGATTAAGTTTATACAAATATTCCTACATATCATAGAATCATAGAATCAACCAGGTTGGAAGAGACCTCCAAGCTCATCTAGTCCAACCTATCACCCAGCCCTAGCCAATCAACCAGACCATGGCACTAAGTGTCCCATCCAGGCTTTTCTTGAACACCTCCAGGGACGGTGACTCCACCACCTCCCTGGGCAGCCCATTCCAATGCCAATCACTCTCTGCCAAGAACTTCCTCCTAACATCCAGCCTAGACCTCCCCTGGCACAACTTGAGACTGTGTCCCCTTGTTCTTTTGCTGGTTCCCTGGGAGAGGAGCCCAACCCCACCTGGCTACAACCTCCTTTCAGGTAGTTGTAGACAGCAATGAGGTCACTCCTGAGCCTTCTCTTCTCCAGGCTGCACACCCCCAGTTCCTTCAGCCTCTCCTCATAGGGCTGTGTTCCAGGCCCCTCACCAGCCTTGGTGCCCTTCTCTGGACACAAATATCACTGTAGACTCCTACTGAACAGCTCAGATGCAGTAAGTGTTTACTCAGTGCAGGCATCAGAGGGACAAAGGAAACCACAGCATGGGGCACACAAATCCATGGCACTCTGAAACTAGATCCAGATGAGACTTTAAACAGTGTGTGACTAGGTTTTGCCAAACTGTCAGAATGCTTTAGGAATGTTGGATGCCTAAGTCATGCCAAAGGAGTTTAAGAAGAGTGGAAATTAGGTGAATGCTTTAGGGAGTGGTGTGACATCATCTGTTTCTAAGACCTGTACTTGTGCTGATTGTGACTATGATTCTGGGAGATGGATAGTGAGAATTAAAAAAAAAAAAACACTGCCTGCCTCCAGTACTACCTATTAGTCAAAGATTGCACAGCCTTGATCCATGGCTGACATCAGCAATACAGAAGACATTGCTGACCCTATTAAATGTGCCTGTTAAATGTCCCCTTTGGCAGTGTGGTGGTGCAGTTGTGTTTAAAAAAGAGTTCTTCCACATCCATACATTTGAGAAACTTGCTGCATGCCTGGCCTACTGTTAAGATTATACTTAACCCAGACAGGGGGTAGAAGGAGCAGCAATGGTTAAAGCCACTCAGGGCAAGCAGGTGAATTGCTGGCAGCATTTAGCATTGCTGTAATGAGACTTTTGCAGTGGAAGTTATTTTTATCGTGTGTTTCTTTTTTGTAGATGGTAACAGTATCACAGCTCAGCCCTCCATTAGATCTAACAGTTTGCCTGAGTTTCCTTGTAATGCAAATTACTGCCTTTTTGGGTTTTTTTGTTGCTGTTGAACTTATTTTGTTGGATTTTCTGGCTTCTTTTCACTTCACCTTCCTTGTTCCCACCAGGTGGATGAGCTTTATGAAGCCTATTGTATCCAAAGACGTCTCTGCGATGGTGCCAGCAAAATGAAACAAGCCTTTGCAATGTCTCCTGCCAGCAAAGCAGCTCGAGAGAGTTTAACTGAAATCAACAGGAGTTACAAGGAGTACACAGAGGTACATCCTCACCTGTTTAGTCTTTCACTCTTGCACTGTTTGAAGAAACTTTGGTTCAGGGAGAGTTTCACCCAGGTAAAAGAATTAAGAGAAAACTCAGCAAAGAAGAAGTATTATTTATTTGTGTGTCTTCTAATGACTCCCTGATGACTTATAAAGACAGGTTACATGAGCTCAAAATTGTTCCTTGAAATAGTAATGTTTAAGCTTTATGAGAGTGGGGTTTTAGCCAGGAAGTACTGCACCAGATAGAAGGAATAAATCTGCTCTGAAACTGTACAGATTCTAACTTATGTCTTTCCCACCCTGCAGATTTTGGGGTAGCAGGCTGGCTGGAATCTGCTGCATTCTATCCAGTTTTACTTGCTGTAATCAGTATCTGTTTTATTAAACAAGCAGTAGATGAAGAAGGGTCTTAATAGTGTTGCAAACATCCCAGCACACATGCTGTGACAACCTTCCTAAATCTGAAGGAAAAACTGGAGAATGTCCAGTACCCACCTCCCACAGTCTTTTTTCTTCATGTAGTCCATGTTTCTTAAGAGGTTAAATCATTCTGGGAGCTACTTTGGCATGGAGCTGCTTCTGGCACATGTCCTGGCTGGAGCAGACTGGGGCAGTGACCAGGTTACGCTTCAAGGGCCACGGCTGCCCTTTGCCAAGGGCTGGATTAGAGTGCAACAGAAGAAGAGCATGGGGTTACATTCAGCCCTGGCCTGAGCAGCCACAGCTCAGCTGTCATTTACAGGGCCAGAGCTAGCTAGCAAGGATGGCTCTGGCAGATTGATTTATTGCAGATATCTTTCACAGGATCTAAGGGGCTGGAAGGGACCTCCAGAGATCATCATGTCCAACCCCCTGCCAGAGCAGAACCATATAACCTAGTGCAGGTTGCACAGGAATGCATCCAGACAGCTCTTGGAAGTCTCCAGAGGAGGAGACTCCACAACCTCTCTGGGGAGTCCGTGCTAGTGCTCATCTGCATAACAGAATCTTTCTTTCTAAATAGCCTTGGGGAAAAAAAAAAACACAAAACAAGAACAAATAACATACAAAACAACAAAAAGAAGAGAAACAGAGAAAAACCAAAGAAGCACCAAAACAAAAGGCAGAAAGAGGGTTTGTCTGACATCCCTATTCTCTTTTTCCAGAATATGTGCACCATAGAAGCAGAGCTGGAAAACCTATTGGGGGAGTTTTGCATCAAGATGAAAGGTAATTAATTGCCTTTTCACCTTTCCCTTCTTTCTCCTGAATACTTGCTATGCATGCTAGTGAGGGCATCAAGACATGCTCATGTGATGTGTAGTCATGACAGGTGTGGTTTTCCCTCACCACCTTTATTGCTGAACCTTCAAACCCCCAAATTACACCCCTGGATCACAGAAGCAGAAGCACCAGAACTTACAGAGAGACTTTCCAAGATGCTGCTGCTTGTTTTCAAGGCTAATTACCTCTCTCAAATGCTCCTCCCAAGGGCCAAAGCAATTGAATTTCAAAAGCTGCTTTACCTTTTGTCTCTATTTCCATAATCCTTTAAGAAGATAACTGGACAATTATGTGAATGCCCATGGAGCTGAAGTTCAAAATGCTTTCTTTACTTGATTTCAGCTCTTTCTGAATTTTGCTGATCATGATCATGACTATTTTTGACCAAACATAAAAAAAAAAAGCGAAGACCTGGGTGTAGTTTAACCATTTAAACCATTTAAACCATTAGATAACTCAGTGGTGCCATTCACCTCTCTGTTTTATTCCTTGTCTTCATGACAGGGACTTTATGGGTTTGAATACAATGGAGTCAGTTTTCCCTGAAGTTTCAGTGAATCAGCAGGTGTTGTTGGTGCTCTTATCCCTTTAAGACTCAGAGTTTTAAAGAAGAGATTGTGGGGGAACATCTCTTTTAGATCCTCAGTCACTGGCATGAAAATAGTTCTGTGAAAAAAAAATCAACAGCAAAGTATTCACTCACTCTTAATTCTTCTCTTGCAATCTTGCCAGCTTAAAAAAAAAATCCACTCTGTTGCTGATGGAGTTTTCAGAGCTCACAAATCTCACACAGGTTTTTGATTCTGCTTGCCTTGTCATACTTGTGAGTTAGTTGTGACCCATGGTTGCCCTGCATAAGGCATGACCTAGCTTAGGTTAAGTTAAAATAGTTACTCCATGCTCCCACTTTAGAGAATAGTGCAGCACCTGTTAGATTTCTCCTGGCTCCATCCCACAGCACCAGACCTTAAGCCTTAAAGTCCTTACTCTTCAGTACTGGAAAGGCAGTCAAAGATGGATAGATACCAAGTTACAGGATGGACACACAGAGATTGACTGGGGTAATTCTGTGCAAAGCCCCACAGCAGAACTGCAGCATGGACATACTGAAGTGATGATCTTCATACAAAGTGATCATCTGAAGTGATCATCNTACCATTCTATGATTCTAAGTAAACAGGAGGTGGAATAGTGGAATAGTGTAGAAAGGGAATTGCATCAGGACAGATCCCTTAGGGTGTTTCCTTACCTGCTGTAAAAGCAGTGCAACGCACACTTCCTGCCAGCAGGACGTGTTGCAGATGTCATGGCATCACAAATGGCTGGACTGAAAGGGTCTTACCCCTTCTCTTTTGTATGCACAAGTTCTCCAGCAAAGTTCAAGAGCTCTCCAGAAGGCAGCTGCTGTGCTCATGTGCAGGAGCAGAGCACAAACCACAAACTGCAGCCACTTCTGAACGCAGCGATAACAACATAAAGAAGCTTGAATTAGAAAGTGGCAAAGTGCTGCATCATTAAGTATTCTCTAATTAGGACATCTAAGATTTCTATCTAGATAATTTTCCCTAGGAATACAAATCCAAAAGGACAATCCAGCCATTGCTATTGCTAAAGTTCACAACAGCTCCAGCATAAAAACTTGCAGATCATGCAGCAAGCTCCTCCTTTATGTTATACTGCAGCATATCCAGCTAACTTTAGGATCTCATTTAAAATCAAAGCATTCCTCTCCCCAAAGCTTATCTGTTCCTAGTCATTCCAGTGAAAGTTATTTTTATTTTGTGCCCTCTGTCACTTATGCTGAAAGGAAGCCAACCTACACAGTGCTGTCAGGAAGCAGGGGACACACACTGTGTTTTTGTGACTAACTTTCTCTTTTCTTTTTAAAGCCTAATCATTTTTCAAAATAATGATAATAAACTTGCCAGCAGGCTTGGATTACTGCTGAGGATTGAGCTGTTGAAATTAAATAGGCAAATCCAGCATGGAAATGTAGAAGTTCCTGTATGGAATCTGCATGACCTGTCTGGTGTACAGGAAAGAGCCAGGGGAGCAGGAGGTGAAATGCTCAGCCCTTTCACGCTGGCCTGATGCACCAGGGGCTCTGTGACATGGAGCTCAGCACCAGTGTGCTGGTTTTAGGCTAATTGGAATATTTTAATAAAAAAAATAGATTATAGGCTGTGAAAAGCAAGCAATGGTGATGCCTGCTTCACTCATAGACTTGCTGAGATGTATAAAAACAAGGACACAAACATAGATAACACAGAGAGAGTCTCTCTCTGGGAGCTGCTGTGTCTTCTGGTTTTCTGCTGTGTAACCCAACTAATCACTCTGCTTCTAACCCCCCTTGCCCATCCTCCAAACACACCTTGCATGTAAGGCAGACCCTGGGATAAGGTAGAGGGGTGGAAAGAAAGGTGGAAGGGTGGTTGGGAGCCCCTCCTGGGGACTCTGATTTCTGGGAGGGGAATTGTGTTTCTGTATTACCTTTAACTTGTGTATTTCTGCATATAGCTGTATATATATTGTAATATATTGTGTAAATATCTGCTTGTATATTGTGCTAAGCTGTGAATAGAGCTTCAGTCAACTTCCAGCTGGCTGAGTCTAGTCTGGGTGATTTTCTTAGGCTGGGGGGGCATGGAACTCCCAAACCATCACAACCAGCAACCACAGTCCACATGTCCAGCCTCTTGTACATGCTGAATGAACTTCAGGTGGCCTTGCCACTTTTCCACAGCCAGGGAATGACTCTATCCCCTAATTACTTATGCTGACACACTGGAGCAATCTCCCTTCTCATCTGCATTGCAAGCCCAGTGGTTCTACAGCTGTGTGAGATGGTACACTAGAGCCTCCTGCCATGTGCTTAGTCTTCAGAAGCCATTCAGTTACCCAGAAATTGTTTCCTATTAAAGTACTTATCCCCTTTAATCAAGTCAGTGCTTAGAGCCCTCTTCAGCACGCTGAAGAGACTTCACCAGCGTGGTTGGGCCAGTCACTGCTCACAGACCTTGCCTCTGGACAATATCCATGTGGAGTTTTAAGATGTGTTTCCCTGCCCACCTTACCCACTGAGCAAAGACAAGGCAGTTTATTTGTCTCTCATACTTTCAGTGATGTCTCCCAGCAGAGATCAAATTCTCTTACAAAAGTGTGCCTGGGGAGAGAGAAGCAGCAGTGGAGTGCTAGTAAGCTTTAATTATGTATAAACAGTAAATAAATTAGAAAGGAATTGGTAATATGAGCTTTGTGCAGAGGCCTCTGTTCTGCTAAATAGTAAGATGAGCAAAGAAAGCTCTTTCCTGGTCAAAGAAATGGAAGAGGATGAGCAGATCACAGGCACAGGGACCGTATGCAGGGATCTGCTAGCAGGACTAATTCAGCCCAGTAGACAAGCCAAAGACAAAGCCTAGACAAAGCCTAGGGGTCATTGTACTTGCCTTGATTTTAACACACTCATATATGTTCAGTCATGGCATTTAGGCATGACTCCAGCAAGTTTTTCCTTCCTTCCTCTGCCACCAGCTTTGTGTATGTCCTCAATATGGTTTATTCAAGCACTGCAACACCAGAGGCATAGCTTTAGGCTTGCCCAGGCAAAGCTGAGTAAATCTTTACATGAAAACAAGTGCAGTAGCAGCTTATTGAGGAGATCTGTGAGAAAGGAGAGGTTCCTAGCTGAATCTTGTAGAAGAGAGGTTACAAGGCCAAGAGAGGGAGAGCAGCTTCCCTGGGATTTCAGCATGGTTTCCCAGGAAGCTTTCATTTCATATGCACAGTGACAATATAGAAATAGCATCACCACGTCTTGGCTTTCAAAAAAAAAAAGCAAAAAAAAGCAAACATACCCCACGAGGGCTTTGCTGCACTTCTCCCCTTCTAGGGAAAGCTAGGACAAACCTCAGATGTCAGTCATGTTTTGTGAGGTACTTCCTGCTGAGACTCTGATAATATGGGAATGATCATGGTGTGGAAATACCAAACAGAAGGAGCCTCTCTTGTGTTTCTTTTAAGATGTGCTAAAAAGGAATCTGTGTTACAATGTGTAGCTCAGTCTGATTAGTGTTAAGCTGCAAGCACTATGTAGCAACCAGATCTTGCCTACATCTCATGATAGTAAGGGTCTTAGGCTGAATTCCTCAAGCCAGATGATATCAGGAAGCTCTTTCTTCTTTTCCTATAATATTATATAAAAAGGAAACTTTGAACTCTTGTAGGAAAAAAAAAGCTGGAAAGAATAAATCTTTCCTATACAAGAAACCACAACCCAGTGAAGTTTATACAAAACTAAGAAAGAAAATGGAAGAAAATTAGGAGGAGCTTGGGATTATTCTTGGTGTGGAGGGCATGGAGGCAGCAGCACCCTCAGGCACCCTGCAGTACCCTACACCCTGCTGCCAGGCATTGCTGCACCTTGGGCACTCAGCTGGGTTCTGCTGTGCCCCAGGCAGCCTAGGTGCCCTCACAGCTCCTCTGTGTCTTTGCTTTCCAGGTCTGGCTGGCTTTGCTCGGCTCTGCCCAGGAGATCAATATGAGGTAAGTCTGCGCTGGTTTGTGATTTGTTTAAGAGCAAAAGAATCAAAAGGTAGGCAGATGTCTGCTGCCTTTTCACATCAGCACCCCAAGAAACAGTTATTCTTTTTCTGTATACACTCTCAAAAACTTTGCAGTTGTCTTTTTGTCTGCTGGGTCAGAAGGTCTGTCAGAAGACCTGACAATTCTTTTTGGATCAGTAGGTGATTGATATTTGAAGTACTAAAAGATCTTTGCCTTTTTTCTTTCTTCTTTTATATATATATATATATATATATATATAAACTTTTAAGAATCTTATTAAGGACAGACTTTTCTAATTCCCCTCAAAGTAACCTCATATGCTCCATCCCATGCATGCAAAACAAATTGAATACATCCTTGCTAGCATCCTTATTGGATGCTTTAGGCTTTACTTCATCATGAAGCAGAGCAGCAGAAAGACACAGAACAACCATTTCTTGAGGCCCAGACATGGGGCTGTGTCAGGATCTCCAGTCACAGCAGCATTCCAGTGGAGAACATCAAGGTTAATGAGAGATGGATTACAGTAGAAGCATCCAGCTTGTAGGCAGAACAGAGATAACCCTACAAGAAATTCACAGTGGCTTGGTAGGAGATCCCCCCAGCTCGTGCTTCCCAGCTGCCTTGATTCATTTGTTCCCACTCTCATTCCCTGTGACAGATCTCTTACACCTGCCAGCAGTGTGTGCTTCCTCTGCAGGGCCCATTAGTTGGTGAGGGTCTCTCCCAGCCAGCCCCATAGCCCAAAATGGAATAAATGGAATTGTTGCTCTTACTGCTTCAAATAGTGTTCCTGCACCATGGGTCTCATTCATTTCCATCATCAGCCAGCCAGTCATGCAGCTGGGAAGGCCTTTGATGGGAGATGGCTAAAAGCCATCCTGCCCTCACCCCTGCCTGGGAAGGCAGCAGACCCAGCAAACTGTAGACTTTAGAAAAGGCCACAGGGGCTTTCATCTCACCCTGCCATATCTCCCTCCCTCACACACACACACACACACACACCCTTCCTCCACTACAGAATTAAGAGTGGAGAGAGGCAGAGATTCTGCAGGACAGACCTTTTGCTTCTAGCTCAATGGGAAGCAGAAAGGCAGCACCTACATCACTAACTTCTGCAACCTGCTTCAGGCCCTTCCAGTGATTTTATTTCTGATACCTGTTCATCATGAGAGCAGATTTCAGCAGACAATGAGAGGATTTTCATTTTTCAGATTTTCATGCGTTACGGTCGCCAGCGGTGGAAACTGAAAGGCAAAATAGAAGTGAACGGCAAGCAGAGCTGGGATGGAGAAGAAATGGTTTTCCTCCCTCTCATTGTTGGACTGATCTCCATTAAGGTATGCAGGCTGACTCCTTTGCCTGCAAGAAAGGCAGGAGTCAAGAAGCATCATAAGTGTCTCCAACACTAGTGAAGCACTAGAAGTCCAATCTAGATGGTACGAGACTGTAACTGGTCTGGGAGTCCTGCAGGAGAGGTTGTCCTAACACTGCCCAGTCTGATGTCATGGCCACACTGACATGTCCAATTCCAGTTCTGGGCCTCTTAGTTTAAGAAAGATGTTGAGATGCTCAAACATGTCCAGAGAAGGGCACCAAGGCTGGTGAGGGGGCTGGAGCACAGCCCTGTGAGGAGTGGCAGAGGGACCTGGGGGTGTTCATCCTGGAGAACAGGAGGCTCAGGGCAGACCTCATTATTCTCTACAACTACCTGAAAGGAGGTTGTAGCCAGGTGGGGTTGGGCTCTTCTCCCAGGGAACCAGCGACAGAATGAGTGGACACAGCCTCAAGCTGCACCAGGGCTTGATGTTAGGAAAAAATTCTTCACAGCAAGAGTGATTGGCATTGGAATGGGCTGCCCAGGGAGGTGGTGGAGTCACCATCCCTGGAAGTGTTTTTAAAAGACTGGATGGGGTGCTTAGTGCTATGGTTTAGTTGATTAGATGGTGTTTGGTAATAGGTTAGACTTGATGATCTTGAAGGTCTTTTCCAAACTGGTTAGTTCTGTGAGTCTGTGACCCTTGCCTTACTCTCCAGCAGTCCAGATTCTGTGTAGCAAAGGAAGGGAACAGTGCAAACCTGTTTGCTGACAGTGTTCAGGAAAACAGCAGTGAAAAACCCCACACCAAAAAAATCCCACCACTGCTGAGTTTGTTAATACTGCTCAGACAAGAGACCAGCATCTGTTGATCTGGAGAAATACACAAGCCTCTCATTTGGACATATAAGGTCAAGTTGGGCAAAGCTGGAACAGTCCTGAGGTCCAATATCACCACCCTGCACTGAGCAACAGTGCTACAGTGTGAGGTCGCAGGGCTGTGAGGTTTCTGCTTCCAGTGAGGTGGGGGCTTGCAGAAAAAACACTTTTCCTCCCAAAACAGAGTCTTTCCACCACTTCCCAATCTCCTTTTTGCCACAGGTCTCCTCACACACTTTTCTTCCAGCCTGAAGTCCCTGTGCTTTCCTTTCAACAAGCCTCCAGCCTAGAGATTTCCATTCCCTGACCCCTGCGTGGAAATTATTGTCTGGCTAGGCAGCTCAAACAGAGGAGTGTCTTGGAAGTCTCATGGGAAATGTCCCACTCAGACACCGCAAAAACTTGATGAAAAAAATGCAGGTGATTACAAAATCACCAACAAAATAATCCCAAATGTGTGAGACAGGAGGTTTTCATGGAATGTCAAGCTGTGACACAGGGTGAATCACTCTCCCCAATCTAACAGCACGGATTGAAGGTGGAAGATGAGGAGATGACCTTTTCTTACATCACATAAGCTGCAAACAAGAGTCCCAGTGCTATTAAAGTTAATATGTATATTCTCACCCCTTTTTTGGACTGTCTCCAAAAATTTTCACATGGAAGGGTCAGGAACTGACTTCCAAGCAAACAGGCAAAGGTTTATTTGTATAGGAGCTGCATATACAACGGTCTGTCTGAATTTTCTGGAAGGTTTATCTTTAAGTACAAATACTGCTCTACTATAAAAGCATGTAAGAAGGTGGTTCTTCACCAGTAGATCCATGGAAGTCCCCACCAAAGGCCATCATAGATGCAAACATGGCTCCAGATTTACAGGAGACAAATACATAGAAGGGAGCTCCTTTGGGAATTACTAAATAGGCCAGCTGTCTCTCAAGGAAACTGTTCATTGCTGAGAGAGTACTGAATGGGCAAATATCTGATATGCTTTCCTTGTTCTCACTCTTCCTCTGGGCTCTGCTTATGGTCAGCACAAAAGACTGGGTAGCCCCTTGGTCTGAGCCAGTATGGTTTTTCTCTTCTGGTGTCCACTAAAGAAAATGTAGATGCATGATCATATGCAACTATGGTTATTTTTTTTTTTTAATCAGAATTTACCCCTAAATTATGAGGATGCAACAGACATGGTCATATTTTAGAAGTCTTTTAGGAAGGTGTCCAGGCCAGACAATCAAAGCTATGTTTGCCTTATAATCAAGGATTGCAATGCCTTGTATGGTCCTAGATAACCTGTTCTTGTCTCCTACAGGTCACAGAAGTTAAAGGACTTGCTACTCACATCCTTGTGGGAAGTGTTACTTGTGAGACAAAAGACCTCTTTGCAGCTCGGCCTCAGGTGGTTGCAGTAGACATTAACGATCTTGGCACAATAAAGCTGAACCTTGAAATCACCTGGTAGTAAGTAGAGCTGGGCAGGTGGTTGGTCAGCAGATGGGCTGGTCAGCAGATGGGCTGGTCAGCAGATGGGTTGATCAGTCAGTCTGTCAGTTAAGCAACTCCAAAAATTCAAAGAGAAAAGGTCCATCCATGTGGTCTCTTCTCTTGATTTTGCTCTCTGCTGAGGCATATAGGGAAGAAATTGTGGCCCAGGTTTCAGAGATGAGAAACAGTTGTTGGTCAGCCACAGGTTCCCTGTGTTACCTGGGGCAAATGTGCTTGTGTCAAGCTCGTTGCCTGTGCCTAGCTACAGCTGGTGAGTACTGACATTGAGGCATGTGAAGCAGTGATGGCAGATCACAGACTTGCCTACAATGTGTACTTTTTCCCCAAGACCGAGAAAGGGACATAACTGAGTCCTCATATATTCATTTCATCTTTTTTAATATTAGTGTAAAATCCATTGGGGTTGCCCTGGGTTTACAGTAGCACAGCTAAGCTCAGAAGTTGGGGCACCTTTAAAAGCTGGCTTTGAAGGGCTTCCTGCACCATGAGGGTGGTGGGAGATCTGGCATCATCCATTGTGGGCGTGGTGCTTAGGGACATGGCTTAGTGGTGGAGTTGGCAGTGTTGGGTTTGCAGTTGGGCTCAAAGGCCTTAACTGTCTTTTGCAACCTAAAGGATTCTATGATTCCATCTGCTTTGGCCAGCATAGGTAAGCTGATGGTGTTAGGATTCAAACCCATTTCACATGGCACTTTAATGAAAATAGTAACTGCCATTTCCAAAGAATTATTGATGCTTTTAGCTTCTACAGTTATGTGCTTTTCCCTGTAATGCAATAAACATGAAGCCAGCAGTAACAGCTACTGGTTTCCTTGATAATGCAACAGCTCTGCTAATAGCAGAACATCTTTCTCATTAGTATGTGTGACACTTGGCAACTCAAATCCAAGAATACTTTTTATGTGAGAAGAATAACAGCAAACTACACCACATAAATGATTTCTGAGAGTAGAACACTTTCATCAGAACTGAAAGCCACACTTCTGAGCTGCTGTCTAATTAACAACGTTTTTCTTTTAAACACTTCTGTTCAAAAAACCTGCTACCTCTGGGTTTTGATGTGCTAATAAACCACCTTTTCAAAAGTCCTTTCTGTGGACCCGAAATTTCTCCTCACTCAACCTAACAACCATTATTGTTTTTTTTTTCTGCTTGTGTGTCCATAGCCCCTTCGATGTTGAAGACTTGACCCCATCCACTGGGAATGTGAGCAAGACATCTGCTCTTCAGAGGAGAATGTCCATGTACAGCCAAGGCACTCCTGAAACACCAACTTTCAAGGACCACTCATTCTTTGTAAGCTCTTTTCAGCTTCATGTTTATGTAATGAGAAGCCCTAAAGCAGTTAGAACACTGCAAATGCTTCATTGCTTTACACATCTAAGCTTTTATACCCTGGTTCCAGAAGGTTACCCTTAAAAAGTGCATATAAAGCAAGTGCATTCCTAGCTGCTAATCCCAAAAGAAGGTGACTGTGATTCTGGCATCTTTGAAACTATGTGGCCAGCTGTTGCACATGTATTCCTCACACCTGGCTGCTGTAATGATTCAATAATCTTTATGAAATGTGTCTTCAATTTGTAACAGTAGTTAAACAACCATTGTGGCACCACTTTTTACAGTGGCCCAGGATAATATTTGCCCCTGTACTGAAGATATTCACAGGGGGCTCTTGCAGTTTGCATGAGTACAATTCTGAATGCTTAATCAGGACTGTGTATCAACCAAGCAGGCCATCTGTACAGATAGGGATTTCACAAGGGCTGCATCCCATGCCTGTAGTTTAGTGCCCTGCTACAAAGCATTGCTTTCACTTGCCATTCCTCACACCCTCTTTGCTTTAATCATTGAAGAAATGGCTGCATCCCCTGCAAGACAGGCCAAAGCTGACAATCTTAGACGCTCTGCAAGACACTTTCTTTGACAAGCTTCGCCGCAGTCGCTCTTTTAGTGACCTGCCATCGCTCAGACTAAGCCCAAAAGCAGGCCTAGAGCTATATGTGAGTTCTGGTTTGTGCTTGGTGAAGGACTTTTTCAGTCCCTGGGTGGCATCTCTTTTCCCATGCATGCTGCATATGTTATTCTCTGTTGCAACTCACTCATTTTGCTGACTGATTAAAGGGGAGAACATGACTGTGAGCCCATGCTGCTCACATTAAATTCCTCTTGGTTTATACAGGGGTAATGATCAGAAGCCAACTATCTGTGAGTGGAGAGCAGGGTGAGAACACAAGCCAACATGGTATTGTTGAAAATCACCTGCCTCACTGACTGATGTTATGTATTTGCCTACTAAATGTGACTTTCAGATGCTAGAAGCATGAGCAAGTCCAGGGAAAGAAGAAATGAACCTTTGAGTGTAATTATATCTAGGGGAATAAAATCTCCTACTAGCTCTGGGAAAAAAAGCTGCAAGTTTTGGACACTCTAACTTTACACACCTTACCACTTACCAACAGATGAATGCCTGCAGTTCTTTGCTGCAAACTGTCAGCAAAATAGTAGTTGCCTTTTGTATGTGCTGTGCATCTCCATGAATTGGCCACATAGCAAAGCAAGATTCATAGGTCTGATAGGCAGTTTCTGACTCCTACAGTGACTTTTTCCCATAGGACAGTCAGAAAGATGAACATATGCATATCCTGTGGTCATTTTTTGATCTGTATACTCTGGTTTTGCTTCCTATATGATCAATGCCCTGGTCAGTGTGCCACCACACAATTCTTCTGTTTCATTTTGGCAGAGCTTGTGTTGAACAGGACTCCTGTGTAACTCACATTCAGCAAGCACTTAGAGATATCCCTGCTGCATGCAGAACACACTCAGCAGAAAAGTAATAGCGTAGCACTATCACCACAGTGATGTTACTGTATGTAATAGTGCCATGGCACTAGAGAAACTTGTGGAGAAAGTGTATTAAATGTTAGGGATTGCTGCTTTAGAATTCAGAAAATAAATGCAATGGAAATCAACAACAGGTATGAAAATGCAGAGGAGGTGGCTCCCATGCAACCCCATTGAAAAGAGAGATGCTGCAGGAACTAGAGCAGTGCACTGGAAATGCTGTCTGAGGGAATCTGGCAGGACAAGCAGAATTTGGACTTCTGTTCTGGGACTCACTTCCTAGAGCTCTCTGCTTACTAGAAAGATTCTGAGCCCAAGTTTTCCAGTAGTGTTCCTGCTGAAATCAGGAGCCATGCCAGATGAAAGGCAAGTTGGATTAGAGAGATCTTTCCCATCTCTCAAGTCTTGAATGACTCTTTAACCTCTCTCCTTGCACTTTTCTTTCCTGGGCACATACTGTAGGATTTCTTTCTCTTTCCAGTGCCACACATAAAATGTTTTCTCTCTCTTATTATCTTTTCAGTCGAATTTGCCTGACGATGTCTTTGAAAACGGAGCAGTGACCACCGAGAAGCGACCTCTTTCTTTCACTTTTGGCGACCTGCCTTACGAAGACCACCTGCCCCTTGCTAACTCAGCAGAGTCCTCTTCTGCTCACGTCAGCTCCAGCCCTGACATCACCGCAGCCGCCAGCCAGCACCAAGCTCTCACCTCCTCCAAGAGCTCAAGTCTGGACTGCAGCAGCGGTGACTCCCGCAGAGACTCTGTCACTGAGGCGAAGGAGCCGCCCTCCCAGGCAGAGGGAGCAGCGGGCGAGAACAAGACCGCCCCAAGGGCAGCTCCTGAAGTTCGCCGAAAAACCTCCGACGCTGGGAGCGATCAGGTCTTTATAGAAACAAGCGTGCCAGTGTCTCTGCTGCAGGACACGGATGAAGGCTCAGAGCTCAAGCCTGTGGAGCTGGATACCTATGAGGGCAACATCACAAAGCAGCTGGTAAAAAGGCTTACATCAGCAGAAGCACCCATGACCCCAGAGAGGCTGCCGTGTGAGGGATCAATTAGTGGGGAATCAGAAGGATATAAGTCTTACCTCGATGGAAGTATTGAAGAAGCCTTGCAAGGGCTTCTCTTAGCTCTTGAGCCTCATAAAGAGCAATATAAAGAGTTTCAGGACTTGGACCAGGAAGTGATGCATCTAGATGACATCCTAAAAGTGAGTACATTTTCAGAAAATAATACTACCCTAAAGAAGATCTCAGTGGATAGAATCTCCTCCCCTTCCTCGCAAACATCAAAGTAGGTTTTTTGGAGATCAGTACAATCTGCAGTAGCAGTAGATCTGCTCCTGCTGGAAGCATCCCTTCAGAGTGTTGTGTTTTTAAATTTGTTGGCAATATGCTTACTATAGCCTTGTCTCCTCAAGCAGTGGACCTTTTAATCTGATCAAAACCTGGGGGAAAGAGAAAAAGGTGCAATGGCAGAGCAGTAATTAAACTATACCCTTCTCCTCAGGAACCATTTGTGAACCCATTGCTTGTGTCATACTGGAGATCAGATTGTAGCCACCCTTTTGCCTTTGAAACCTGTGGGTAGCATCCTCAGCAGGTGTACTTTAGCAGACTACCTCTGAGCTCTGTGGAGCTGTGCAGATCTACACCACCTGAGAATCAGGCCTTGTAACCATAGAAGATGACTTTCCTAAATTGCCAAAGGGATTTGGAAGCACAGATCTTACTGAAGGGTGCTGCCCCTCCCCATTGCCTAGGCTGCTTCTGAGCCTTCTGTTTTTTTCCCCCATCCACGTTTAAAGGAGAGACATCCTGTCATTACACCAGGATGGGCAGAAAGAAAATTAGAAAGTTGAAAATGAGAAAGAAGAGATTTGCATGTGTGTTGTTAATATGTTTACTGCTGATCACTGTGACTCCTGTCTCCCCCATGAATAACTACTCATGATGCATTACTGTGCAAAGAGTATTATATGGGAATGAATCATTTCAAGTGCTTCATATTCATATGCAAGTTTGCCTACTCTAGTCACTTAAGCATCATCATTAAAAAACCTGTCTGAGGAGGAAGGAGGAAAACATTTCTCCTTCAGCATTATCTTTTTACAAAGAAATTCTGTTAAGATCCTTGTTTCCCTGGGTGTTTGCAGCTGGATGGTACTTTCCCAAATGAAGTGCTTTTTTGACAGCTCGCAGCCCATTTCTTGCACTGTTTTCCAAGGAGGTTCAACCAGGCAAAGTTACCAGTGCTAGTATTTTTTAACTTTGTGGGTGCTCTGCAAAGAAGCCAACTATCCAAACAGCAGAGGGACAATGGAGACTGCTTATTTACACTCCTTCTGCCAGAAGTTGCAATGTGACAGACATAGGATGGGTGGGAGAAAACAGCCATGCACAGGCAAGATTCCTGCACTCTCCAGTGGGACACCTCATCCAGATCTGCTTCTCTCTACATTTCACCTATTGATCACTTTGCAGACCAGCACAGCAACTCCAGCAGCTCTGCTGGGTTCTCCATGCAAAGAGGTTGGGCTGGAATCCAGCTGGGACCGAAGAATTCTCTCTTGACCGTATTAGATGGACAGAGAAAAGGAGAAGTCCACCTGTTGCTCTTTGCTTTTCCCTGAAGAAGCTGCACTACCTGCCCTGAAAGAAACAGTAGCCAAAACCATTGGTGCTGGGAAGGAAGCAGAATCCAGCACCTGCCTCTGTCACAGATCGGCTTGGAAGTGTGTTGGAGCAGCTGATCACAGTATGGCCAGTTGAAGGAGCCAAGCATCCTATGTCACCAGCATTGCTCCTGTGTGAAAACAAATTGGAACCAGAACTCCAGCTCCCCTCAGCTCTGGGGGAGATGGTGCTGAGTCTGGTCTTGGACATCAGTGCATTTCTTTCTTCTGAGACAAAGTCCTGACTCCTGATTGGGACTGGAAGATGTGGCTTGTGTAATGGTCCTGATGGCTCCTGGTTGGTTCTGATCAAACAATCAGTGCTAAAGGTGTTTAAGTCATTGCACAAACCAAGGGAGGTGATCCCTCAAATTACATCTGATCATGCCACTCTGTGAGCATGTCTGGATGAATCACCACATAGCATCAGGGCCTTTGATGCTTCCTACAGCAACAGCAAGACTTCAGTCCAGCAGTGAGATGGAATGGCTCCTCCCTGCCTCTAGCACTGTTAATTTCTGAGTTACAATACTGCCTTTCTCTGTCACCTAGGAACCTGATGCCTGAGTGGCTTTTCTTTGATAAGTCATGTGGCTTAAAAGAGACCACAAAAGTCTTCTCATCCTCAAAAATAAATGTGACCAAATTAATTCCTGGCTAAGGTCCACTGGATTTACACCTGGGAAAAAACCCTGTAGTGCCACTGGCATTTGCAAACAGAACAGCAATTACAGAATGTGCCCTCCTCTTTTGGCTAGCAGTGCACTGATTGCTGTCTCTGCTTTTGGAGGATGCCAAAAGCTGCATCACTTACATTCAAGGTGTACTTCTCATTTCTATAAAACACATCAAATTTTGCCTTTCAGGATTTTTCCTTTGGGATAGGATGGGGAGGAGGACTGGAAGGAGTTTCCCAGTTCTCAGCTTTTTTTCTGTATATGCTATGAATATGAAGGTTTGAAATGAAACACCCAATAAAATGAAGTTTTAAAAATAAAATCAAGGATTTGAAATTTTTAAAAGCTTTATCCTTTTTTATTTTTTTTCTTTTCTTTCAGTAGTAGCTAATATCTGGGGTTTTCATTGGTTTGTTCTGCCTTTGCAGTGCAAGCCAGCAGTAAGCCGAAGCAGGTCCTCCAGTTTAAGTCTAACAGTTGAAAGTGCTTTAGAAAGCTTTGATTTCCTGAACACCTCTGACTTTGATGATGAGGATGGTGGTGGTGTGGAGGTTTGTAATGGTGGAGGAGGTGCAGACTCAGTCTTTTCAGATACTGAGATTGAGAAGAATAGGTAAGTTTGCAGTAACTGCCAGCTGTGCTTATGCCAAACTGATACCCCAGCCCTTTGTTGCTAACAGGGCATCCCGGTGCACACATTATTCAAGGAAGACTGACTAATCTTTGATGAGTTGACAGGGTCAGAGGGCTCCCTGCAGCTGCTACATACAAAATTTCAGCTTCCAGGATAATTTTTTACCCTATTCAAATACATGCAAAACTGTCCTCCAAAGGAGAAGGATAAATTAAGCTGACATCAACACTAGCAGAGCCTCTTCCTTGACATTGGTTTGGACCTGGCTTTCCTTGGATGTAATAACTAACTCCTCTGTGGTTTTTTCCCCCCCCTTCCCTTTGTCTTTTCTCTCTAGCCGATTGAGTCTTTGCAGTGGATTAAGCTTGTCAGTAACAGTAACACAGGGCCACATTTAAGCAGCATGGTGTAGGTTTCCTTTGGAATGTTAAGAGTGATGACTGGTACTCTGTTCATGGCCCCGTGTGTTACTTGCCCTTCTTTCGTCACCTTTGGTCTTTCTCAGAAAAACAACAAAAGAAAAGAAAAAAAGGAAAAAAAAAAAAAAAGCAAGCTGTGGTGTTTGTGCCGTGGTCTGCTGTTACTCTGTGACCTTAAAGTGCTGTGTTTCAATCATTAGATCCTCAAAGCATGTTTGCATCCTCGAGGCTGATGTGATGCCCAGCAGGCACATAAAGCAGCACTAGAGATGGGCAAAAGAAAGAGAAGGTGGTTCCCTGGTGCCCCATGCTTTCCAGCCAGGGAGCTGTACTTCTCACACCTTATTGTGGCCTGTCTAAAACCCATTTTGAGTGCAAACAAGCAAGCACTGTCTTGTTCCCATTGTTTCATGCATATCCTCTTTCCACACTGGGGATAAAAATTTGGAAAATTGCATTGCTTGCTAAATTGGCAGCCTGAGTCCAGCTGAGTCTGTGTTGATTTAAGGATCTGTCTTAAACCAGGCACTCACTTGAGCATAAATTTAACTTCAGCAGCAAAAATTTAAGTTAGTTATGAGCTAGCTTAATAAGCAACTCAAATATTTTAAGTTAAAGTAGAAGTGAATTTTTTGTTTTTTAACTCTCTGGCTCATCCCCAGACAGTGTAGATTCCCACTTCCATTTTTAGATGTGTAAGTGTGTGACTCAGTGTCAAGATTGCAAGTGTTGAAACTTCTGCTCTTGGAGCCAAATCCACTTGCCATCTGGGGACTGACCTCAGGCTTTGCATTTAAACACAGGGAGGACCATTTGTACAAGAAGGCAATGTTGGAAATAATGATTTAAAACACAGTGAGAACAGCTTTATGCTTTTACAGAAACAACTGGCAAGTTAAGCTGTGCCCGTCGTGCCTAGAACAGCAAATGAAAACATCATGTCTCATGCTCCAGCAGTGGTTTCCCTTTCCTTCTGCAGTAAGCAGTACATTTGTCAGGAGGAGGACTCAGAAAGCACAGAGATGTTCTCAGCAGCTCAGTGCTTGGGATGGCACAAATGACAATGGTGACTGAGGAGGTGATTCACCAACAGATGGGAGAAAACTGTCACCACCAAGTGACCGTAACTGGGCTAAAGGGGCTTGCTTTTGGGAACATTGCATTGCTCAAGGCAAAGCAATCAGGGCACAGAGAGCTGTCCCCTCAGTGGGTACAGCCCTTGCATGCCTGATCAGGGCAGCACTGCTCCTTGGTGATATGATGTGTTCATTGTGAGCTTTCTGTCTGCTTGCAGCTCTTCTGCTGTGCTTGCTGCCCATCGCCCTGAGTGAATGTGTGTGTGTCTGCTGCAGTGGTTGGCCCTGCACTGACCTCCCTCATCCCTCCCCAGTTACAGGACAGAGCACCCAGAAGCCAGAGGCCACCTGAGCGAAGCTCTCACAGAGGACACGGGCGTGGGCACCAGCGTCGCCGGCAGCCCTCTGCCGCTGACCACGGGCAACGACAGCCTGGATGTAACCATAGTTAAGCACTTGCAGTATTGCACACAGCTCATTCAGGTACCAGGCCCAGCTCATTTGGGGCATTCATTTTGAATTGTTTCCTGCAGGCACTGGTGTGCCTGCTACATGGAGTATCAGCAGGCCAGCAAGGTCAGTGCAGCTCCTGGGAGGCAGCAGGAGTGCAGGGCTGGGACAGTCCTTATGCTAGGGTAGGAAGGTGACAGCCTTCACCCTCTACCAGAGAAGCCTCCATCATCCTCCTGCCCTGGCCCATCTAGAGCAGACCTGATGCACAAGCTGTGAGACACTTTGCAAGTGTAGTGCCCAGCAGGACTGATGGACAGCACAGCAGATGGCAGGGACTGCCCCCACTCTGGGCTGTAAACTTTCACTGTCTTTGAGGTCAGTCCCCAGCTAGGGCAGCCTCTGTCCTCAGAGGTAAACCAGAAGCCCATAGCTTAAAGGCAGAAACAAATTTCTGCATGTGATTTGGGAAGATTGTCTGCAATACAGAGTAAAGCAGCATGTGACAGCCTCCCTGGGACACCAAAACTGTCTGTTTGTGCACACAAATAACCAGCACACCCTTTTAGAGGGTATTTTTCAGAGCCCAATGTGACATTAAACCTCCAGCAAGCAAAGGCATTGAGGTCTGCCTGACAAAACACAACAGCTTCCTCTTTGTGATTATTTGACTCTTTCAACTTAGATGCAATTAATTTTCCAAAAGGCCCACGGAAGCTATGCAAAGTGATCCTGATTCCAGCACCCTTGGTGCTGAGCTGGACACTGCTGACTTACAAGTATGAGAAAAAAAAGGAAATTGTTTAAATGCAAGAGTACAAGGTAAATGTGCAGCTGCAGGAGATGAGCTCAAACTCTGTCCACACACACAGAGCAGGTTTGACATGAAGAATATTTATGTGGACTGCTGAAAATAATGCACATGTCAGCAGCAGGAAGAAAACACCAAATTAATAAAGGCACTTGAGTAGTTGATCAGAGCTGAAACTGATTGGAGAAAGAGTGAGCCATGTTCTGCCTCCAGGCAGGTGTGTCCTGGTAGTCTGCAGCCTATGTTAAGTGAACATCAGACTAAATTTTTCTGGCTTTAAGGCTTGTAATGATTCCTTTAGCTTTGCAGAGTGTTTAAATCAGAAATTACTTATGCAGATGGCTGCTTGGATACTCAAGTGTCTGCATCTGGATGTCAGTGTTAAAGATATAATCAGCTAGCATCATAAATATCCCAGAGACAAACGAAACTGTTGAAGTGAAGGAGCTCTCCTGGTTCCAGCCAATGCATTTGCCATTGCACTTTTTCAAGTGCCAGGTCTTCTGGAAGTTTTTAATTTTCTTCTGAGGTTTTGGGAGTTCTTGGTTTAGTGACTCCTTTTCCTCTCTTCCCATTTGTCTTCACCAGCAAATTGTGTTCTCCAGTAAAACACCATTTGTGACAAGAGACCTCCTGGATAAGCTGTCCAAGCAGATCCTAGTGGTGGAGAATATTGCAGAGATCAGCACTGAGAACTTGGGAAACATCACCTCCCTTACTGATGGTAAGAGACATGTAAGAGAGGTTTTCTTCTGAAAAGGGTTCCTTTGGGCACATGTGCCTGCTGAAATCCCTGTTGAGCAGAGCTCACCAGGACTGCAGCAGATGTGGTAAGGGCTGCCTCATGGTTAGCAGCAGCAGTAGCAGTCAGCAGAGTTGGTCAGGGGCCTTGTTGTCTTCAGGGCTGGTATCCAGAAAGAAGCAGGTGGGGAGAAAAAGGACATCTTGTTGTGTTTGATGTGCAGAAAATGCACATGGGTCCTGGCTGCAGTGAGGCAGGGATGCTGCCACCTCTGAAGAGCCATGTTCTTCCTCCACTTCTCCTTCCTGAGAACAGGCTGGACCTGTCTTAAACTACCAGAGACATAGACAGCTCCTTGAACATTTTATCTCTTTTATTTTTAATCACCTCTGTAGAGCCTCACCTGGTTATTATTCTTGTTGTTGCATCTACTTTAATAAGGTGGAAGAGTCTGACAAGCACTGAGTTACATTGCCTCAGGAGCACTCTGGCAGGAGAGGGAAATACAACATGGTGTCCTTGCTTGGTTTATCAGAAAACTGAGGCACAGATTGAGTGACCTACCCAAGCCCATAGAGCAGTGCTACAGCAAGGACCAGTCTGCTGCAGACCATTTGCAGTATTCCCCTGGTATTTTGTGGTAGTTAAAAGGATGAGACATCAGTACCCAGAAATGGAACAGAGACAAATTTTCTCACATCCCACCCTGGGAAACACAACAAAATCACATTACAAAGCTGAGGTGAGCACATGATCATGCTCTCTGAAACTGTCCATCAGTGAGCTGGGCTGAGATTTTATCCACTCTAACCATTTTTTTCTCTTCTGGAAGTTGATGTTTGCAGCATGGCTTTGTTTCATCACTCTAATTTTTCTCCACCAGCAATTCCAGAGTTCCACAAGAAGCTGTCACTGCTGGCCTTCTGGATGAAGTGTACTGGCCCTTCAGGAGTGTATCACACATCTGCAGACAAGATGATGAAGCAGCTGGATATCAATTTTGCTACCACTGTCAATGAAGAGTGTCCAGGGCTAGCAGAAACAGGTACCAACTGCTGCAAAACATGTGTCAGCAAAATGGAGAGGAGTTATGTACTGAGCTTTAATCAACCTTCCTTGCTCTGGTTTCCAACTCCTTGGAGGACTACCTGGCTATGGCTCCATCTCATTTGAAAACTAGTGCTACATCTCTTGACACAGTTTTGGCCTCACATAATCAGATCAGAATAAGAGAAGTAGATGAGGTCAGCTGAAAAGAAAATCCTATTTTAAGGTTTATGAGCTAATCAGAAAGTAAGTCTGTTCCCAAACACAGATTTGTAAGTGACTCAGTGAAGTAGGAATCCTCTCAATTTTATATCTGCATAATGTCCATGCCCCATTACAGTTCACTGAGATGGAATTAGTACACATCCAAGTGAGTCTGTCTGAATATAGGTTCCTACTTGGAGTGAGATGTACTGCATCATTCACCAGCTTCTCCCTGGCACAGAACAGGGATGTGAGGTGACTTGCTCAGGTGTGGGGACCTGCAGTGCAGATGCCTGCCCAGGGCAGTGTTTTCCTTCCTGCACCATGCTACAGCTGTTACAGACAGTGCTCAGACTGACTTTCTACATGCAGGAACATAAAACCAAGCAAAGTCCTGCCTCTATACACCTCTGCTGCTTCAGTGGCATCGCACAGATGCAACTGCCAGTCCATGTGGACATGTGTTTAGTGATACAGGATAGAGAATACTGCTCTCTACATCTACCTGAAGGGAGGCTGGTGAGAGGAGGGGGCAGCCTCTTTTTCTTGATGACAAGTGACAGGACTAGAGGAAATGGTTATAAGCTGCACCAGGGGAGATTTAGGCTGGATGTTAGAAAATACATCTTCACAGAAAGGGTTATGAAATGTTGGAATGGTCTGCCCAGGGCAGTGGTGGAGTCACCACTGCTGGGGATGTTCAAACAACATGTGGATCTGACACTCAGGGAGATGGTTTAGTGTTAAACCTTCAAAGCTTGGTCAAGGGTTGGACTGGATGATCCTTGAGGTCTCTTCCAACCAGATATATTCTGTGATTCTGCAGTTCTGTGAAAGGATGCTGTATTGATAGGCCAGGAAGCTGCATGAGCCCTCCATGAACTAGAAGAGATTCCTCCTTACAAAGATATCCCTTGGTGATGACAACTGGACAGGGAAAAGGTGTTCCTAGTATCTAACCAAACCACAGCTGAGGATAGAAATGCTGGGAAGTGCCTGGCTCTGTAAATATGGTTCTTCCTGACTTTGAACTGTGCCATTTTGCCAGCAGCCTTTGTTCTCACTAACACATCCCTGTGTGTCTGCCTGCAGTCTTCAGAATCCTGGTGTCTCAGATCCTGGACCGCACAGAGCCTGTCCTCTACTCCAGCATGTCCTCTGAGATCATCACTGTCTTTCAGTATTACAATTATTTTGCCAGCCACAGTGTTAATGACCTTGGAAGCTATTTGCTGCAGCTTGCAAAAGAAGGTAGGGTATATACATCCTGGTGGCTAATGGGTGTGTGTAGGGGTACACTGGTGTCCTTCTGATCTCAGCACCAAACAGTTCAGCCCGAGGCTGATCTTGCAAAAGAAAGGGGGAAAGGAGACACAGAAGTGTCTTGGATACTAAGTCTGGATGCACCTCAACAGTTGTACATGTCAAGAAAAGGAGCTGCTGCAGATACAGCCTCAGTCGTTTCTGTTTCCATATTTGGATGAGATACAAACATGTTGAAGGAGTTAGTTTTCAGGCTGCTGGTGGTGGGCTGGGAAGTGTTCTGTGCCTGCAGCACATTCAGGTCTTTCACCAGCCTTTATGGAGAGACCTTCTGAAGTGCTGAGCTCTTCTCAGCAGCCGGGGGATGGCAGCACCTGTGTCTGGCAGACTTTACCACCAAGAGCCAAAGTGAGAGCCAGATGCTCCACAGAGCATGCTAGACTGCAGTCCCTGGCAAGCCAAATTTTATTCTCTATTTGAGAGGGAGTTTGAGAAACCTTGTCTGGTTTTCATTTTTATTTGGGCATGGTGGGGAGATTTTGCTCAAAAGTCTGGAAGGAAAGAGGCATTTCAGCCCACCTCTGAAACATGTGGGCCTGGCTCTTGGTGGCAGACATCATTCTGCCTAGGAAAAGTTCTCCCAGAGATGCTCTGGAAGACAATACACTGACATTTGGTTTCACTTGTTATAGGGAAGATTTACATCTTCCAAAAGAAAGAGAAGATTTGACAGGTAGACTCCTGATTCTGGGTAGGTTGTAAGTGCTGCAGTGTCCCATCTTACCCATCCACTCATCACCTTCTTTGGAAGAACATCTGAGAAACTGGCCCAACCTAAAGCCCAGACAGTTGCTCTTTTAGACACACTGCAATGTGGTTTCATAACAATTGCTCAGGTGGGGATTTTTCATGTCCTTTTTGTAAAAACTGAGGATTGCAAGCAGATAGAAGAGTGATCTGTAATACTGAGAGGATAAATAAGTAACAGGGAGCTTTCTCTTGCACTTCTAGCCTCTGTGGTTCAGGTGCTGCAGTCAGTGAAAGATGGAAAACTGCATCAAAATGTGGCCAAAATAAACTCCAATAATCTTCCACCACAGCAAGAAGTTTTGAGAGCTTTGGCTTTGCTTCTCAATGAAAACAAAAATGAAGTCAGTGAGACTGTGGCATCACTTCTGACAGCCACTGCAGAAAACAGGCACTTCAGGGAGAAGGTAAGTGGCAGAAAATCACCTCTCACATCAGATACCTCTATCACTGTGATGGGTTTTCCTGCCTGCCTGCCTCAGATGTGTGCACACATAAAATAATTGCTCCAAGCTTGATTTGAACTGATCCAGAGGTGTTTCCTGTCTAATTTTCCCACATCTATGCCAGTCTGTTACCTGCCACCAACACAACAGGTACCAACCACAGCTCTGCAAGTGCTACTTAGTGCTGTGCTCTCTTACTGTCTTCCTCACATCAGCATTTTTGCTGGCTTGTCTCAGACCTGGCTTCACTCCCAGGCTTCAAGGCAACAGTCCCCAGGAGCACCAACACACATGGAGACACAGGTCTGAGATTTTAATGTTTGTCCCAAAAGAGGCTGACATCTATGGGACCTTGTGCCACTTCTGGAGGGGATGGACTGCCTTGGGCAAACACAGCTCAACTGTGAGAGCTAAGGTTCCAGTCTGTCACAAGACACCAAAGATGACAACCAGAGACTGATTAAATACAGAAATTAAAGAGAAGGGAGAAGAGGAATAAGAAAAAATTAGGGGTTGGCTTCTACCCTTCTTACCCTTTCTCAGGAGAGAGTGAAATAAAAGGCAAAGAAGGGAATGGACGAAGGAAAGCAGAAGGAGGAGAAAAAGGAGCTCATTCTTTGCTGCTTTTCTGTGTTGATCCAGTCCCCTCTTTGCTTGCTATCCCACTTCACATTCAATTTTTGCAGCCCCTTGGTATCTCACACCATCCTCCTCCATCCCCAGCTTCATGGAGGCAACATTGCAAGAAAATATACCCTTCTCCTGGAACAGGTGTGTGTAGCTGATGTCTGGTTCCCTGTCTGTGGAAGGACCACAGGGTGCCTTGTGAGAGCATTATGCAGCCTTACGCTGCACGTGAGTTCATTGTGCAGCCAACAGCCACTGAGATCTGCTGCTCATGCTGGCTTTGTTTGCTCAGCAGTAGCTACTAACTTATAGGGCCAAGCAGTAAACTGGTCTAGCAGCTCATGCTAACCTTGTAGTAGCTATTTGCAGTCCCCCTGGGGTCCATCCCAGCCTGTTTATTATATTTATCCCTACATTACAGAGACCATTGCCAGGGTCAGTTCTTAACCCATTCACATTCCAAGGCCCATTTAAATCTCTGTCCATTTATTCAGAAAGGCTCTCAAAGGGCCAGATTGTGCTTCTTTCTTTTCACTTTAATGTGAACTTGTCCTCACCAAAAGCTGGCCTGAGACTAGTCAGCCATAACTAGTGGCCTGGCCTGGGTCTGCTGCAGGCAACTATCCACCACGTTCCCTTCAGCAGGGGCTGTGCCTCTCCATGCCGCACGTTTGCTGTCTGGGAGGTGGGCTGCATTCCCTCTCACTTAAGCAGGACAGGAATGCCTCCACACTCCACCCCTTCTGCTCCACACCAGCACAAATATTTGCATCAATACTTTTCTTTATCTGTTTCCAGGCCTTAATTTATTACTGTGAAGCACTAACCCAGCCCAACCTCCAGCTGCAGAAAGCAGCTTGCTTGGCTCTAAGATACCTCAAGGTAAGAGACAAGGAATTCACTGTAGCACTTGGTGTTACTTGAAAGAAAGGACATTTGATAGGGACAAACAACAAAAGAGAAAATGCCAGAGAGGCAGTAGCAGCAATGAGGGTTTTGCATTGCTGCATTGCATCCATTTACAGGTACTGTGCTGCTTGGGAATAGTTTAGGAGCCTCCTTGCAAAACCAGCCAAGCTCTGGCATGACGACAAAGTTCATGCTTTTTATATCATCTTTGCCTCCCTCTCACACTGCATTTAGGAGACACTGCCACAACACAAAGTATTCATCCATGGAGTACTGACTGGGAGGGGAAAACCCCTTTCTTTCACAGGATAAAATGAGCTGTAATGCATGGAGGTTCCAGCTGCAGGAGAGAAAGGGAGAGAGAGGTCAGAGCTCGTTTTGTGACAAACAGCTGGTACATCTGGGCACTGCAGCTTCAGCTGGCAGCTGGTACCACTTCTGCACTCCCTCCTGTCATGGGAAGGAAAAGTGCCCTTTTGTGTTAGCTGTATAGAGCCCTGGGAAACAGCAGCCACCCAAGCCTGACTGCTATGGGACATTGGGGTACAAAACATCTTCCAAGAGACAGACCCACCGTGGACTGACTGTGCCTCCCTTGAAGAAGACAGCTCTAAAATATTATTTCATCTCAGCCAGAACTGATACTGATCCTATATTGTTTAAATACAAAAACTTGTTTTCCCTTAAACTAACTGCAGGCAGGCATCCCTGAGAAGCAGCACTGAGAGGCATTACACCTTTTCTGCATACAGGCCAGAGTGGGGTTTTTGCTGGCTCAGGAAAAGCCAGACTAGGAGTCAGTGCTAGAAACTGGAGATAAACACATTTAAATGGAGCAATGTGACTCTTGATGCATCTTGAATGGCAAGAATGGCAATTGCTAGGGAAAAAAATCCCAAAACACTACTGAAGGGATGTACTGTTAGGATCTTTACAGAAAAAGGTGGAGCCTTTCTGGAAGATACTATTTCAGGGATAGGAATGCTACAAGGGGTAGGTGACTGAATTTGCTAACCCAGTGGCAGTCTNGACCCACTCCAACAGTTCCATCAACATCAAACCACATTGGTAGCACAAGGTCCCATTGGGGCTCTCTTGGAGGTTTTGCAGATTGTGGCAAGCTCTGTGCTGCTGTGGCCCCATCACTCATAAGCATTCAAGCTGTAGTCACCAGTACACACCCAGCACAGACCTGCCCCGAGTCAATCAGAAGCAACCACACTGAAGATGAGGTGGTTAGGTTTAATGACTCTGGTAGCTAAGCTCCCATTCAGAGCATCATAGACCAGACCAGTGCCCCTCAGATCAAGTCTCACACAAATACTGTCCATGTGGCTCAGTGCCTCTGCCATGTGTCATGCTAGGGCAGTTCATGGCCTTCCTTCCACTCGTCTCTCTCCTCGTCACATTAAATAGCCTGCCAGAGACCCTGTCACAGCTGCTCTTCCTGAAGGGCTCTGCAGCCTGGAGAAGAGAAGGCTTCCAGGAGACCTTAGAGTAGCCTTCTGGTATCTGAAGGGGGCCTACAGGCAGGCTGGGGAGGGACTATTGACAAGGTCTTGCAATGCCAGGACAAGGGGCAATGGGTTTGAACTGGCAGAGGGGAGATTGAAACTGGATGTTAGGAGGAAGTTGTTTGCAGTGAGGGTGGTGAGGCACTGGCACAGGTTGCCCAGGGAGGTTGTGGCTGCTCCCTCCCTGGAGGGGTTCAAGGCCAGGGTGGACAAGGCCTTGAGTGACCTGTGCTAGTGGGAGGTGTCCCTGCCTATGGTAGGGGGCTGGAGCTAGATGATCCTTGAGGTCCCTTCCAACCTTACCATTCTATGATTCTATGATTCTATCTTTCTAGCAAAGAACAGGATTACTCCTTGCATTCTTCCCAAAATAGCAGAGTCAAGGCAAAAATGTGGGAATGTTGGTGAATGCAGGTGGTGGTGGTGAGCCTACAGTGATGTGAGCCAGCTGGCCAGCCAGCATACCCCTGTAGACAGGCTGGTGGAAACTGCCTTCTCAGACCTGAGGTTTGCCATTGCCAAGTTGAAATGCATTCCTATGACACCTATCTTCCAGTCCTCTCTCTGTCATACCCTTACTGTGGCACTTTATGGCTTTGTCCCATTGCTTAGGCTACAGTCAGAAGTGGCAGACATAGCTGGCCAGACAGATTTGTGCATGTAGCATATAGTGCAGGAAGTTTAAAAAGGGTCCACACTGACAGCAGAAAATGTTGTGGTGCTAGGTGGGAAACCCCCACTCCTCATGTCTCCACTGAGACCCTTCCCTTGGAGTAGGAAGGGCAGTGCAGAGATGGCCACTATGTGCATGCAAGGTTGTGAACCCAAACCACAGTGTACCCTGCAGTGCTAATGGGGTTCTTTTTTGCACTTCCCAGGCTACTGAGGCAAGGTTGTGAACCCAAACCACAGTGTACCCTGCAGTGCTAATGGGGTTCTTTTTGCACTTCCCAGGCTACTGAGAGTATTAGAATGCTGGTCACACTCTGCCAGTCTGACAATGAAGAGATCAGGAAAGTGGCATCCGAAACCCTGCTCTCACTGGGTGAGTTGCTTGCTTTAGAGCAACATTTCTTTTTCCTTTTGTAACACAGCAGCATGGAAGACACCTGAATTATACAGACATGAGACTCTAAACTAGAACAAAACTTTACCTAGGGTCAAACAGGTTAAAAAATAAGCATTCTTAAAATCATTTTGAAAATCATGAAAATGAGCCAAAAAAGAGAGAAATTGCATTGTATGAGTCTGGAGGGGAAAGGGGGAAAGGAAAACGTGCAAAAGAGAAGCTGACAAACAGAAAGAATACATCATTAATTTGAAAACCAAGCAGCTCTGAGGACAGGCTATGTCTCATTCACCCACCTCTTGGGGACTCCCTCCTATCACCTCCACAGTGCCAGTCACACTCTAAGTGCCATTAGCACTGCCAAGCATTCATTTAATCTAAATTGTCTTTGTGTGCTTGTTTGGACAGACCCTAGCTGCAAGTCATCCTCACACAGTACCTCAGGCAGCCTGCACTGACCCTCATTTGTCCTTGGGACAGCAGATACCCTGTTCATTAGCCTGTGGTAAGGCTGCACAGCAGTGTGTGACTGCAAGTGTGGATGCAGGATCTCAGGGCAGCAGCACTTCAGTGGCACAGAAACATTGTTTTTCTGGCCTTTAGGCTAGACGTGAATTTCTGTTCCCCACCTGTGCATCCATCTGTGATTTTAGTTATGAAAACTCTTCAAGTACACTCTTTGATTCACCAGTTCAGCAGGAATTCACCCTGCTGTTGGATGTGTTAGAGCCCAGGTTATAAAACAATTAGCCTGAGGACACTTCTGAAAGCGATGGGAGATTGTTCTGCTGTTCTTCTAGGTGACATAGAAGAGAGACCATTTTGGTTCCTAGCAGCCATTTCAACACACTTGGCTCAACACTATCTTCAGGTGCATACAGGATTTCAGAGACAGGAATAGTTAAACTTAGCACATGCATTGTTTCCTCTGTCTATCATGTAACAACGGGTGCCAGGAAGTGAGAAGTTGGTAACTTTATATTTGCTCAAAGCAGAACTGGATAAACATCATCTGCCTCTAGTATACCACAACTGCAGCTGACACCTTGACAAGCATCAAAGGTCATTTACTAAGACATATGTCTTAGTAATGGAGATACCATTCACAGAATTACAGAATTAACCAGGCTGGAGAAGACCTTCGAGATCATCGAGTCCAACCTAACACCTTCTAAGTTACTACACCCCGGCACTAAGTGGCACATCCAGCCTCCTTTTAAACACCACTACCCTCACATTAGACAAGCCACCTCTGCTTGTGTGTTGCTCCAGAGAAAACCAACAAGTTACATGAGAAAATAATTTAAAACCTGGAATTGTCAGGGCTGGAAGGGACCTCAAGGATCATCTAGTTCCAACCTCCCTGCTATGGGCAGGGACACCTCATACTAGATCAAATTGCTCAGAGCCCCATCTAGCTTGACCTTAGAAACTTTCAGGGATGAGATTTCCACCACCTCCCTGGGCAACCTGTTCCAGTGTCTCACCACCCTCACAGAGAACAAATTCTTCCTACCATGCTTAATTTTTCCAAGTAACTTCTGAATTAGGTTGTGGCTGCTCCCTCCCTGGAGGTGTTCAAGGCCAGGTTGGAGGAGGCCTTGAGTGACCTGTACTAGTGGGAGGTGTCCCTGCCTATGGCAGGGGGTTGGAACTGGATGAGGGTTGAGGTCCCTTCCAACCTAAACCATTCTATGATTCTCTAAGTGGCCTTCAACAAGGTAAATTGTTGGAAAAGCAGGAAGTTACTGACGGATTAGTACTTTATAACGAAGGAAAATCCAGTATTTTAAAGGTTATAAGGCTATGAGGTATATATTATGCTTAAATATTTTGCATTCAGGTGAAGATGGGAGATTGGCATATGAACAGCTGGACAAATTTCCCCGGGAATTCGTTAAAGTTGGAAGCCGACGTGGAACTGAAGCTGCCACAGCTTTTTAGGGGAAAAAAGAACCTGCCTACATTCAACAGGCATTAAAGGAGGATGGAGCTGCACTTCAGTGTGGGGAGCAAAAGGAAGACTTTGAAAAGTTCTATGAGACTGTCTCAAAAATGTAGCAATTCACAGACTTCTTAAGGGAAGGCAAAATCTAAAATCCAGCTTAAGGGTTCCTATTGGCTCCGCTCTGCAGCTCACGATGGAACAGCTGGATGCCAAGGAACAACACTTTCTGAGCTGACTCATGGCAAATAATTGCATGGCAGTTACTCAGCCTCCACAAACTCCTGTGAGTTTTTAGATTTTGGCATTTTCATATATTTTACTATTATACTTCTTCAAAGTTGTCATGAAAGCTTGAGACATGCAATGCTGTACCTAACAAGACCAACCAGGAGGCCACCTGAGCAGGACTGCAAAGCAGCTTTCTCTTCAACCCCATGCTTAGCACCTGCTGTCATGCAGTGTCCCCAGCCACAGGGAACACCACTCAGTCTTTCCCAGTTTTCTCTCAGTAATGAAATATAAAGCAAGTTTCTTCAAGTTCTGCCTCCAGAAACAGCATGATGTAAACCCCGGGAGATGTCACTTTGGTGACTCATTCTAAATGCCTCTGCTGGGCTTTTATTTCTTTTCTCTTGCCCTCCAGCAACAAGCCATCATTAATGCAGAGATCTGTGGAGGGGAAAATCAAACAATCACGTAGGTTTCTGAAAACAAAAAGGTAAAGTACATCTATTTATTCCAAGGAGGAGTGAATACAGCTATTCACACCAGTCCCCAGAGCCATTTGGTCCTGCAAGTTGCAGGCAAGATTGGATTTCATACACTCTAATTAGTGGATCGTAACTTCTACAGAGTGATTTCAGTATAAAGAACTGGAACAAACTGAAGCAGGCCTCAAAGGCAGTAATAAAGGGTAAAGGGAATGCATTTTCCCCCCACCCCTGCAAGGATGAAAGACGACGAGTGCTTCGAACTGTTGATTATGAGCCTTAAGTTAAGAGAGGAGGTGAATAGAATTTAACAGAAGAGTGTTCCTGTACTGTGTTCATTATGCATGAAATGCTACTTAGATGTCAATTAAAGTATCCAAATTTGCATAGGCTACATAGAAAAGATTGCAAACAGTACACATCAAAAGGAAGCCTTGTATGCCAAAGACATTGGCAGGCAGGGGTCATTTGGTTTGGTTTTTTGGTTTTGTTTTTTTTTTTACTGTGAATGTTACAATGTATATATCTGTATATTTATAAATATATATTCCCCCTTTAATTAAAAAAAAAAGTACATTTTGTACAGTTCAAAATGCTCACTTGCTTGCTGAACAATACAGGCTTTTTTCAGAAAGTAAAATAACCACATTATGCTTTTTTATAGCACATCTACCCCCCACCCCCCCATCAGCTGAATTCTTCCAAGGTCTCCTTTTGTACTGAGTTGCTTTTTTTTTTTTTTGCTTGTTTTCAGTTTTGTGGCATTTGTACTCACCATTATTTCCTATCACATAAGTTATAATAAAGGTTATTTTTTAAATTACTAAGCACATCAGTCCATATGCAGAGTCACTTTTTCCCATCAGCAGCCTCTCCAGTGAGAGGCCCATATAACCTGCAAACAGCATGCAAGTCTTGTTTAACATCTTTCTTGGTGATCTGGATGAGGGGATTGAGTCCACCATCTCTAAGTTTGCAGATGACACCAAGTTGGGAGCATGTGTGGATCTGTTAAGAGGGCAGGAGGGCTCTGCAGAGGGACCTGGACAGGCTGGACGGATAAGCACAGCCCAACACCGTAAGTTTTAACAAGCACAAGTTGTGCACTTTGGCCACAACAACCCCATGCAGCACTACAGGCATGGAGAGCAGCCAGGCAGAAAGGGACCTGGGGTTACAGGTCAACAGCCAACTGAACACGAGCCAGTAGTGTGCCCAGGTGGCCAAGGCCAGTGGCATCCTGGCCTGTATCAGGAACAGTGTGGCCAGCAGGACCAGGGAAGTCCTTCTGCTCCTGTACTCAGCACTGGTTAGGCCACACCTTGAGCACTGTGTCCAGTTCTGGGCCCCTCAATTTAAGAAAGATGTTAAGGTGCATGGTCACATCCTCTACAATGAAGAGGCTGTCACACTGGTCAAGTTGATTGACAAAAGCATTTATAACTTCTTGAAAAGAATCACACTCCAGTTAGGTTTAAGAACTGATAGTTTTATTCTGCTAGACTCTGCAATGTGGCTGCATAATCTCTTGGGATGTTGACTTTCAGCAGGTACATAGCTCTGTTTCAGTGGTAAACAGCAGTTTCCTGATAAAAGCCCAGATGGTTGCAAGAGAAGTGGTTACACAAATCTGTACAATTTCTACACATTTGACAAGCCCCTCTCACATGCAGGGAAACCTCACAGACTTACTATAACAGTTTCAAGTTCATGAAAGCTTTTAAAAAAAACAAAACCAAAACCCACAGGAATTTTCAGGACAATAAATGAAACTTGACCCTTTAAGAACACTTTTAAACAATGGTTAATGCAACCTACAACTTTTAACATTTTCATACAGTAGTATTTCTGATATAATAGTGTAGGGCATTGTCTGATCAGGGTCTAGTACACCCATGACAGAGATATTGGATATGGTTCATATGCCACAGCCAGGTCTCATATCTTCTGCAATATGTTGCTTTTCCAAGTTTACACAGCAAACTATTCTCTCTGCTAATGAATTGAAGTTAACACCACAGTAGCCTTGGTTTGAAGGCTTTAGGTACAGCTGAATGCACAACTCGGTGGCATAGCTTTTTGATGTAAAAAGCTCTATTAGAGGTGAGCCAACTGCTGTTACACCTGCCCCAGGCCACATAAATAACCTGTATGATTTATTTTGTGGGCAATACAATTCAGCTGAAGGATGCTGCTGCCTAAGAGATAGTCTTGTCTTTGTTATTTAAATAATTGAAGAAAAAGTGTAAGACTTAAATCTAGTAAGCATTCTTGGCCATCTTGATGACAGGAAGAGCCTGATGCAGACAAGTGCAGGTCAGTTCTGGAACTTGCTACTACTGACAGTGCTTTGTTCTAACACCAACACTTACAGCAGTCCACACAGCAAGAGAAAATGAAGTTGCACTTGCTGTCTCAGTTGGGCTGGTCTGCCTAGCCAGCTAGTTATACAAGTCTGCTCCCTTCCCTTCTACAGCCTCTGCAAAAGCAAAATGTTGATGTTCAAAGTCTCCTCTCAAAAACCCATGACTGTTAACCATGAAGAGTTTGAACTAAATTGCATCACATGATTATTAAAAGTCTAATTTTATGCATTTCCTTGCTTACTATTGTTGAAGTAGTATTTTGATATGAGAATTGCTTAGAATGTGAGATAGGTTTAAGCCACTTGACAGTATTTTCTATTTCTTTCAAACAGAAAACCATGGCTACTCTACAAAGCAGTTACTCAGCACCCAGCTGTTGGTATTTTTTTCCTTAAGCAACATCAGTGCAAGTTCAAGGACACACATTTGTCACCATTTCTGCACTGTGATGGAAAGGATTAGATCTACCCACCCTCTAGAGCCTAAGGGGAAGGTATAATCTTTTGTTTATTAAGTTCCCAGGAAAATACACTGTCTCAACTTGCAGTTACCAGACTCAAGGTGAGTAGAAGCCAGACAGAATGACTTCTTACAATGGCTGTCGCAGAATGGCAGCCAGAATCAGTTGTGAAACCTACTTCCTGACACTTGCAGGGAGAATGTAAGATACAAAAGCAATCTAAAAAGGTACCAATCTGATAGCTCCACAGGTGTGAGACATACCCTGGAGCACTCATTTTGGCAAGCCCTGATAGAACCACAAACTAGAAATCCCTGATTGCCTCTGCCTCCTGAAAGCCAAGCAGCTTTAACCTCTCCACAGGATACTCTGATGGCTACCATCTTGTAAAGCCTGTCTTTGGAAGATCTTCTTACTTTATCTTGTTACTTACAGAACTGCTGAGCTCATCCAGGACCAGAAAACCTGTGCTCAAATTCTACTCACCTTCTACCTTGCTGCTTTCAACAGCAAGCATTTCCCACCCTACCTCTCCTCCTATGTATGCCAGATAAGTTGCTGAAAGTTTAAGAGCACTTTTGTTAACTCCTTAGAATATCATTGTTTTGGTAATAAGGTGTCTCATCTCTTAGTAAACACTAGAGAGTACTCTGAAAACAGAAATCAAGTTTCTTTTCAGAACACCTCTGAAGTGCAAGCTGGTTTGTCTCCAATTTTCAGTTCATCTATTAGGAACAACCCATCCCTTCTCTGCAGGCTGATAAATGTACTTCTCAGAGTATAATACTTTCTACTTAAGTTCTCAAGTGTCTTGGAAAAAGCTCCTTTAAGACAGGGGCAAAAAGCATAAATCTAACTCAGCTTTAGAGCCTGACTCTTACTGCCCATCATTTCTGACCTACTGAAGCCTCTCCAACAGCACAAGTTTCATTTCACTTTCCCTATCCATTAAACCCATCCTGTTCTCCAGAACTTTGCAGATCTAAGGAGTTAACTACTCAGGCACTCCCTAGAAAAACTGGGAAACTCCCAGCTACAGTAGTCACAATTGACTTACAAGCCTAGAATCAGCTACTCCTCACTCAATTAAGAGGCTGCTTTGAGAAGGTGAGGATTTATTTATCAATTTTCATGAATCATGTGAGAGCAACTGATAAAGATACATACACAACATGTTGAAATACACAGTATTTGCATTTTACACACTTGCAACTAAGTGCAGCCTGTAGTAAGTCTTCCATGCAGTATCCAGATACTCACTGCTACATCATTCCAGTTAAAAACCAACATCTGTAATGCTTCAGCAGGTTTCCATACTTGAGAAGTTTTAGTCTATCCTTTAAAGAGGAAGCCTGCAATTAAAAGCCACATACAGAAGCCTACTTAGAGGTTGTCATTTCAACTGGAGATTTGCCTCCTTTGAAGCAAGGTCTGATATACTCTCCCTTAAGACACATGATACTTGTGATGGTCTTTCTTCAGAAGTGCTGTCTGCACTGAGCACTTCATTTCCTTCTTTGGGTTCCTCTACAGCCAGACTCTCCAGTGTCTCAAGATTCTCAGGTGTTTGCCTGGTTAGCCTCTAAGAAAGAAAAAGATGACAGTGAACTTACTTTTTCCATTTAATAGGCAGTGAAATAAGGCTATGCATATTCAATGAAGAAAATTATCTGCATTTGGAAATTGCTATAATGAAAACATTCCCTGGTCACAAGTCTTACACTTGAGTTCAACTGCTACCTCCAACTCACAGGCCACACCATGTTAAGCATTCCTCAGGTTCTTCAGTAGGACAGGCTGTATCTTTGACAACCTAAAATATGGCAAGCAGCTTTCCAAGGGAAATATTACTATCTAGGTCTAATTTTCAAAAGATTACTACATAACAAGCAAAGTTTTACCAGTGATAACAAAGTTGCATTAAGTTTAGATGTACTCAAAGACCTCAAGGTTTCTAGCACTATGATCAACCCAAAACTTCCTCATGCAGCCTTATCTCAGGAAGAAAACCAGGACTGTTTTAGAGGCTGCTTTTGAGGCTTCTAGCTGTTTGATGTATCACATAAGGCCAATTACAGCCTGGGAAGTGAGCAGATTAGAACTCAGTGATCTTAACTGTTAAGGAACTGTAGAGAAGTTCCAACTATATTTGTTCTTAGTCCTCAAGTCATTTAATTTCTGGCTGTGGGTTTATCACACTCCCTGAATACAAAAATAAACTTCAAGCGTAGCAAATTCATGGAGTCTTGAAAGACTCACTTAAATACCTGCACTAACTGAAAACTAACCTGATGAATGTTACTTCTTGATTATCAAATGGCTTGCAATAATCTTCCATTTGTTTTCTCCTCCCCAGTCTCATCACAATCAAAATATTTGCCAGGCACCCAGCTTCACATGCTGGTTGAGTGCTCAATCTCTGCAAAAGCTACCTAGCAGATCATTTTAGCATCAAAGTCTCAAGGCTATATATTTATCATAGTTTCAGACACTGTTGCAATCTGCTCCAGGAAGAGGAGTAACAGCACCAGTGACAATTATCTGCCCTCAAAGAATTCTTGAAGGCAGCTGTTTTTAAACTTAAGTGTTTGAACTCTACAGACTTTGTGCATTAGCCCCTTTTGGATCAGTACACTGGCAATTCCTCAGTGAAACCTTGATATAGAGAGCATAGATGTTCCCTTCTCCCTCTTACTGCAGCACTTTGCTTCAAGTCTAGTTCCTCAAAGAGCAGTTAAAGAACACTTTATTTAGCCTGCAGTCTCACTCAACCTGTTAAGCATTTCAATTCAATTCATGTCAGAGAAGTGGAGATGAACACTGTTTCCTTTCTCTGTAGCATGCAAAGCTTGTTAAGAAGACAGGTTGAATTGCTCCAAAAAACACTGCTCTTTGCACTTTCTCATCATTCCTCTGTATCCCCTAAAAAGGGCTTTATGCCACTGGATTAGAGCACTCACATAAGTCAGACAGTAAGAGCTGAGAGCACAGAGAACAAGTCGTGATTCATTAGAAATCTCTTTGCTGGTTTCTTTTCAATTCTGCAATACTGTACCTCAATCATGCTGGTCATGTAATGCACATGTTCAGCAATGGACATCAGCTCTTCATTTTCTTCTTTTAGGCGGGCAATTTCACCATCTTTCTGCTCAATTTCTTTGTGCAACTGAGTTCAAATAACAGAATGTTAAAACAGGAAGGTAATAAACAGTGGTAAATAACTTTGTTATCTTTCACTAGCTACCTTTTCATTTTCTTGAAGTACTTCATACAGAGCCTTTCTCCTTTCTTCAGCCACTTCTTTCCAATACTGAGATGAAGGACTTCCTGCAGTAAGAAGCTACAGTGAGTCTATGCTAAGACTGAATTCTTGAGACTGTATACAAAGTCTCGCTTAAGGCAAAGTGTTCTATAAACTGTGGTAAGAACTCACTCCATACAGTGTGTTCCTCAGCATTAGTTCTCAGTTGACAACTAGACACATAAGCTTACAGAAAACAGAGATCCCACACTGGATTAATGTGGATGTGCAGGCTGAGTCCTCAAGAAGCTGCCTCAAGCATGGCAACAGGCCTTGCAGGATGGTCACATTTGCAAATCTCAGTCTTAACGTGTACTTTGCAGAAGACAGAAGTCTTATTCCCAAGTCACTGTCTGCGTTGCACTGTGTGCAATTTCTCAGCACCATTAAGCCCACTAGGGCAAATCAGGCTTTCATTTCAACTTCTAGTCACTTGAAAGCTCATAGCCAAGTCAAATTACAGGATGTCTTAACACTGCTGAACACAATGGTTCTCAGCTACTGGTTACCACAAACTGAAACATTAGGTACCTACACTGTATTTTCTATATAGGGTAAGTATCATTCATTCCTGATACGCATCACAAAAAATGCACCAAAACACAAAAAGAAAAAACCAAACAACCAACACAGAACACCCACAAAGCCCTTAACTGACAAAGGAACTGTTTCAAGATGTATTTCAGTGGGTGCAAGAAAACATTTCAGGCATTACTACATACCTTTTGTCATGAGATCTACAGCTTGAACGGCATCATTCATATTCTCATTTTCTTGCTCCCTGTCCACAGATCCCTCAGCTTTACAAGGCTTTGAAGTGAACTTATTACAGAGTTTCCTTTTGATTGAAGATTTCTTCTGCATAAAATACAGGCAGGTTTAATCTCAGAGGAACCTTGTATTTTTTAAGAAGCTGAAAGCTTGTTAAGTCCTTCACTCGCAACTGAAAGTAAGTCTTTAGAAAGCCTGCTTTCTTCACATTATAGTTTTAGTTCACAGATATCTTCCTTGATATACACAACAGAAGAAAAATCTCAAGCATTTTCCTCAAGTACTCAGAAATTGCTGGCTTTTAATACTTCACTCCTAAAAACATGAAGCCTAAGCCATGTCACACTAATTAGACTGTTTTTTCCAAATACATTTGCTTTCGGTTATAAGGCCAAAAGCATTTCACAGAGGAATGCTAATTACACATCTACAGATTATCTTTTAATTCATACCTCATTACGTCTGCCAACCAGGCAACCTGTTGCTGAAGGCTGAATCATTTTAAGAGTCTGTCTTGGGGTAGCACTGCACGTGGTGTTTGTGAGGTACTTCTGAAAAGACAAATACAGCTTTAGACAGATGTCACTTTTCACGTGAATTCAAGCACGGGAATTTGTCTGCCTCACATTAAGGTGACCCATGGTTCACCTTTTCAAGGCAAAAATATTCACTCTATGTTAAGGTTTGTGTAAAGAAGATTTAATTATTTGTAGCAAGGATTGCTCTTAATCACATAGAATGGTATGGTTGGAAGGGACCTCAAAGATCATCTAGTTCCAACCCCCTGCCACAGGCAGGGACACCTCCCACTACATGAAGCTATATTCAGTCCTTGCCTCTCAGAAGACCCTTACCTTCCACAGAGAAGCCTGAAGAAGTCCTACAGCATGCAAATCAGGTCTCAGCAGCATATTACCACTTTATTACAGGAGAAATAGTCTGACATTTCAAGACCAGTTACAGTGCGGTAACACATGCCAACTTTAGCTGAACCTCTCTAAATTGTATTTGGGGAGAACAGTATCAAACTTCGGGGGACAGAAACAGAAGTGGTTGCAATTCCAAGTTTAGGAGATAAAGTCACACACATCCATTGAGGCAGTATCTGTTTTTTCTTATCTGTGAACACACCCTCAAGTGGCACTCCTTTAAATCGATGTGTTGCTTCGATTAGGCATTAAAATTATCTAAAGCTTCCTCACTCCGATCCGGACAGGCTATTGTTTTTATAAACAGCGTGTTTATCACCTCTCCTGTCACACATAAATACCCATTTCCTGTATTAAAGCTTTCTGATTGGGTTGGTTCCACTGCCACCATGGGATAGCAAACAATGGCAGACAACCAAGCAAGAATGGCCAGAACACAATGCCACACCGGCGTGAGAAAGTCACCGATTCACACCGTACTTCACAGGACAAGAGCTCGCCTTTCCCACGGTAGTTTCTGCCACTAATTATCCTACTGCTGAACCAAAGGACAAACACTAACTGCTGTGGGAACAAGAACCACACCGTGGGTCAAAAAATATTTGCTGCCACTGAAGGTTAGAGTTAAGTATACGCTGCCAAAAAAAGTATCGAGTAGTACTCGAATTAACTCGTTGAATGTCCACGAAGTCACACCGAGGAATTCATACCAGTCACTAGAAGGCAAGATTACTCTCTGTACATCAGACTTACTAATTACTTTGGTGATTTTCATTCCAATCATTCTGTAACTCATCACAACTCATCATAGGGGCTATTAGCCCCTATTTTACATGGTATTTGTACAATTCTGACTAGGACCTACATTAAAACGTTTGACAGAAGTCGTATAAACAACACTAGAACAGATGAAAACTTTAACTTACCAGCCACCCTTTAATCTAAAACCTCTAAGCATTTTCTACAATTCCAAGGTTAACTATGGTCCATGAGGGTTCCTTTGTAAGTGAAGCTGAACACTTCAGTTAAAGCATGCTCAAGTCAAGGCAGATTTCACTCTCAGTAAGTTCATCTCCCCATAAAGGGCGGCGTACAGAACCCATCCTACACAATTCCTTAGCATCCAGGCTGACTCAGTAATTGAGCTGAGGAAAGCAGCAAAAATAACAAACCTCGCATGGAAAGACAGCAAACCTAGTGGCAAAAGTAAAAAAAGAACTTGCTGAGCGGTAAGAAAAAAGTAGTCCTAGCACATACGCTCGAGCAGGACAGAGTGTTCCCAACCCACACAACAACGTCTGCCAGGTTACTCAAGCCAACAGGACATAAGCCAGGTGGAAGCACATTGCAAAAGATCTTTGTCTTCCGTCAGCATCCGAGGGACCAGAGAACTAAACAAACCTTCAGAACAATGCAGTCTGTACCAGACATACTCGATAAATTTCCGATTTATTATCCTTTATCTGCCCCCATATTCTACCTTAAAATACTTAAAAACTTATACCTGCAAAGATCCGGATAATTTTTCTGCATTCTGTTTCATTTTGGAATTCATAGGATCACTAAAAAAAAACAAACCAAAATGAGGAAAGCATTAGTTACGTTAGTAACATCCAGCTGCAACTCAAGTTCAGGGACATCAGCTACCAACTATTACTTCAGTTAATCGACGTTCATAACAGCACTAAAAGTCCAGGTGTGGTCAGCAGGCTCCGCAGAGCCCCTCATGAGGTTTGTCCCCGAGGAGCTGCGATCGCAGTCTCCGAGAGGCACCGCGTGTGGCTGACACCGGCGCTACCGCAAGAGTCCCGCACACGCGCCTCCACTGACCGCAGCCCGACTAAGCCTTCCCACAAGGACGAGGAGCGCGGGTGGCAAGGCGCACGCCCAAGATGGCGCGGTCAAGGGGGACTCAACACGGCACCTCCCGCTCCCGCCAGCCGAGCCCGCAGCGCTCCTCCCTGCTCGCCGACCCGGCCAATGCGGAGCGACACAGGAACCCGCCAAGAAACAAACGCGGCCATGAAAGGCCACGGCTCCTCTTCCCCAACAGTATAAGCGAAATGAAGCGCCTCCGCCCCGTTTCCTGAGCGCTGCCGCCCGCTCCCCCTCACCGCTAACCGCGTGGCTTCCACTCCACCGCCGCAACGATCACCGTAACAGCCGCCGGCCCGCGCCCGCCGTGCGGCTACAAGGAGAGCAGAGGGCAGGCTCGCCGTCACGTGAGCCGCCGGCCGCTCTCCCAGCCAATGGCAGGCCGCGCTGCCCCAAACCCGCCGGCGGAGCCACGCCCCTCGGGCCTCTGGCGGGAGGACGGGGCCGGGAGGGAGGACCCAGACCTGCGAAAGGCGGGAGGGGATGTGCGTCCGCAGGTGCGCTGAGTGGGGAGTGCTTTTCCTCCTGGGGTAATAGAGTCCTTCAAGGTCGGGAGCCCGACTGTTAACCCAGCACAGCCAAGTTCGCCTCTAACCACGTCCTTCACCACATCTACAATGTTATCAATACTTCCAGGCATGGCGACTTCACTACTTCTCCGAGCAGCCTCTTCCAGTGCTTCTAAACATCTGTAGGGCTTAGGACACATTTCCTTGCAATCAAGGTCTCATAGCTATCTCAAGAGTAGCAGTTTTTTTCCCAGGCAGTATGATGGAGCTATTAGAAATTAGGATAATTAACGAGAGAATTATTTATTTAGTACACCACTCTAACAGTCTTCTGTTTGGAAACAAACTGCATGGCACTTGCCCAGTCTCAGCAGGGAGAGAATTAGTTTTGTTTTTCTGGCAGCTGTTACGGTGCTGTGTTTTGGATTTAGCGTGAGAATAATGTTGATAACAGACTGATGTTTTAGTTGTTGCTAAGTAGTGCTTATTCCAAGTTGAGGATTTTGCGTTTCCCATGCTCTGGTGGCAAGCAGGGGCAGCATAAGCTGGGAGGGAGCACGGCCATGACAGCTGATCCAAACAAGCCAAAGGAATATTCCATACTGTAGAACACCATCTCAATATATCTAGCTGGGGAAACTGGCTGGAGGGGTAGGACTGGTGGTAGGACACCAGGCAGCAGGTGGTGAGCAACTGCACTGTACATCACTTGTCTTTTCTCGGCTTTTATTTCTCCCTCTTTCTTGTTATAGTCTTTTTCATTACTATTACTGTTGTTTGGTTTATTTCATCTTAGTTATTAGACTGTTTTTCTCTCAACCCATGAGTGTGCCTTTTTTTCCAACTACCCTCCCCATCTCACTGCAGAAAGGAGAAGTGAGCAAAGTCGCTGTGTGGTGCTTAGTTGCTGGCTGAGGTTAAACCACGACAGGCACTTAAGAGAATGTCTTAAGGGGAATGTCATGGTCCAAAGAAAGAAAGAAAGGCAGAACACAGAAAATGATAAACGAGGAAGTCTTTCAACAAGGAAAAGGAAATAAAGCTCTTGGATAAACTTGTTCAGTCTCCCACTGACCCATTTAAACTTTCATTGTCTACAATATCCTTGAGCAAGTACTTCTGGAGTTCAAATAGATGTTGTCTGAAGAACTCTCTCCTTTTATTTATTTATTTGTTTGTTTATTTTATTTTTCGTCTTTTGAGCCTCACTCCTATAGCTTCATTCGATGTCCCAGTCCTTATACTGGAAGAGACAAGAGCAGTTTGTCCTCATCTAGGCCACTGTTAGACAGATTCCCCTTCAGTTCTCTCTCCTAAGTCTGCTTAGCCATCCCTTACATGAAAGCTGTTCCATCTTTCTGCTTTTTTTGTGAACTGTACTTTACCCTTTTCATAACTGCTGAACATTCTCATGACAATGCCTACCAAAACTCTGAGATCCTATTTTTGAATCATAGAATCATAGAATAGTAAGGTTGGAAGGGACCTCAAAGCTCATCCAGTTCCAACCCTCTGCCATAGGCAGGGACACCTCCCACTAGCACAGGTCACTCAAGGCCTCGTCCAACCTGGCCTTGAACACCTTCAGGGAGGGAGCAGCTACAACCTCCCTGGGCCACCTGTGCCAGTGTCTCACCAATGAATGATGATCAAAATCTGTTATTCAATATATGATATTAAGAATTTTTTTGTTTTCTATTTTTTTTAAAAAACTTATCTACATTGAATTTCATTGACTGCTATATTTGCCAGTTACTCAATTCCATGCTGCAGCTTTTTGGTCATCTCTGTTCTGCCTATCTTGAGTAATAAAGTGTCATTGGCAAGCTGTCACCTCAGCAAGCTGTCTTCTATCAAGAAAATGAAAATAACATGTGCAGAAATGTCTGTCTACATGACTATGTTCTGTTACAGTACTAAAATAAGGTTCATACTCTTCATTTTATTCTTATTGATTATAGAAGAAAATCTGAACTTGCCATGTTCCAAAACACTAGCAGATATACTGAACTCTGATTAAATATACACATAAATCCCACCAGCATTTAGTCTTGTCTCAGAAAGATCTGGAGCCAGGTAATATGTACATCAACACAACATCCTATTTTTATATTTCACCTGTTACCATGCAGCAGCATAAACCTGCAATACAAAATACATAGTGCAAAGCATTTAAATTATAAGCATGCATAGGCACATATAAAAGGCAATCTATGTATTTTATGGCTGTGATTCACTTTTTGTAACACTAATGTTTTCAAGTGAAACTTTCTCAAAGATGATCTTTTTCAGAATTCAGCTTTGATTCATTAAAAAAGGTTCTGAAGTAGATTTACACTTCTTTTGGAAACATTGATAATTCGGGGTGAAAAAAAAAACCCAAGAAGATGATAATGGGAGATGGTTCTGATGTGACAGTTCTGTTTGGGTTTTTTTCTTTTAATTTGTTTTTTTCTTTTAATTTGTTCCTTGCTGGAGGGCATGTGATCAGGAGGTCTGTGACAAAGGTGCCACTCCTTCAATTTATCCAGCTGAAAAACTTCTCCTGTTACCAACCACCCTGTCCCAGAGTTTTCCTTCAGTTCATTTTTTTCACTTTGAAACTTTTACAGACAATCCTTTCACCGTGTCAGAAGGCACACTGAGAGCTTATTATTAGAAGCTTATTCATGGTCTTAACTGTGGGAAGCAAGCATAATTACATAAAAACCTCAGGAAAAGGTTTCGGGTTACTTTATTGTAATAATCCCCCCCCCCCTTTTTTTTTTTTTTTTGTGGCTGAAGGTTAAATTTAAATAGGGGTTATGGCATTTTTAGATGCAAATATCTGACAACTCAATGCTAGCAGAACATATATTTCTTCATACTGAGTGCAATATAATGCCTTCCAGCTTGTTTGTTCTGTAATAGATTAAAACTCTCTTGTCTTAATCTTTCTGACTATTTGCACTACAGATGAGCCTAAGCAAACACACCAAGGTTTCTCATAATGCTCAGACAATTTGTGATTTGTGGCAGTAGAGGATGGGACCTTTTTTAGAACTTTAATACTTCATTGCTATTGATAATTGTTATTGGGTTTTTTTAATAGCGAATAATAACCAGGAAAAAAAAAAGCTTCATGGAGGACTTCACTTGCCTGGGAAAATGGGAATAGTTGAGAAGGCACTACCCGATGTCCAAGAACTCTGGGGTCCAGTCTTGCTTAGACACCTGCATGAGCAAACTTCCTAAGCCTGGACTTGGCTACCTGTCAAAAGTACTGTCAAAAGATTATTTCTACTGGGCACTCACACTGTGCCTTCTGTCAAGACCTTTCTTTGCACAGGTAGTTATCTAGCTCCGCTCTAGCTACCTGCTGCATTAACGGCAGGTAAATTACACTGTAGCTTTATATTTTGTAAATTATATTAGCTAAATAATATAAATGTTTTCCTATTTATAAGTATTTAACATAAGCAACCACTGTAACTGTTTTAGATACAGGAACTACTGCGAGGAGAGGCAAAGGAGTCAGTACAGTCCTGTGCCTCAGAATCATAGAATCACAGAATCACAGAATGGTAAGGTTGGAAGGGACCTCAAGGATCATCTAGTTCCAACCCCCTGCCATAGGCAGGGACACCTCCCACTAGCATAGGTCACTCAAGGCCTCATCCAACCTGGCCTTGAACACTTCCAGGGAGGGAGCAGCCACAACCTCCCTGGGCAACCTGTGCCAGTGCCTCACCTCCCTCACTGTAAAGAACTTCCTCCTAACATCCAGTCTAAATCTCCCCTCTGCCAGTTCCATGTCCTTCCAGAAGCATGGTAATATCTTACCTCAGTTCTACTCTGGATGCAAGCCCTGCAAAAGGCTCCATGGAAGGAAGCTCCGAGGCTAGTGCTGGGGTCTGTGAGGCAACAACCATGAAACGTGTCTCTCAGGGTCCCTTGCTGGTGTTCTCCTGGCCAGTTATTTAAGGGGTAAAACAGCTCCCTGCAATCCGCCAAGAGCCGCTAGGTGGCAGCATGGCACCACGCTGCTAACGCCTCCCCTCTGCCCTTGTTTCTGGCTATTAGGACGTCCAGACCAGTGTGCTGCCAACGAGAGGTCAATGATTTGTCTTCTTTTCCCTACCTTGATCAACAGCGAAGCCCGCATGCTAATAAAACTTTCCAGAAAAAGGATTCTAGACACAGCACAATCCAGGTGTAACTCATAATGCAAGCTGGTTTTTAATGATGGCTGCTGCTGTTCATTAAAATCCCTCCAGAGAGTCTGCAGTTTCCGTGTATCAGAATAAAAGTTTGTCCTGTGAATAGTGATTCTCAGTGCTTTGGAGATGACAGGTTACAAGAAAAATCTACATGTCACCTTCTGAATTTTTCCCTAGTTAAATACTGTGCGAATCTCTAAGACGTCCCTTAAAACTTAGGTTCTTGCCTTAAAACTTGAAACTCTTAAAAGTAGGTTCTTAGATTTACCCAGAAAAAAAAAAATTATATAGTGCTTCAAGATTTAAAAATGAAATATTCTCTATGAAGACTAATAATTATGAATGTAAAGCTACATTCAGTTGTGCTGATGACAAGTATTTGGAATATTATTTACAGAGTGAACAAATAAATTGTCCTAAGTGTTACTTATTCTTGCAAGCACCTTCTGAGCAAATGCACTGGAACATGACTATCTTTGGTGTTGATAGATCAAACCAGCCTAACTAATACAAATGCATTTGTACATCATTACCTGATAATATAAGTGATTAGATTTACCCAGAACAAGTCAATAGTCTTTAAGCTACCAAAACACTTTGTCCAATGGAATTATTATGTAAAAAGTGCAAGAAAGGATCCTCATTTTAAATGCATATTTCAGACATTTTCAAAATAAATGTACATTTTTAGGCATGGGATATGCATTTTTTATACAAAACAAATGGCTATCAAACAAATGCTAACTAACATACTCAGAGGGGCAACTGATTGGCAGTCTGTGTTTAGGGAAGCTGTCATTTCAGTGAAGGTATTAAGAACCTCTAGTTTCCTTTGACATAATAATTGCACATACTTAGCACTCCTAAATGAGTCAGGAAAGTATGAACTTGACAAGCAGAAAACAAGAAAATAGGATCAAGTGTATTTAAGTAAATATAAATACACACACACACATATAATTATTAAGATGGAACAAACCAAGGAAGAGAGGAGGAACAGTTCAGCCAAAGCTTAGGATGGATACCTCATGTGCCCAAGAACAGATGTCCCATTTTATGATCATAAACATTATAAGTAGAAGGCAGGACATAAGGAAGCAATGAATGTTGTAGCAATTGCGGTGCAGTGGTTATATAGCTGTCCACAGCATGATGCAAAGAATGTTTTGTGCATTAGAACAGTGCCATTTCCCTACACAAAAAAACATTCCTGTCATGTCTTAGAAAGTAATGTTTTCTCTAAAGGCAGAAAAGAATGAATCACACTACATTCTGAAGTATATGAAAGAGTTTTAATTGCCACCTAATTTGTCTTTTTAATTTAGAAAGAATACTAATTTATTTCCATCTGATGCATAAACATTTGACACTGAATTAATCATAGTTCTGTTTCTGAAGGAAGCAGCTTCAGGGCTGATACCACTTCTAAGATACACAGACAGCACAGCATGCATGGAAAGTATAAACAGAAAGATAACAGAATGCAGCTCATCTCTTCCTAAATATGTCTGTAACATACATATCCATTTGCTACAATCTGTTAAAAACAAATTATTCATTTAAAATTATTAAAGTAATTATTAAGCTGGAAATTAAGAGGTGTTAGGGTACAATTTTACCCACACAGTTATGAGTAAACACTTCATTTTGAAAACAGGAGTTAGACTCTGAAATAACATAAATTTTTTTTTGGGGGGGGGGAGGGGGGAACCAAAATAACCCAACAAGGTGTTTTTTATGAAGTTATCAATCCTTTTTTTTTATTTACAGAAAACCCCTACAAATCATGATTCAAATGAAATGTGAAAAACAACCAAACAACTGACGGTGTTTCATTTTACTGAAAACAGCAAAGAGCAAAATGCTGGACAGAAAATGCAAGTTTTTCAAAGCAGAAAAGGAAGGAAAAAAGCTACAAGCAACCAGACATTCCAAACTTGCAGTGCTTCTCAAAAATACATTGCTCAAACACTTTATTTCCTGAGGAATGCGTATTTGTGACAAGGTCTTTCCTACCTTCACATAGGCTATCACTGCTTGTGCTGCCTGATGCCCGGATGAAAGCTGAGCAGTGTCACCCCTTACTGCACAGACCGAAGGCTGTGGATGCATTTAATTCCTCAAGGAATGCAGCTGCATAGTGAAGTACAAAGTCCTCCTCGGAGTGGGAGAAAAACTAAAGGCTTACCTTAACCAAGCAGCAGCTGACCCCCACCCTAGTGACTGTTTTGCTAAGCCTGGATTTAACATGCAGAAGAAACAACATTTTTGCAGTACTAATGGGATTGAAGCAAAAAAAAACCCCAAACAAACCCAACTATTTATGTATTTTGCATATACTGCCACAACCTACTCGTCAGGTTTATTTTGTATGCCATACACATTTCTCTCTTCTTCATGATAAAGCTTGTATTGTCTTACACTAGACTTGAAAAGAAACAGCCTGTCGTTGGAGAGTGTCAAAATTGCAAAGCAGACACCAGCTTTCAGGCATGCCTCTCTTACAAACAACACAACATTGCATAACCAGTAAGAAGCACAACAATAATATATAGTTATCTCATCAAGGGAATTATGGATCAATAGCAGATAAATGTTTATTTTGCTAAGTCTTAACTCCCCATTCTGTAAGAGACATCACTCAATATATATTTAACTAAGATTGTAGTATTTTTCTGTGGTATGTGCATGATGGAGGAAAAGAAGCACAAGTGTATGAAAGTGTTTTCCAGACTCAGCTGTTACTCAGTGCAGGTATTTCTGTAGGTATATGTATAATTAACATACGCTGGTTGGTTGATGTTCTCATTTGTGTAAATGTTGTCAGCATATCTTTACCAGGCAGAAGAGAAGAAAAAAGTCTTCTCTGAGTTTGGTAAGGGAGGTTGTCTGTATAAGGAGGAACAGCAATCTATGCAGAAGGAACCTGGATTGATTTCAGTTCCCGATCCCCTCCTGAAATGTTGTGAAAGGATCCGAGCAGCCTGAGTTTGCAGAAGGCAGCTGGTGTCTGCTTAACATGTAATGCTCTACTCAGTCTACCATTTCCTCTAAGTATAGACATCTATTTCCTCCTAAGTCTATATATTTCTGTCCTCATAGCTCTTCTAAAAAGTCCTCTAGAAAAAACAAAACAAAAAACCCCACAACAACCCCCCCTGTTATTATGCTAGAACTGCATACCTACAAAATGTTTTGGATGCATTCCTCGACCTGGAGCTGGACAACTGTCCAGTCCCTTGTGCCAAAGGGAGGTAGTTGTAGCTGCATCCCAGCACTTGAGAGTGCAGCTGGAGTTACTGGGCTGGAAGAAAACTCCTTCCTTTCTCCTCTGCAGACAGGCAAGCTGCCAGTTCTCTTGGAAGGCCTTCTGTGCCTGGGCAATCCCTGCGTCAAGCAGTGCTGCTGTGCTGGGCCTTCTTTGCATCAGCTGTGCCAGCACAAAGAGGGTCACAGGCCAAGTGTGAGTCACGGCTTAAAATAGCAGCGGGCACAAGGCAGAATTTCAGACTGCAGCACAAAATGCCATACAGGGCAGCATGGCAAACAAAATTGCTTCGACTGGAAAAGCTGGACTCTAAACACTGCTCTTGTTAAAAACCTTTGGCAATCTGAAATAGTCCCAGCAGTGTACAGCTAGTGTAAGGCTTGTATTTCGATGCCTTGCTTTTTACCTCCAGACAAAAGGTTATTTTCAATAGGCATTACCATTAGGAGTGAACAGCAGTCTGTGAGGGGATAGAAATTACCTGGTTCTGCTTTGTTCCTGTTCAAACAATGGAGGAGTGTTTTGCCTAATACCTGTGGCAGGAAAGGCAAGATGAAGTTGTTTGAAAAACAGATTCTTTCAGCCAGTGTGCAACAGGCAGTATGCACACAGAGCCCAGAAACTGATGCATTAACAAAGTTGTGTGAGTTTGGATGCTATGTGGTTGCCCACAAAGCCAGCACACCTCCCAGAAATTTCCTGTGTATTTATACATCTTATCACCAAAGTACAGTTTAAGCACAACTTCCTAATACCTGATTGGTTTACAGCTTCTTCACTTTCAATTAAAGCAAGAGTATCTACAGAACAGTGCAGGCTCTGAGAGGAATGGCATTGTAGGTAAGGGGCTCAAGGCAGGTGTGTGTTTTAGTATTATAACAAGATGTTAATGATTAAAATTCACTCATTAGAAATGCAAGTTACAGCAGGTTTATGTCTTCACAGTTTGCTAAGTTTCTTCTGTTAGCAAAGTTTTGTTTCTTTAGGTCTTGATGTCCTTGGTGTCTTCTTACAGACTTGTTTTACTTTGATGGGAATTTCCAGCACAGGCTGCAAGGCATTATCAGTGTGCCAGCTACTCTTCGAGGATATGGTTGCTAGCAAGGCTTTATGCCATAAAGCCCCTGATCAATGGTCCTCCCTGGCAGACCAAATCACTGTATTTAACCCTAACTTACACTTAAGAACTTTTTCAGTTTCACGTGGGTGTTTGCATTAGAATGCTGGGCAAAGACAATGAGGTCTAAGGGCTGTGAAAGGGCAGCTTCCCACAAGACTGGCAGGGGGAAAGTCAACGAGTCCAAGAGAACATGTGTAAAGGGAAAGTGTGCTAAAAGGAAACAGCTGATAGGAGTGTGAGGAGAGAACAAGAGAAACCAGAGGAGACAAGTAAGAGCAGATACCAGGGATAATAAAACACCCAGAAATCTACCAGTTAGAGTGCTATCATCATTCTGCATGGGCTTTGAAACACAATCAAATGAGATACATAATGCCTGCACTTGTTTTCCACTCATAATCTTTTTAATATTGTCGTTGTTTTGGTGAGTCACAGGCGTCAGCTTCCAGAGAGAAGGTGGGAGAGATGCCTCCACCCAACCTGGCAGCCTGCATTTTGCTGTAGGACAAACCATCCAGTCATCATCGTCATGAGGTTTAACAAGGACAAGTGCAGATTCCTGCATCTGAGAAAGAACAATAAATTACACCAGTACAGGTTTGGAGGTGATCTGCTAGAGAGCAGCCCCATGAAGAAGACCCTAGGAGTCCTGGTGGACAGGGAGTTATCTGTGGGACACCAACGTGCCCTTGAGGCCAAGAAGGCCAGTGTATTAGAAGGGCTGGGTGTATTAGAAGGGCTGTGGTTAGTAGGTTGTGTGAGATTCTCTCTGAAGGTGGCGATTCTTTCCACTCCTCTCCACCTTTTGGATATAAAAATCCCAGATAAAAGTACATTATGTTCTCACTTTGCTGCCATTGTAGGGAAAGTGAAAAGAGAGAGGCATAAGGGAATGTAATATGGAAATAAAAACACTTTTCCCCGAGGATTAGATCTGCATCTCTGCAACAGGCACTTATAAAACTTAGCCAACCTCCTCAGGGAGCATTACAAACGCCATGAAGGAGCATAGGCTGTCCTAGTGTGGGCTGTGTGCTGAGCAGCGGCTGAGGGAACTGAGGTTGTTTAGCCTAGACAAAAGGCAGCTGAGAGGAAACCTTATGACTCCTGACAACCTCAGGTTGTGACGTGAGAGATTTTAGATAGATTAGGAGACATTTCTTCACCAAAAGGGTTTGCAAGCACTGGCACAGGCTACCCAGGGAACTGGTTGAGTCACCATCCCTGGGGGTATTGAAAGAGGTGTAAGACGTGGTGCTGAGGGACCTGTTTTAGTGGTGACCTGGAGGTGTTTGCCTGCCTAAACAATTTTATGATCAGTACTGGAGATGGCCCCATCCCTGGAGATATTCAGAGTGAGCCTCAACGGGGCTCTGGGCAGCCTGATCTAGCTGAGGATGCCCCTGCTGACTCCAGGGGAGGTTGGACTACATGACCTTTGAAGGTCCCTTCCAGCCAGGACTATTTTATGATTGTATGATTCAATGTATAGTAAATGTTGTGATTTCTATTTACTCAGTTTACTTCACATACGCACTACTGGCTGAACACAAACCCCACCGAACTAAACCAATGTGCCACTGCAGGATTTAAACGCTGCTATTGTCCAACAGCTTCACGACGCTTAGCACTAAAACGAGCCTAACTACAGCCTCCGCGCACCTCGGCGCGGGACACGGCGACGGAATTTGGGGGGGTTTGCGGAGGACACAGAGTGATGCAAAGGAGCTGCCCTCGGCAAATTCCACCTCAAGATGGGTGTGAGGGGTGCTGGAGACAGGCGACGACAACTCGTCCCCTTCCACCTCCTTGATGCGCCCAGCCTAGCCCTGCCCCTCCTGAGAACTGCGTTGAGCAAGGCCATCCGGGTCCTTGTCCCGCGGGCTGCGCCCCGCTCCGCATCACGCGGGGCACGAGGGCGGTGACACAGCCGTCAGGGTGAGGGGGGAAGGAACAGCGAAGTGCGGCCCAGATTCTCGCTGCGCTGCCTGCCCGGAGATGTTCTGCCGCCAGTTTAGACTTCTGTCTGTGTTTCCCGAACAGGAGAGTGCGCGGCAAGCAAAGCTGCCGCCGAGCCTTACTGCCCGGAGCGCAAGATTCTGTCTTCCCCCGGGGGTTTGAGCGCTTGGTACTCGCCGGCAGAAGGAGGTTGCGCAGCGCGGGCAGGGCGGTGCCTGTGTGACTCAGGCGCTGCCATTTTGGGCGTTCGGTGCTGTCCGCGCAGCTGGTCTCCGCGCTCGCTCCCGTGCCGAGGCACAGGCGCAGACCGAGGCGCTTCCGCTCGCTCCTGCCCGCTCCTGCCGCCGCCTTCGAAGACGTCCAGGGCCCGCCTGGGCGAAAAGAGCCTCTGCCCAGTTCTTTCATCCTTGTCCCGGCCGCTCCCGTCCTCCACCGCCTCTCCGGGATCTCTACGCCCGTCGTCCTCCGTAGGAGCCACTAGCGCAGGGACCGCCGCCGTCTCCTTCTCCTTACGCCGCTGCCACCGCCGTCGCCTCTTCCTCCTTCTCCTCTTCCTCTCTCCGCCACCATTTCCCCACTCCCCGGTACCGGGGCGCTGAGTTAGACTATGGGGACCAGATTGGGGCTGAGCAGCGGCAGAGCGGGCGGCCCGGTTACCGTGTCCACTGCAGCAGGGATGGGGGGGCTCCGCGGCTTCGTGGCTTTATCTTGACATGGCTCCTCTCCGTGCTGCTAGCAGCGCCGCCGCCTCCACTGCTCCTCCTGCGCCCGCCGGCTGCGGGTAGCGAGTGGGCCACGGTCTCGGTCTCTCGTTTTGAGTCTCTCTTGCTTAAGTTGGGGGGAAGTTTTGGTAGGGGTTCCTTTTTAGTTTTTGTTTTTCTTTCTTTTCCGCCTTTTGTCAGGAGAGGAGGGGGGAATACTTCTTCCCCTCTTCCTAACCTGGTCCGAGGAATTTGCTAACCTAAAAACTTTTAACCCCGACTAATCAAACACCTTGGGGGGGAAAATGTCTGCAGAGAGGAAGAAAATAACCTGATGATTGGGGACTTGCTTTTGGGGGGGAGGGTGTTGTAGAGGTTTAAAAATTGCAACCTAGACGTGCAAACAAACAAACAAAAAAAAAAGCTCGCGAAAATTTTGACACCAAGAACCTGTTTTGCGGGAAAAGCGTGAGCAAAACTCTCTACGCTTTCCAAGTCGTGACCATGAAGTGAGAGGGGAGACAGCGTTCTGCTGTGGGTGTCCCGCTGCAGCCTCTGCCGTCTTGTGTAGCGAGGCCCGAGGAGAAGCGAAAAGCGTTGGCCATGCACAGCCTCGGCTAACCGTGATCGCTGTGGAGCGCAGCAGAGAGAGAAGGATCCCCGGGGGATCGGCAGCCCAGGGAACGTGTCAGGTGTTAGGGGATGTAGGGCTCTCCCACTGGTAAGAAGCCCCCGGATTTAGGGTGCTGATTTGGATTTTGGTCTCTAGGTGAGATAACACTGTCCCTCGAACCCCTGCCTGCCCCTCGTTTATGGCCATCATGGTCCCTTTTCTCTCTGGCAGCAGTAGCCTCGGAGCAGTGATGTGCCTGATGATGAGCAGGATGAAGTTAGAAATGACTCCGCTGTTTTTTCTCTTTGCTCCCATGCAAACCAGCACTGTGTTGTCTGTAGTTGATTTTGTTGTTGTTAGCAGAGAAATGTCATACCTGCCAGGATGTGCACTCCTCCTTTGCACTCTTTTCTCTGCGCTCCACCAAGTGTAATAGATCTAAAGAAAAAAAGACGGGCAACATAGCAATAGTGGAAAGCTGAGAATAATAATCAGTAGAGTCATGAATCTGGCTGGGGTAAAACGCAATTTGTAATTTCAGCTTCTTTTTTTTTGTAAGCAGAGCAAAAGTACCCCCCCATGGATTGGGCTTGTGCCAGTTGCTTTTTATTGTACACGTAAATTGTGATAAGATTTGTTGGGTTTTTTTGGGGTTGTTTTTTTGTTTTGTTTCTTTTTCATTCTTGCCCACTTATTCCTGCGGCTAAACTGCTCAAATTTTTGCCTTAAAAATTCTTATTTTGTTTTTTTTTTTTTTCCTTGGTTTATGGTAAAACTTGTCCAGCCATGGCTGAACAACTACATAGTTGGTTTCTTGACCCCTCCGATACGACATTCTCGTAAAATACTGCCTGAGGTGAGGTTTTGGGTTACATTAGCTTTTTATCTGTTCAGTCGTATTAGCAGGAATAAACCGACTTGTTTCTGTTGTACTTGAGTCTTAACGAAAAGGTGCCCATAGTTTAGTGACAGTTTCCAAAGGCTTTAGTACCACCTGTATTACAAAATGGGGGACCCAAACTCCCGGAAGAAACAAGCTATGAACAGACTTCGTGCTCAGCTTAGAAAGAAAAAAGAATCTTTAGCTGACCAGTTTGACTTCAAGATGTACATTGCCTTTGTGTTCAAAGACAAGGTAACTTGGTTTTAATGTTTCTCGCTCTGTTGTCTGTTGCAGTGCATGTTAACTATGTTGTGCCAAGCTGTGCTGCCAGTTTGCATGTTGTGGCTTAAGATTCCATGTTTTTTTTCAAAAAACTTTTTAAAAAAACGCCAGTTGCTGTAGTATTTATTCAGTGTTTGTCGTTTTGGCTTTTTGTATGTGTATGGTTATGTAGTGCAGAGGGTGGCAGTGCCTCGTTAAATGATTACTTGGTAACTATTACAAATATTTTTCAGAGTTAATACTGTAACCTGTGAAGCCTAATTGGGGTCTAAATTGTGCAAATGTTGGCTGGAAACAGTTGAGTTGAAAAGGGAGACCTGGCTGGAGTAATTGCTAAAATTACTGTGTTTATCTGGTTAAGCAGAAAGAGAGACCTGGCAGATGGAAAGTTGCAGAATGTAATATCGAAATGGCCCAAGCACGGGGGCATGTGTGAAACCGCTGCTACCATTTTGAGACAGAGCGAGAAGAGGAAGTCTTCATTTGCTTTGTCTGGGCCAGGGTGGGGAGCCTGGTTTTTTGGTGGTTGGTTGTTTTTTGGGTTTTTTTTAAGTTAAGTATAGACCCAGAATTGTTTACTTCCACAGAAGGTGGAGAAAAAGTAGATGCTTAGTGACTGAGTGCGATGAGGAAGTGAAGATAGAAACAAATGGCACCAGAGTACATAGTGAAGGAGATGCACGTTGATGAGCACTAACATTGCTTAATCCCTTCACATGTATAGTTTGTGCATTTGCTGCCATAGTTAAGTGGTTTTGAACAGAGAGTGAGCTTTGACTTACTCTAAATGAAGTTTCCTTAAAATTCTGAAGTTCAGCTTGCTTTTGCTCATGAGTTCTAGTGCAAACAGATGTTTAGTGGGATATAACTTCTTGGCACTGTCTCACAGTAATAAAGAGAAGTGTGAATGTTTAAGCAGTGGCAACAGTGAGATTTTCTTGGATGACACAACTTTAGTGGTTTTAGTGGGAGCATTCAAACTGCTTTGTAGAAGTTCATTGTCAATGCTTCTTTCAGTCCCTGTAAAATGTGCTTATTGCAGTGAACTGAAGATGTCCACCTAGGACTAGTATGCTTAAAGTAGGAATTTAGCTCAGCCTAGTTGGTCAGCAAATAGTTTTGTCATGTATGTTCTGGAGATGTGAAGGATTGTTTGGTAAGATGGACTTTGTCATGAAGTCCTTAAATAGGTCAAGATTTCTTATGAGCTATAAGAAAACTGCTAGAAGCAGATGTACAACTTTAAGTGATTTTTTTACATACAGCAAAAGTTTTCTTCCAAATTTCTCACCGTTTTGGCCTTTCTTGAGAGAGACTAAACTACTGAGTGTGTAAAAGTTGCTTAGCAAATTAAAGTAGTCTTTCTTTGAGGAGGTTGACTTGTAGGCAACTTCAGATTGAATCTTCATTATCCACTATTGCCAGGCATGGTATTGAAAGGCCTTTCACTTCTGATAAAAGACCAACTTTAAAGTATTGCAAAGTGGGAAAAGAAAAAAAAGTCACTGTCTGCAAGGTTAAACTTGCAGAAGGCTCTCAGGTCAGCCCAATGTCGAGTGTTCATTGTGATAAAAGGGCAATCTTGTTAATGTTTAGGTACAGCTTTAGTGCTTGCAAGATAGGCATGCAAGTCTGGATCTTTGGAGGCTGCAAAAACCTGTTCAGTCGGAAGTTGCTGGACTGATTGCTTAACTTGTAAAATTTTGCATGTGAATTTTAGTGTGTTTTGTCACCTGGCTTGTGTCATGTGCATTTTATATGTAAATGCTAACAGAAAATCACAGATTCTAAAGCTATTACCTGTAATTGCCTAGAAAGGATTTTAATCTTGATGTAACCTGTGCTGCCTTTTTTTTTTTCCAGAAGAAGAAGTCAGCACTTTTTGAAGTGTCTGAGGTGATACCAGTCATGACCAATAATTATGAAGAAAATATCCTGAAAGGTGTGCGGGATTCCAGCTATTCTTTGGAAAGTTCCTTAGAGCTTCTGCAGAAGGATGTAGTACAGCTCCATGCACCCCGCTACCAGTCTATGCGCAGGGTAAAGCTCCTCTTTACACTCGCTGAATTCCAGAGCTTTTCTTTGTGAATCTTTTAAGGCTTAAGGCCTTAAGGTTGGATTTTTCCCAACTCTGCTGCTTCATGGGGGTCTTGAGGGCAAGTGTTTGAGGTCTCTTTTGAAGTGTAACAGCATATGTATTTGGGAATTCCACTTAGATATGTAGTGCTCCAGCTTTACTTTTCACCTTTCTTGCTCAAATATGCCTTGGAAATGAGACTGTCTTGCCACCCTTACCTTTCAGTAGGCATGTGTTCGTTCTTGCNACCCTCCTCTGGAAGTTCTTGCTGTACAACTAAGTGATTCTACTTTATGAGTGTTGGAAGATAATATTTGTTGCTGTATTTTTTTCAAGTTGAGGTGTATATTAGCTGGATACTGAAAACTCAGTGTAAGGAAAGAAAAACTTGAGTTGTCCTTTGCATAGTAGAAATGGAAAATTGCACAAAAAGGGTAATAAGTAGCACCTTTAAATTATATACCTGTATAGATAAGTTTATAATCTGTATCTTTGACTAAAGAAGGGAATTTAAGTACTGAACTCTATTACTTGCAGGATGTGATTGGCTGTACCCAGGAGATGGACTTCATTCTTTGGCCTCGCAATGATATTGAGAAGATAGTCTGTCTCCTCTTCTCTCGGTGGAAGGGATCTGATGAACCCTTTAGGCCTGTTCAGGTACTTGGGTTTTGTTTTCTAACTTCAAAAAGTAGTTTGCACCTGGAAGTTGCTTTTTAACCAATGAGTTGATAAGGTATGTGACTTCTTTGAATGTTTAGAAAGTATGGTGTCTGATTTTTATTTATAGAGCAGGTCACTGTTTTGAACGCCAAATTCTGCTTCACCTGTTCATGCAGTGTTCCATCAGCAGTGGCCTGAAGGGCCTTTGCAAATGGCACATGTATAAATCCATATGTCATGCTAGTATTTGTAGAAGTAGGTTAGACATGGCTCTCAGTTGACTTTGTCTAAATATGATGGTGCTGTTAAGGTTTTGCCAGTATCTGAAGTTGCTGTGCTTGGTTAGATGAGTCTGAGATGGATGGAAATTTTAGATGATAATTTTGAAGTACATTTCAAGCATTTTAGATTATTCAGTAACCTGCTCTACCTGTTCACATGCAGGTTTTTGGACAATGTTACATGTTTTCTGTCCTGGTTCTGCAGTAATTGGAAGAAGTGTGCTGTGTTGTTGCTGAATGGGGATATTCTGGCACAGCAAGCTAAATCTGGTTTTATGTATGCATTTAAGTTGTACCTTTTGAATTGTTAATACCTCATTGCAATGACTAATAGCAATGTGGGCAGAATAAAACTGGGGAGCTCTCTTAAATTGTGCCAAGACTCAAGTGGTCCCCAATTCCTGTCTTTCATGGTGAGGAAAGGAAAAAAGTGGTCGTAAAGTCCTGGACTGAGGGGAAATTAAGGGGTTAAATATGAGATTTGGTTTACTATTTTATTGCCCTCTCTGATGAAATGCAGGCCAAGTTTGAATTTCATCATGGTGACTATGAAAAACAGTTTCTGCATGTTCTGAGCCGAAAGGACAAGACTGGAATTGTTGTCAACAACCCGAACCAGTCAGTGTTTCTCTTCATTGACAGACAGCACTTGCAGGTAAGGTTATTTCATCCCTCATTTTAACAAGTGCATAATAGTCATAAGATGCCTTGCCTTAGGAACATTAGTGATTTCAGTGCGAAATACTCAAGTAGAAAAATTGTGTACATTCATGCTCTCATTCCAGCAGTTGCAGAAGAACTGTGTTCTATAATAAGATTCATACATTCAAAAACTAGCTGTGGGCCACAGATGTGTTCACAAAAAAAAAAAGGCCTTGTATTAAAAGTCAAGTTCTAAAATAGACTTAACAGTGTTTTGAAGCAAGTAAAACATTGACTTAATTTGGGTGATACTACAGAAGCTATTCCAGTGAAGAATAGCAGAAGAGTGAAAATGCTTCAGGCATTAGAGGTCACAGACTAGTTTTGAGTTCAGGCTGTTTATATGAACGAAATAGTGGCTTTTAAATGTCTGTGGTGTTCCTCCACTACCAGCAGCAAGCTAATAATTGGACTGGGTTTGCTGGAGCTCTGCCTATTAGGTCTTGAGTTAACTTTCATGTTTAATAACTTTTCTTTGGGTTTTCTTTGCTTCTAGACTCCAAAAAACAAAGCTACAATCTTCAAGTTATGCAGCATCTGCCTGTACCTGCCACAGGAGCAGCTCACTCACTGGACGGTTGGTACCGTAGAGGATCACCTCTGTCCTTACATGCCAGAGTAAGGTACTGGCCAGCAAAATGGGGAAGATCACAGAATGCAGCAATGGATTTTTCACTTTCCTCACCACTTTATTCTTTCAGAAGTTAGAAGAAAATGGACTCATGTTCAGAACACTATACATTGTGAAACTTGATCATTCTGGATTTTTTTTTTTTATCATTTATATCTCAGAACTTTACAATTTTTTTAGATGTTTTCTGCAATGGACCTTGTGAAAGAGGATGCTCTGCACACTTCTGCACTGCATCAGCATCTTACTAAAATGTGAAATGAAGGGACTGTACACTGAAACATGTATCTGAAAGCACAAGGTGATCATTTTTGGTGGTGTTCCCATTTGTGCTGGTCATGCCCCCTAACATCTATAATGTTAACCATCAGTATTTGGAGGGTGAGAAGTGAATGTAACGGGTATAAAAGCCTTATAGCTTTGCTGTTAATGATTGTATCAGAGCACTATCACTCATTTTAATGATCAGGAGAGTGGCTATTATGATAGGAAGTGTGGGAAAGAAACCTTTCTTTAAAGAAAAAAGCATCTCATTAAATGTGTAGGCATTGTTTTGCCTCTGTTTATTTTTGCTGGGCCATGTCTAGGTTTACTGGCACTTTTGTTTTGGATCTCTTTCCCCAAGTTGCTGTTTAACTGTATGAAAGTATTCTTTTGAGTTGGATGCATTTATGCAGATGAGGCAGACCTGGAGTCTGAAGTTGCTAAAGCAGCTGAAAATAAAGTAAAATAATAGCTGCCAAAAATGTTGGTAGAGGATTATTTTTTCTTGAGAGTTGAGACTTGTAAACTTGCAGGTGAACTGTGCAGGAAATACTGGTTTCTAAAACATTTCTTATGGAAAACCCATTGAGGTTTTTTTTTTTCTTTTGAAATAGACATTATAAAACAATGTAAAATAGTGTTTGGAGTGTCAAAAGTTGGTTCTGACAGAACATTTTAAGATTGTGCAATGATAAAAGGAAGACTACTGTATAGTTTTGTTGACAAAGAAGGCTCTGCTTAAAGGTTGAGTACTTTTTACTGGAGTAAAACTGCATAAGCCTGCTCCCTTTTGGATAAAACTAGTGCTTACCTGTTTAAAACTTGTATTTAGCTTTTGTTTGGAATTGGAAAAAATTGGAACTTAAATAAATTAGGTGAAAGATGAGTGGTTTTCTTTATGGAACTCTTGGAAATTCTAGTAGTATGTTGCATTTTGACTGTCACCCATTGCAAACAGAAAATGTACACGTTGTAAAATGTGAGTAACAGATAAGTGGCAGGGGTGGTGTTACGTATGTGGGCAGTGTTTTGAAAAGTAGCTGTCAGAAGCAATGGAATTACTAGCCTACTCTTCCATTGGTACATGGATATTTTTAGTGCTTTAGTTATCAAGTCCTACCAGTTAGGCTGGAGCATCCTAGAAAAATCACCTGAAAGCTGAAACATCTCATTAAAAATGCCTTTGAGTTACAACAAAATACCTTAAATGCTGCTTTGCAGAACACTAAGTTTTTAGACTACATTAGTAAGCACTATAGCTGCTGATAGCTCTTAAGTTCCTAGCTTGAAGTACCTAGCTTTAAGTAGTGCTTCTTTGAATGACCTGGAATACATACCAAATGTCAAGAAGGTTTTTTGTGGAGTCTTGCCTGTTCAAGTTTCATGAGTTCAGATTTTGTGTCCTAACTGCATCCCTTTTGTCTTTAAACTTGTCATTTTGAACATAATACCACAGCAGTGAGAACATGGCCAGAGTTACAGGTTAGCAAAGCAAATGACTTGGTTCTTCACTAGCAATTTTGGGTTTCTTCATTCTGGTATCTGTTAGAAGAAGCCTCAGGATGTTGGCCTGAGTGTCCATACAATGTTTTTTTAGGTGTCAGCAGTAGTATGAGCCTTAACTTCAATTCTTTGTATTACAGGGAGCAACCTGTTCTGTTAAATTGCCTTTAGTGTTCTGAGATGCATAAGATGAGCAGGCTACTCATTCTTTGTGATTGATCCTGGAGCTTAGATAATGCTGTGTGCTCTTGGGAGAACATTGCTGTGTAATTTTGTTACAAGTGGTCTGTTTTACCCAGCTAACAAACACTGGGTTCTCCTGTGCTTGCTGTCACACTGAGTTAAAAGCCATCTGCATTGCTTGAGTTCTGGGAAAAACATAATGGGCAACAGGCTTCAGAGCATGATTCTTATACATGGGCTGTGTAAGAGTTTGTTCTTAAATGGTTTGGCATCTTTGAAAGGTGTCTTTCCCCACCTAAAGAGGCTGACATCTGAAGGGAGATACTAAACTTGAAATCGTCCCACTCTCTTCTAGTTCAGTCTTGGCAATATTCTTCTTTGAAGTTACTTCAGCAAAATGCCATCAGAAGTGAATGGAAGCAGTTTTACAATATGTAGCATTTGGTTTCAGGTTCTGTTTATCAGCTTAGTGGGGTGGGGTTTGTCTCTAATGCTTACTGTGTAAACCTGGTTAGTTCATCGTAGCTGTTCCTAAGAGCTCTTTCTGAATTTACAAGGCAACTTTGGATACTGCTTGCTGTCAGCTGCCTATGTGGCTCATACCAAAAACTGAAATCTAAGCTATGTCACCTGAATATGAGAATTTTACCAGACTTTAGCTTGAGGATTTGCCATGTGAACAACTGCAAAAAGGGGAGGCAGTGAAGCTGGCAGAGGCCGGTTCAATCTCTTGCATCTAAAATAAATGTTTGGTGAAAGGGAAACTTGTCAGGTGCTTCCCAAGAGAAAGGAGAAACTTCTTAAAGTTTTGCCCTATATATGACTCCTTTACCTGTACTTTTCAAGCTTCTTTAGATGCATAATTGTTACCAAAACCGTGGTAAGATGGGCAGAACTGCTTGTGCAAGCACTGCCCACAGCTAACAGGCCTATTAGCTGGTTTGCACTTCATGCCCTTTATCACATCTAACAAAACATAAATTGCTTCTTGGAAGCTACTTTGTTACACTAAAGTTGATCTGATGCATCAGGTACTACAAGCATTCAGATAGTTCAGTGCTTTTCTTAGAAAATTTGGGTTCTCAAACCAGCAGTAATGTTAGAGCGTCGAAGGCTTCAGCTCAAGGCACTGATCTCTTGCTACAAGTTGGGTTTTGTGTGTGTTGGTTTTTTCTTTGCATAACAAACTGTTAAGCCTATTTACAAACAGATCTGGTGGAGAGATGGCAGTTTTGTCAGTTTCAATCTTCTAGACTCTATAAAGATCTGACAGATCTACTCAGTCTGTGTTTACAAATTGCAAAACAGCAGAAGATCAGCCTTCACTGCTGGTAGGTGCTCTGGTCCTGGGGAATGACCACATCTGATACATGTTAAAACCTCTTACCATGAACTCCCCCTCCTTGTATGTACTCCCAGCTTGTGATCTCTGCTGGAGTCCTTCCCTGGCCATTTCTGGTTTGGTGGGGAGAATTCTGCATTTTGTTGCATGTCATGTGCTGAGTCACTGGGTTACTTGCAGTTAATGAACACCAGCTCATGTTCAGCCCCCATCTCTGGAGGTTGAAGAGGGAATGGTTGCTTGAGAGTTTTTTCCTCTTTAAACGTGAGATCATTCTAATGGACTGTTCCAGGCTTCATCTAAGATCAAGATTCCAGCCACTAGTGTGACAGTTGTTAAGATTTACTAGACTATGTTTACATCCACTAAGCAGAGAGGCTGCTGTTTTATTGGCATGGAAAAGCTTCTCCTGTTTTTAGTTTTTCGTTTATTGAAGCAGCAAATTCAGAAGCTGTATAAAGCCTGCAGATTCTAGAATGTCTTTCTGGAATGAAGTAATGAGATGAAGGGTTTTAACAGTGTTTTACAAGAGGGAGAAGTTGAATATGGGTGTTTTGAGGCATGCACTAGCCTGAGTGGTGGTTATTCTAGAATTCCTTTTGTGGAATTTTCCATTTTAGTCACAGGTGGTTATCATAAGGAAGGAGTTCTTTGAAGGTGATGGAGCACTGGGCAGAGTGCCCAGGGAGATCATGGAGTCTCTGAAGACTCAAAGTACTTGGACACTTGCCTGCACAACCTGATCAAGGTGAATCTGCTTTAGCAGGAGGGGTTGGACTACATCTCCAGAGGTCCCTTCCAACTCCTACCATCCTGTGATCTTTGTGTATAAAGCACTCTCCCAGACTATAAGGCCAATGCTGTTGTCACTTGATAGCAACAGCATGTAAAAAGGACATTTCTGTGTGTAGGCTTGGCCTTTGTTTGTACCTGTACTGCTTGAGTCTGTGCTGATGTAAGCAAGGCTTTCAGCTTGTAGGTGTCTTCCTTACCTGCTGGGCCATTTCACTTTGCTTCTGGAGTTCAGCATGATTCTGAGTTAAAAGATACAGGGACAGCCTCTACACTAGAACTGAAAATTCCTCCAGCTCCTTTTCTTGCTGTAGTGCACTAGGGCTGCATGCTTTGTATGAATTTGATATTCAGATCTTTCTTGTCATGTTCTTGGGGTACAGATGGGGTTCCTCTGCTGTCAGGAGAAAGTGCAGTTCCACCTACACCTGTAGATGCTGCTTTCTGATATGTGCACTGCAGCTGGCTGACTGTACTGTGCTGATGCTGTGGAGGGATGCATCAGCTCTACAGGTTAACTGAAGCAAGCTAAATGATAAGTAGAATTTCTCTTCTGCATGGCTGACTGAGATGCTCTTTAGGGCTGAAGATGTCAGTGACCTAGTTCTGCTTGGAAAGGGTTCACATATGGAAAGGTTCCTTAATTTGAGCACAATTACTGTATGCTGGAGCACCCACTCCACAAGCTGCTTTTCTGGACTCTTGAAATTCAAGCAGCTGCTGCGTTTTAAGAGATCAAAGATCTGGAATCTTATTATAGTGGTACAGTGCCAGGTGCTGTTTTGGTGAATAAAAGTAGGGTGGTTTGTTGGTTTATTTTTTTTTTTTCCCTGGAGAATAGCCAAGGTGTCTTTTATGATTAGAGCTTGCAGGTAATTTGCAGTGCAGTGTCCCACAGCCATGGCAGCTGGGCATCAGAGGCTCTGGTAACAGCAGTCATTTTGGTGAAGGTAGGACAGAATCAAAGGTAGTAACCATTGCCATGTAGTCTTTGAACTCGTTGGTTTAAAAATAGGAATAAAAAAGTGCTCTTTTTTTTTTTTTCTCCCCCCTTACCTCACTGTCCATGGGAATGAAGAGGGAGCTTTTTGGTGTTTTGTTATATTGGCTAAATGTTTTTTGCAGATAGAGAATTCTAAAATGGTTAATGATGGAACACCATTAGAAATTCTTCCATGTGCCCTGGCAGTGGCTTGGAGCCAATCAATGAAGCTGAACAGGGTTGAACTGCTGTTCAAAACAGTTACTTAACAACCTAATTCTCCCTGCCCCCCTCCGCTTCAGGTGCTTATATCTGCCAGTTTGAAAATTGTAAACCAACTAGCTTGGAGTGAAGTGGGCAGAGTAACCAAGGTGAAGCAGCTCAGACATCAAGGCCCCAGTGACAGGTTGCTCAGCTCGGAAGACCTAAGGAAGAGTCTTGATGGCTGGATGCCTATTTCAGCAATGGTGACTTTCTTACCCTCACCTCCCCCAGTTATCACCAACAGGTTGCTTCTTTGTGAGAGCTGGCATCCTTAATGACCTCCTCACAGCACCTTTATTCTGTGTTTAGTATCTAGACTTTTGGCTTTAATACCAGTCAGAAGGATTCTGTTCCACTCCCTCATTTTCTCAAGGGATCTGTAACACAGTTCTGCCGTGGTGTGAATGCTTGAGTATCCATTTGAATGCACTCCTGCAACAGCAGCAATGTGAAACCAGCATGGAAAACTGGGCTGACTCAATACCCTGTGTGAAGTGGGAAGCTGCCTGCCCTTCCTGATAGGGACAGACTCTCCCACATCATCACATACCACCGTGAAAAGCGTGGTCCCCTGTAACGACAGAGCTCTAGGCATCAAGGAGTATTTGTAGGTGTGTCACAGGGTGGATTTTTGCTGTTGCTTGTTGCTGTTTTGTGGTGGTTTGTAAGTTTTTTTTGTTTTGTTTTTTTTTTAAAAGAGGCCCAAGGGAAAAACCCCCACACCAATCTGCACAACAGGGGAGGGACAGTTGCACTTGCAGCTGTAAGATAGAGAGCTTACAGATGGCTGTCAGTTGCTGGGTGTGTAATCTGACATGCCAGTGAGACTCACAAGATAAGTCACTTTATTTGCTTGCTTGTAAAGAAATGATGCCTAAATCTGCTGTGATAGAACCAGGTCAGCCCCACAGGAGATCTGTCTGTTCTGACACCAGGTGGAACCATGTACCATTTGTTCTTATTGTGGTAGCTTTTTTTGTGTTAACTCCCTCTTGAGACTCAGCTAAGGTAAGCTATAGATTTTTCAACATGAGTCAGAGTGAAATCAGTACAGAACAATTCCAAATGTGAAGTCTAATGTTTGGCTGTTTGCTCCCAAGGCTAAACAAGCTCAATGGTGGCAATTCCTTCCGAGATCATCTCCAAGCTGTGAAGTTGTGAACTAAATTGAGGTCAATTGCTGCTGGTGGAGGGATAAGAGACAAGGTTGTCTTAAAATAATTGCTTTAATGAACTACTTCTAAAATAACTGCCCTGCATTCTAATGATGTCCTCCTTATTAATTAGGTAGCACTAAAATACCATGTTGAATTCTGTTGTAAGGAAGAAGAAAATGCACTTCCTACTTCAAAGAGGTTGTCTTCTGTTTGGTTTTGTGTCTCCCTCAGCCTGTGACAGTCCTTGCCAGGCTTGAATGGGAACAGGAGGAATCTGTTGTTGCTGCTCTTAATTTGCCTGGATGCTTTTCAATTGTAATTATGTAGATATGATGAATGCTAAGTGATAGAATGAGTCCATTTAACTATGGTAGGTTCCTGAGGCAGCCAGCTTTGATTGAGAGAAGTCGTATTAAGTTCCATTGGGACAGTTACACAAGGATGGCATTGCCTCAGCATGCAGCTGAAAGCATTCTGAATCTTTCAGCAGCTTCTGAATCTTTTAGCATATTCTGAATTTGTCATCATTCTCACCCTCTGCCTTTTATTCCAGATAACAGTCACAATCCCTCTTGTGCTCCAAGAGCTGGGTTTATAGTAGCTTGAGAGTTTTAAACATAGATTCATAGAACAGCTTGAATTGGAAGGGACCTTAAGGATCATCTAGTTCCAACTCCCCTGCTGTTGGCAGGGACACCATCCACTAGATCAGGTTGCTCCAACCTAGCCTTGAACAACTTCAGAGAGGGGCATATCCATGCCAACAGTGTGTGAGGAAACAAGTTTTCAGCTGTTGAACACAGCACTCTCCTACATTCTACCTAAGTCAGACAATCTACAGCCTTTGTCTAATAAAAGGCTCACCAAATTAATTCTGATACCATCTCTAACTCTCAGGTGCTGACTTTTAAACAGAGCCAGAACTTCAGGTATAGAAATGGAAAACCTTAATGATGTAACTGCATTTTCATATTCAGGAATGAGTAAAGATGATTATGAGATCTCAGGGGAATTGGTGTACAAATGTTCCATCACATCCTCTCTCAGCCACTCCATGTTGCCAAGTTTTTAGTGCAAAGGGATTACAAAACTCTTCAATAATCTGAGAGAGCTCTCAGAAAGCTTTATTGACTACTTGTGAAATTGTTACAGTGTCAGTAAATTACATTCTGGATTATCCTGCTTCACACTTTCAAACCAGTTTCACACTGTTACAGAAACTCTGTCCTACCAATACGTAAAATTCAGCTATACAAGGGAACTCTCTAAGACTCCAGTTTTAAGTTTTAGAAGGCAGGCAATCTTCATTACAGAGCTGCACAAGTTTTGGTGCAAGGAGACTTGTGTCTCAGATCCTGCATCCCAACAAGACAAAGTAGTAGCTTTATAGTTCTTAAAGATGTGTATTCATTAGGTTTTCTGGAACAGTCCTGCATATTCATGTTATCTCCGGGGGTCTCAATGAGTTTGTGTGGTTTAGAATTTCAAAACTTGTTTTTCCATGATCTTTGAAGATGGTCTGATTAGGTCCAGTCCACTCTGCTTCCTTATCAAGGAATCAAAGTACTCCTTACCTATTGCACATGGTTGGAACATCAGTGTCTTGCCCTTGCAAATTCCATTTGTTCAATTGCTCTTCCTCAGCAAGTCTTTGTTTCCGCCGAGATGAGTTTTACTGTATCACTACCACCTTACAGAACACACAGTTCAGTTTGTAAGCACTTACAGTGGTGTTTGAAAGTGACTGTGATGGGCCTGAAGACAGGGTTGCTTTGTCACACCACATCACCATAGGCAAAAAGAACAAGCCTCTTAAAGCACTGTCCTGCTGGTAAACCACATGGCTAGTCCAAATAAATGCCTTTCCTTCTGCTGTCTTGACCAAAAGAAGCCAGACACATGCCAATGCTATCACACTCTGCTGTTCATTCCCAAATAGGCACTAATTTTAGGCTTGTGGCAATTAAGAAATTTGTTTTGCTTATTATGAGTGTAAGACAAATTCACTTTATGTAATACAGATGACCACAACTTTGTGCAGATAATGTGTTATTGCATAAATGAGAAAATCATTCTCTATAGGATTCTGAAGCCTCAAATTGTTATTTCTTATACTACTTCTGTTAATTTCCTATATACTTTGTGTGTCTCCCTTGTGCAATTAACTTTCCTGTCGCCTTATTTGTTAAATCCACGGTGGCAAATGCAAGATTTCTTCCTTGCTTCAAAATCTGAGCTGTAATCAGTACCTCTTCTCCAATCTTGGCAGCAGAAGTGTATCTTCAATGAAGAACAAAATAACAGGTAAGAAGCTGTACAGAGCACAAATCCAAGAAATTTTTTGCATTTTAAATTATTATGAAGAGAATTAGCCAAAGTAATAAAGACGCATCTCACTCCTACTGCCTGCTTCCAAATCCCCACAGCTTAAAGTTGTTTGGTTCCTCTAGGTACTGCAGTGTAAGAGTGCTCTGAGAAAATGGCAGAGTGGCAGATAGAAAGAAACCCATGGGCTCAGTTCTGAGGAAAAGTCCATTTTGGAACAGAAATTACAGAAATCACAGAATTAGGTATCAAAGACTTCAGTGAAAAGTTCAGCTCCAAGTCCTATTTCAGCCACTTCTGGCTCCCTACAGCCTCTCTAAACTAGTCTGGCTGGTTCAGCTATGAAATGTCTTTGTTACAAAGGCTCCAGAAGGTCATTTCTGTATGGAAGTTAAGAATAAGTTAACTGCTTCCCATACCCTAGTCCCAAAAAAGTCACAGAAATCTGTGAGGCCTTCAAACTTTCCAGGTTTAATGCTGTTAGATAACTGGTTTTATTTACATGAGTTTGAGGATGTGCTTTTAAAATACACTCTACAGGGAAGAGGAAAAGAAATATCCACAAAAAGCCTGGAAAGAATGAAGAGGAACATGATCCAGCCATGGTCTGAGGTAAGGGAACAATATTCAAATGTTAGTGTTACAGAGGAGAATGTGTAATTGCTGTAAATAACTCTTACTGAGATGAACTTCATTGAGCAGGCTATTTTTATACATGACACCATGTCAAAAGTATGTCACTCATGCCTAACTCTGAGGTAGCACAAGCCCCATTAGCTGATGGGGGCAGGGTTTCAGTCTTTGTTTCATTCTCAGCACANATGACAGGACAAGGGGCAATGGGTTTAAACTGGCAGAGGGGAGATTTAGACTGGATGTTAAGAGGAAGTTCTTTACAGTGAGGGTGGTGAGGCACTGGAACAGGTTGCCCAGGGAGGTTGTGGCTGCTCCCTCCCTGGAGGTGTTCAAGGCCAGGTTGGACAAGACCTTTAGTGACCTGTACTAGTGGGAGGTGTCCCTGCCTATGGCAGGGGGTTGGAACTGGATGATCCTTGAGGTCCCTTCCAACCTTACCATTCTATGATTCTCAGAGGCTACAGCTGATCCTCTTGTGATTCCAAAGAAAAAAAAAAAAAAAATCTCTTTTTCTCTCTGTTCTTTCCATTACTGAAATAGCTTCTTCCTGCCAGCTTTTTAAAAAGCTCCTTCCCAAAAAGGAAAAAGTTGTGTTGTATCAATATTTGATACCAATCTCATTTGCTCAATGAAAGCAGTAGCCTGTGCTAAACAAAGCTATTAATATTGCTTCATATAACATTTCCTAAAGGTTATGCTACTGAATCATTTTGAATCATCTCCAGAGACAGCACTTTCAAAAGGTTTTAGCCCTTATGTAATTAAGTAGGCATACTTGATAGCATAAACAATTCAAGTGTTGACCTCTTGTTCTATTATTGTAGGGGAAATTAAAACAATCACAAAGGAACCTCAGGTTTTGATTTCCAGTCATTTCCTGGTCATTACAGTAGTAGCATAAAGCTTTAATAGATGTTCCCAGTCCTACCCACCTATTGAAGAAATAAAAAGGGTGCTGGGAGGTAAAGGAGGGAAACTGTTAAAGATACAGATCACTCCCCACACACTTTTAAAGCTTTTTTTTTTTCCCTCAAGTTTTTAAAGGCAGTTTTGATGAGGGGTTACTTTTCCAAGAATTTTAGTGCTCTGTTTTTCCAAACAGGATTACTTTAGTTCCAGTCAGTCATAATCTCTTCATTAAAATTAATGAATTGAAGCTGGCAAGCTATAATTGCATGATCAAAGGAAGCTTCAGCACTTTTTTTTTTTGAACACTTGTGCTTTAAATTTGCATCACAGGAAGAACTATTCTCAGTATAAAACTACCTTTGAATGACCTAGAGCAAAGGAATCTTCTTCAACTGAGAAATCCTGATTTAATCTGTAATTTGCCCTCTATGTGAGCAGAGCTAAACAGTTTCCTGGTTTAGTAGTTTTCCTGATTTAACATTTTATGGACTCTTCTTGGTGACACCCAGAGACAGGGCAAGGGGCAATGGGTGGAAGTTGAGGTATAGAAAGTTTCATGTAAACATAAAGAGGAATTTTTTCACTGTGAGGTTGACAGGACACTGGAACAGGCTGCCCAGGGCAGTTGTGGAGTCTCTCTCTGGAGATACTCAAAACCTGCCTGGATGCCTTCCTTTGTGATCTGCTACAGGTGATCCTGCTCTGGCAGGGGGGTTGGACTGGATGAGCTTGACATTCTGTGCTTCTGTAATACTAAAACAAAAAAAGGTTTATAGAAAGCTGCTTATCCTAGATTTTTGGGGACACATTCTAACATATCTTCACAAGTGAAGACAGAAGTGGAGCCAATTTCATAAGACTAAAATTTCTAACATATCAACATCCCTTTACATTCTATGGTGTGGAACAAATGTTAAAAAATTCCAGCTCAGCTTTTGCAACCAAATGGCAATATCCCCAAATACAACTCCTCCCCCCCCCTCCAATGAATCAAAACAAGAAAGCACTTTTTAAGTGAGTACTAAAGCAGATAAGTTATGTACAGTAGAGTCAATACCATGCTAGGGGAGGAAATGTTAGTATGTTCTGGTAAACATGGTGGATGGTACCTACGTGATGTTCATGTCCACACTGACCCCTGGCAGTGCTCTTTCTGTGTACAGCAAGGCTGTTGTTGACACCACATCCACGAGGGTGGCTGTCAAACCTCCATGTAATGTACCACCTCTGTTTGTGTGCTCCTCCTCTACTTTCATTTCACAAACAACTTTTCCAGGAGTTGCAGATACAAGTTTCATCTATATAACCAAAAGAGAAATAAAAAAACTTACTGACAATAGTACCAACACAAATTGAAAATCAATCTTGTTGAATTTTGGACTCATGAGATAAATTAAAAGATGGAAAATACAGTAATTCAACTGTCAGATTAAATACTTCCATAGATTTTGAACAGAAGATTGCTGCCTTAGAAATAAAAATGTGTTTCTAGTGCAGATAAATATTTAAATGGACAGCTTAACAAACTTCAATACTTGCTATACTCCCAGGAATTGCTTAGCAGAGAACATGCTTCTGCAGCTTTCCTTCTGCTTTCATCTGTGACTAAAGAAACAGATTAGAGGGAACACTAAACTCCTCTATGTGTACTATAAGTGTGAAGATGTCTTTATGAGCTCACAGAATGGAAGTGAGACCAACAGTAATTCATTGATCATAATACTGGAGCAACCTCAGTGAAAATCATTACTCCTATCTTTATTCTGTGAACAGAAGCAAGCACTGGAAATCATAGGATCACAGGATGTCAGGGGTTGGAAGGGACCCAAAGAGATCATCAAGTCTAACCCCCCTGCCAGAGCAGGACCAGACAATCTAGCTCAGGTCACAGAGGAACACATCCAGACAGGCCTTGAAAGGCTCCAGAGAAGGAGACTCCACAGCCTCACTGGGGAGCCTGTTCAGTGCTCCTCAGTGTTCCCCCTTGTGTTGAACTGGAACCTCCTGTGCTGCAGCTTCCATCCATTGCTCCTTGTCCTATCACAGGGAGCAAGTGAGCAGAGGTTGTAGTCCTGCCCAACACCCAGCCCTCAGAGATTTATAAACATTTATTAAATCCTCTCTCAGTCTTCTGTTCTCTAGACTAAGCAGCCCCCAGGTCCCTCAGCCTCTCCTCATCAGGCAGTGCTCCAGTCCCCTAATCATCCTTGTAGCCCTCCACTGAACCTTCTCCAGCAGATCCCTGTCCCTCTTAAACTGGGGAGCCCAAAACTGAACACAGTACTCAAGATGAGGTCTCAGCAGGGTAGAGGGGCAGAAGAACCTCACTTGATCTGCTGGACACACTCTTCTTAATACACTCCAGGATCCCAATGGCCTTTTTGGCCACAAGGGCACATTGCTGTGCCATGGATGTTATCCACCAACACTCCCAGGTCCCTCTCCACAGGGCTGCTCTCCAGCAGGAAATTCCTGAGGCAGTGTCCTAATACAGAAAAGGCCTCTCAGTGAGAGTCCTAAGTCCTAAACCAGTCATGCTGCACTGCACTGACTGGAGACCTAAGTTTCTGAGATAATTTTTAATAGGAACTTCTCTGATGCTTGACACTGGGAGCAGATGGCTTCCACTGCCATTGGGGAGAGCTCCAATCCATCAGCAAGGCAAGGAAAGCATCTGGTTTCATTTGTCATTGCTCTGATCTGGCACTAGCTGTCTGCTGTCCTTGACAAAAATAGTTGAGCATGTAAATGCTTCCAGGACTCGCACAGCCAGAGCTGCTGGTTTGTACCTCTCCAGCACTTTTGTGCCTGTCCTCCCACGCATCTTTCTCCATGAGCAGTATGCTGCTTTGGCTTCCAGCCACTACTGCCATGCACTGCTTCTCTGGAGAGAGGGCTTTTAAATACACAAAGGGCCTTAAGCCCTATGTAGGTACCACACTGGAACTAACCCAGAAGCCAAGTTTGATGCTGAAGCTGGAAAGCTTGAGACTGATGTCTGCCTTCTCCAGAACAGGAAAAACCTCGAGTCATATTTAGGTTTGGCAAGGAAGGCTTTAGGTGTCTGAGAAAAACCAGCATATACTACAAATGAAAACAAAACTGTACTTTTATTGTTACTATGATTAAGTTTGTAGTGTCATAATTCTAGAATCACACAGAACCACAGAAACATGCAGGTTGGCAAAGCCCCTCAGGATCACCAAGTCCAACCTATAACCCTACTCTGCAAGATTCACCTTCAACCACATCCCTAAGCACCACATCCAAACGACCCTTAAACACATCCAGGGTTGGTGACTCAACCACCTCCCTGGGCAGCTCATTCCAGTCCCTGACCACTCTCTCCATGAAAAACTTTCTCCTAATGTCCAGCCTACACCTCCCCAGCCTCAGCTTGAGGCCATTCCCCCTTGTTCTGTCTTAAATTATCTGCGAGCAGAGACCAACACCAGCCTCTCCACAATGTCCCTTCAGGTGGAAGACTGCAAGAAAAGTCTAAAAGCATTCCAGAGCAAGGCAGAAAGCCTCTCTCCCAAGGTTCACTTGCAGACAGTTACCTTTATGAGCTCAAATAACTGCATTTGTGCTCTACTTAGTAGAATTCTGAGGTAGAGGAAAACTGTCATAATGAAGAGGTAACTAAGAACTAATTAGACTCTTTATAAAAAATTTTATACACAAGAGCAAAGTGTCTTGGGGAAACAAGACAGAAAGAGCTGCTTTGAAAATAGCTACTTTCAATTAAATGTATTGGATCATGAAGCAATCAGTGAAAGATTCCAATACTACATTTGCCCCTCTACAATACAAAACACAAAGATTTCGACATGGCTGGGTTTCTTGGATTTATTGCATCATTCCATGTCACAGTATGGATAATTATTTTAATGGAATGTAATTATTTTAATAGAGGAGATTTGCAAAATTTAATGAGAATACTGAAGCCACTTCACAGGATCGCTCTACGCAGCAGCCGAACTACTGCACACTACAAAATTTAAAACAACACAGTAATATAATTTCAACTTTTTTGGTCATAACATAGCATTACATTAGGACTGTACCAGTCCAATACATTTCTTTATGCTGGGCCTTGTGCAGAAACTCATAGCACTGAGGTACTTGTGCTTTCAGTCAATTTTCAGGTGAGGTGTGAGATGCTATAATGAGGTTTTTTTTTTTTACTTTTAGATAGAGAAGGTTAATAATTTATTTCGTATTTTCACAGTCCTGAAAGTTAGCTTAGTCATAGGTACTAAAAAAGGGAGACTACTAGTTTCTAAATAAATTTTGGCTATGAGAATTTGGGCTCTGCAGCCTGGAGAAGAGAGGGCTTTGAGGAGACCTTATAGTAGCCAAGTATCTGAAGGGGGCTACAGGAAGGCTGGGGAGGGACTACTGACAAGGTCTTGCAATGACAGGACAAGGGGCAATGGGTTTGAACTGGCAGAGGGGAGATTTAAACTGGATGTTAGGAAGAAGTTGTTTGCAGTGAGGGTGGTGAGGCACTGGCACAGGTTGCCCAGGGAGGCTGTGGCTGCTCCCTCCCTGGAGGTGTTCAAGGCCAGGCTGGATGAGGCCCTGAGTAACCTGTACTAGTGGGAGGTGTCCCTGCCTATGGCAGGGGGGTGGGACTAGATGATCCTTGAGGTCTCCTTCCAACCTTACCATTCTATGAAATTATGGAAGATAATTCAGCACAACCTTCAGAAAGGTAATAGATGGCAGCACTAGCATTTAAAAAGGAAATTGCTGAGTAACTCTCAGCCAGCAGGTCGAGTGAGGTTCTACCCCTCCCCTACTCTGCCCTAGTGAGGCCACACCTCGAGTCCAGTTCTGGTCTCCGCAGTACAAGAAAGTCAAGGAGGTACTGGAGAGAACCCAGCAGAGTGCTACAAATATGATGTGAGGACTGGCACGTCCCTCTTCCCAGTACAGGCTGAAAGACCTGGGGCTGGAGAAGGATGAGAGGGGACTTTACTAATGCTTATTAATAGGTGTGGCAAGAGGGTGGGCTCAGACTTTTCGGTGGTGCCTAGAGACAGGGCAAGGAGCAATGGCTACAAACTAAAACACACAAAGTTCCACCTGAACATGAAGGATACTTTGAGAGCGATGGCACACAGGAACAGCCTCTCCAGAGAGGTTATGGTCTCCTTCTCCGGAGACTGTAAAAATCCACCTGTACACGTTCCCATGCAACCTGCTCTGGGTGCCCATCCTCTGGCAAGCAGGGTGCGACAGACGACCTCCAGAGGTCCCTTCCAGCACCTACCCTTTGCGATTCTGTCAACAGTGCTTTCTACCGTGTGTTACCATCACGGCTACACACGCCAGTTCCGAGGCCAAGCACCACCAGGCTGCTGCAGTACCCACAGCCACCGCCGCCGGCGCTCAATAAACCCCTCGCTGGCCTCAGGACGCCTCCCCGGCTGCCCTGTCTGCGACCCGCCCGTACCTTGCGGAGCACTCGGTCGAAGCCTTGCGACTCTACCATGTACTTCATGGCCTCCCTCAGGCTTTCCAACGTGAACCCCATGCTGCCCGTTCCACCAGCGGCAGCCCGGCCGCGCTCCGGAACCGCAACCTCGGTAGGTGGAGCTCCCCCCGGCTTCCGCCGCGGCAGCCATGGAGGCGGCGGCCGAGGGGCAGCGGCAGGAGGATGGCAATGCAGATGGGGTCGAGGTGTCTCGGTGCCCGGAGGCTGGGGAGCCGCTGCCGGTGGAGGAGCAGCAGCAGCAGGGGGAGGAAGAGGAGTCGTTACACCTGGCAAAGCGGAGGAAGGTGCTGTGTGGCGAGTTCGTCGCCATCACGTGCAGCGATACGGTGGTTGCACAAAGCTTCTTGGCCGGCAACGACTGGCACTTGCAGGTAGGGCCGGGGCCGGACGCGGGGCTGCCCCGGGGCTGCGGAGCCTTCCCTACATCTGCCATCCGCCCCTGTGTTTCAGAGGGCTCTGGACGCCTATTTCGAGCCGAAAACGGTGAAGGAGGTTACGAGGATGGAGGCGGCAGGCGAGGTGCCGCCGGCCCCCGAAGTGCCTGTGAGCTGGTAGGTGCGGCCCGGAGCAGGGGAATCGCTAAGGCAGGAGGGGGCAGGTCGGGGGCCCCTGGGTGGAACCATCTCTCGGGGCGTAGCTTCTCGCCGGGGCGATGCGGCAGGTGGTTCCTCGTCCTCACACTGCTGTTTCCACACCAGTTGTTGCGTCCCGAGTCTGCTCCCTTCGAGGAGAATAGTCCGATCCTCTTGAGAGGGTATCAATGGGCTGTGAGCCTTCCGGAGAAGGGACAGGATAACTTATTTTCGTTGTTTTCTGTGGCAATCCATACCCAGATTTTACTGTGTATGCACACACATTTGTTTAACTGTGCATATGTGTGTCATATACTAGGTGTATGCATGCTTATGCTTCTTTATATAGGTTTGGCAGGTTAAATGTGCCTGTGGAAGTTAGGATCTAAGATGTGTGTCTTACACAGATGACCTCTCAGCATACTTAGGGGCCACACCAAGGGTGTTCAGCTGCATGTGAAATTGAATTTTTGCAAGTTGTTGCCATTCAGAGCCTTGAGGGAAGGTTGTTTTCCTGTAGATTTGTTTATTACTGACTTGCATTTTATATGGGAAGGGTCCTCATGATCTGTACAGTTCTGAGTAAGCTGTATTTGGTAACAGCATACCTGCTTTTGCTCAATATGCATGTATAGAAAAATTGGAAGCCAAGTGAACATTTGTGTTGGTCTCCAGGTAGTTCATGATGAGTCAGTATTTATCAGCATCAAATTGGCAGCACCTTTTTGTGTTCCAGCCTCTGTCTGTCTTTGTATTGTGAGTTCTCTCTTGAGCTGTTGTATGCAGGATGTGTAGGGAGGGAAGACTGTCTGGAGACCTCTCAGGCAGAGGAAGATCACTGCTGACCATGCAGACTTTCATGTCCTCTCCTAGTCCTTCAGATGTCAGTATAAATACAAAAAGAAAAAGTCATCATGGGAATGCTGGCAACATATACCACGTTATTTACCTACTTTAATGTCTCTTAGCTTCTCCTCCTTTGTCAGCTTTACTTTTTCTGTTCAGATTAGATGGCATGTGGATAGTAGCAGAATCTTACATTGTTTATGTAGCAGGATGTACAAACCCACTACTAAGTTCCAAGGAATAGATTTGCTTTGGCTCCAGGCCCTATTTTCCTGTGTACATACAAATATTGTGTTTAGAAGCTACACTCTAGTATCTCAACGTTTCCAAATACAGTTTGTCTAGCCCTAGCTGTACTATCAGATGTATTGTGTTTCAGAATTTCCCTTTAGTCAAGTAATTCACATTAGGTGGATGTTGTGATTTAACCCTTGTGGCAGCACAGTCCCACACACCTGCTTGCTCACTCCGCTTCCAGCGGGACTCGGGAGGGACTTGGAAGGGTAAAACTAAGCAAACCTATTTGCAGAGATAAAGACAGTTTAATAGGTAAAGTGAAGTCTGGATGCACAAGCAAAACAGGGAATTCATTCACCACTTTCTGTTGGCAGGCAGGTGTTCAGTCATCTCTAGGAAAGCAGGACTTTGTCACTGTGCGGTGGTGGCTTGGGAAGAGAAACGCCATTAATCCAAATGTGTGCCTGCCCCCCTCATACTTTCCTCAGACCTGTATGCTGAGCATGTTGTCATGGTATGGAACATCCCTTTTGCCAGTTTGGAACAGGGCTGTCCCACCTCTGTTCTCTCCCAGCCTCCTTCCCACCTATAGTCCTTTCACTGGAAGTGCAACCAGAGAAGCAGAGAAAAGTCTTGAGCATGCATAAGCA
>WBNM01015143.1:7935-21552 GCA_013399055.1 Ramphastos sulfuratus | reverse complement strand
GAAGTAGACATCACTATTGTTTTCCTTTCACAGCCTATAATATAATTTTCTCTATTAAAATATTCCAATTAGCCTTAAACCAGCACATCTATCATTTTGACTTCAACTAATTAATAAATCCACTAGTCTTCCTTGTTTGCTGTCTGGATGATATTTAACCCTGTGTTCTGTTAGGAGGTAAGATCTCCTCTGGTAGCTGGATTGATTTTATGAAGTAAACAGAACCTCATTTCTTGTATTAACATTTCAATATCCTTCTTGACTGAAGGGACTCATAGACCTATATGTGAGGGATCACTGGGCATAAGTATGTGTCTATGGGAAACATGAATGCTTGCCTAATCAAAGGTAACTGACATTTTTTAATAAGGACTATGTTAAGCCCATTTATCTTTATACTTAGTTTTATATCATTCTGTATAACATTATTTGAAAGTTTAGTAGTTTAAGAGGTTCACATAAACATGAAAAATTCAAAGATTAATATTTAGCAGTTTTAGTCAGTGGTATCCTACTATCAGTAGGTACTATTAAGTGAACTTAAACTTGTTAGGAATTTTTTACTCACATACTTTCATCTTAGTGTTTTAAAAGTCATGGCAATAGACTTTAAATCTAAGATTGAACTATGAACCTTAATGCATTTTTAATATGTATAAAAGACAATAAAAATTTACAATTACCTTAAAATTTAAATAACTACAGTTGAGGAAACTGGATTTTCTTAAGAAGACAGCAGTTCATATGCTCAGACAAGAAACATTACAAACCCTGTAAAATGCAGTTGATCCCATTGTGACAATGCTAGATTTTTTCCTTGACTTTCTCAGTATTTTCTGTATCTACCTGGACCATACATATCAATTTTAACAATGTTTTTGGTTTAGTCAGAATCAAGACATTTTATTGTAAGTGCTATTAATTGCAGCACAAGCAGATACTAACTTTTCTTTTAAATTTTGTATCTGGTCTTTCCCTCTATATTTTACAACATGTGTTGTAATTTCAACAGTATCTATAAAGTTCCCTATAGGAGTTTATAATATCAGCCAAATAGGACTTTATAATATAATCCAAATTATTATTCTTATATAAGTGATATAATAATTAATTAAAAATCATGAAGATTATATAGGTAAAACAATCCTGTGGCATTGAAATGAATTGTAATCTGCAGTTGTGTATAAGACACTGNTTCCAATTAGCCTTAAACCAGCACATCTATCATTTTGACTTCAACTAATTAATAAATCCACTAGTCTTCCTTGTTTGCTGTCTGGATGATATTTAACCCTGTGTTCTGTTAGGAGGTAAGATCTCCTCTGGTAGCTGGATTGATTTTATGAAGTAAACAGAACCTCATTTCTTGTATTAACATTTCAATATCCTTCTTGACTGAAGGGACTCATAGACCTATATGTGAGGGATCACTGGGCATAAGTATGTGTCTATGGGAAACATGAATGCTTGCCTAATCAAAGGTAACTGACATTTTTTAATAAGGACTATGTTAAGCCCATTTATCTTTATACTTAGTTTTATATCATTCTGTATAACATTATTTGAAAGTTTAGTAGTTTAAGAGGTTCACATAAACATGAAAAATTCAAAGATTAATATTTAGCAGTTTTAGTCAGTGGTATCCTACTATCAGTAGGTACTATTAAGTGAACTTAAACTTGTTAGGAATTTTTTACTCACATACTTTCATCTTAGTGTTTTAAAAGTCATGGCAATAGACTTTAAATCTAAGATTGAACTATGAACCTTAATGCATTTTTAATATGTATAAAAGACAATAAAAATTTACAATTACCTTAAAATTTAAATAACTACAGTTGAGGAAACTGGATTTTCTTAAGAAGACAGCAGTTCATATGCTCAGACAAGAAACATTACAAACCCTGTAAAATGCAGTTGATCCCATTGTGACAATGCTAGATTTTTTCCTTGACTTTCTCAGTATTTTCTGTATCTACCTGGACCATACATATCAATTTTAACAATGTTTTTGGTTTAGTCAGAATCAAGACATTTTATTGTAAGTGCTATTAATTGCAGCACAAGCAGATACTAACTTTTCTTTTAAATTTTGTATCTGGTCTTTCCCTCTATATTTTACAACATGTGTTGTAATTTCAACAGTATCTATAAAGTTCCCTATAGGAGTTTATAATATCGGCCAAATAGGACTTTATAATATAATCCAAATTATTATTCTTATATAAGTGATATAATAATTAATTAAAAATCATGAAGATTATATAGGTAAAACAATCCTGTGGCATTGAAATGAATTGTAATCTGCAGTTGTGTANTCTTAACGAGTAAATACCAAGCCTCTTGCAATCATTGATTGCCTTCTGCCATGAGCAGAAAGGAGCTCCCTGCGCCCATCCAGTGGCTAAACAGGGTAATTAACTGCAAGCGGTGTAAGTGACCGCACAAACCTTCTCTTTTCCAGTTTAATTCGAGTTTAGTTCATGTATATATTTAATAGTAATTTGCAGATCCTGTTATAACCTGTATATAGTTTCTATAACGTTACAAAGAGCCTGTTATCATTGTTATCATTGTTATTATTGTTATTAAATGGTGGTCGGGGTAATGCGAGTTCTGATTAATATTAATAAATTATATATTAATATTTTTTATAATATCGTCTCGCAGTACCTAATTACCCCTTCCCCGACATATGCTAAATATTTTGATCTAATATATGTAATTTCTTTTAGTAGTATTTTCAGGAGGAAGAATGAGTGGCTGTTGTAAGCCCTGTTGAAGAAATGCAAAGTTGTCTTATATGATAATAATAATACTTACAAATACCAGGGCATAGTCAACATTTTTGTTTGTGTCTTTTGTGGGTTTTTAAGGTTTTGTTTTTGTTTTGGTTTTTTTGTTTTCCTGTACCTCTAGTATATGGAAATGAAACACAGCAGAACTGCTGAATATTTAAACTAAATGTTTAATTTTCATATAAGTATAAAAATGAAAACTGAAACTCTAACATGCATAAAGCAAATTCTGTGATGCATATAAATAAACAAGAAAGGACTAGTAATTCAAATATGATTCTTTTACATAACTGATGTGTCCATTCAACTATGACTGACATAATTTTTCAAAGAAACATTAGTGTCTGTCAGTTTCATCTATGTGAAAGGCTATTGACTGGGCACTGACATCTGCTGCTTTTTCCAAGGCAAAGAGTGACACTATATTATTTAATCTTTTAGACATGCCTTACACTCATAACACTGCAGTGAAGCCAGAGTAGCTTTGCGTTCAAGACCTGAATATGGTAACATTTTGATATATATTTTAGAATTCTTGAATATGCCTGCTATAATAGCTACTGTTTTCTTCTTGGTTCATTAAGTACCTCCTGAACTCAAATAATTGAAATCTAAGAATAACACTTACTAAAAAACCCAAACGTTTTTTTACGATATTTTGCCCTTTGATTATTTCTCACTCAGGCCTTTGTTGGCAAATTCACCTGATATTATGCTATACAATGCTGAAGAATCACATCAGACAGATCTTGTTTGCATGCATGCACTGGAGTATATAACACAGGACAAGGGGAATCCTTTAGTGATGCATAATGTAGATCTCCACTGTAAAGCAGGCGTTCTTTCAGCAAGATTTAGTCTGGAGGGTTGGGCAGGGAGAAATATAATGAGGTTCAGCAAGGGCAAGTGTAGAGTCTTGCACCTGGGAAGGAACAACCTCAGGTATCAGTATAGGTTGGGAACTGACTGGTTGGAAGGCAGAGAAGGGGAAAAGGATCTGGGGGTCCTAATGGATGGGAGGTTGACCATGAGCCAGCAATGTGCTCTTCTGGCCAGGAGGGCCAATGCCATTCTGGGGTGTATTAAAAGGGGTGTGGTTGGTGAGTTGAGAGAGGTTCTCCTGCCCCTCTATTTGGCCCTGGTGAGGCTGCGTCTGGAGTACTGTGTTCAGTTCTGGGCTCCCCAGTTCAAGAAGGGCACAGAACTGTTTGAGAGAGTCCAGTGCAGAGCCACAAATATGATTAAGGGAATGGAACATCTCTCTTACGAGGAGAGACTGAGGGAGCTGGGGGTCCTTAGCTTGGAGAAGGAGACTGAGGGGTGACCTCATTAATGTTTATAAATATGTAAAGGGTGAGTGTCAAGAGAAGGGAGTCAGGTTCTTCTTGGTGATGCCCAATGACAGAAGAAGGGGCAATGAGTGGAATTTGAGACAAAGGAAGTTTCATGTAAACATGAGAAGGAATTTTTTCCCTGTGAGGGTGACAGAAGACTGGCCAGGGGAGTCTTCCTCTCTGGAGATATTCAAAATGCACCTGGACACCTTCTTGTATGATCTGGTATAGGTGATCCTGCTCTGGCAAGGGGGTTGGACTAGATGATCTTTTGAGGTCCCTTCCAGCCCCTGACATTCTGTGATTCGGTGATTCTTTCACCTCAGCTGTTTTTAACTGAACAGAGATGCTACAGAACAGAAGATGGATATAACAAGCAGCTATTTCAGCACAGTACTGTAAAGCGCTGTTAAGCAAAGTAATTCACACCTCCATCAAGGCCTTTGGAAACTGTTGAGGAGTCTGACACAAATAAGGTATTAATTTAATATTAATAACGTACATAATTTCAAAAAGTTTTATATTTGGGGATATATTGCATATATTTCTTCAGAAGCTTCTCTTTCTGCTCTGTATATATGAAACAGTGACTCATGCCATACAGTATAAATGATTTAGTGAATACAATCTTAATAAACTTGCATTAACAAACCCAGGATAATGGGGAAAAAAAGAAAAAACAGTATTCTAACTATGCTGGAGTTTGATATTGCATTGACATAAAGAACTGGTATTGCCAGTAGCAAATGTAATATGTAAAATATAAATGGTAACAAAAATAGGAAGAGAAGATGTACATATTTGATTTTAAGAGATGTTTCCTTTTACTAAATCTTAGGATTAAAAAAGCCATGGAACTGCTTGCATTCGAAATTCAGAAATTTTGGATGATGTAATCAATCCAATGGGTATTATGATAGATTTGGTTCTCTTTAGGGGACCAAATAGTAATAAAATAACTTCTTCCTATATGTATCATTTGTGTTAGGCTGATGTACCACACTTTTGTCATCAAGACTGTGAGAAACTTTCAGCAGCAGCAGTTTATCTTGCTCCTAATGTCAACCATTCTGAAGAGAAAGTGAAAATGAACAGAAGACTGTCTTCAACACCTGAACAGCCTGAAGCTTTTGATTCATACTCTAGAGCGACACTTGGTATTTTAAGCTGCAGTTTAGTTAAACTGACATTGAGAAACTCAACTTGACTTCAAGTATGAGTAGTCGTGTGATACCTTATACAATGGTGATTAAAATAACAATGTGTTTTTACATTTACGTTGTGACTTTCATTCCTTTGGAGCTGTCAAGTAAAATCTTGTGCAAAAGACTTTGATTAAAAAAATGTGTGTAGTCTTAAAAAAAAAATACTCCACATAAAGCACTCTTGCCCTTGTGTTCTTTCTATCCTTTCTATAGATAAGAAATCACATGGAAAAGTTCATTCTCTCCTTAGACAGGGCTTTTGATAATGCATCCTCAGTGGGATTATGTATGTATATAGTGGTTTTCTTAGAGCAGATGGAAGGTGAAAATGTCTTGGCAGATTGTTTAATGTTTACTTATAGACATTACACAGATCTTATTCTCAGTGTTGCAGAAAATTCAGTGCATACTCTACATTATCTGATGTACATTTTAACTTTGCAGGGGAGTACATGTATTTATATGTACATTAATGCAAATGACACACAAACACTGGTTGTATTTAATTAAATAGTTATATACATGGTAAGAAGCAAGGATTTTCTTGTATTTCCTTTATTCCCAATATTTACTCAAAAAATTAGGAAGGTGCAAACCCAGTAATGACCAAAGCCTTTATAAGAGGGACGGCAACTTGATATCACTGAATAAGAAAATTCTCTGCATTTAGAGGAGATTTGAGGGTGTTGATTTTGGAGGGGAGTTAGTGTGTGTGTGTGTGTGTGTGTGTGTGTGTTTCCTCTTTCTGTGATCTAATTCACACATCATTGGGATTATACCAAAGTAATCTATTTACATAAGACACATAAATTTCATTAGATTAATTTGAATACCACTAAATTACATTTTTTGACTGCATATGCAAAGTGAACCATGGAAGCAGATGAAGAGAGAAGTAAGAAAAACAACAAAGGGAGAGAAGATCAGTCATTTTCATTTATTATCTCAGAGACAATGCCCCTTAAAGTGTTCAGAAAAAAAGCAGGCTGGAAAGTATGACAGCTTAAGCTGCATACATATCTTGATTGCAACCTGAACTAATGTTTTATCTTTTTCATGCTTACACTTAATACAGAAACTAAATTTGAGAGTTGAACAGATAACACTAAGAGGGAAATTAAAATGGCTAATTAGTATTTCAGAAAAACTCTACAGGATAAAAGCAAGGTCCTTGACTCACTTTGGTTTCACTTTAACACATCAGCCTAAGTGTCTTTGCAATCATTTGTAGATGCACAGAAAATCTCCTTTCTAGTGTGCAGTTTTGGGTTGTTGTTTTTTTTTCTTTTCAATGCTCTTTGCCAGAAGAGCCACAAACAAGGTCAGAATAATCACACATCTCCTCAGCAAAACATAATGAGACGCATGCCACTGTTCAGGGTCTTCTTTAATTAAACAGGAAGCATCCTTGATCTCCATGTGGAAAAAGGAGCTACTAAAGATGAGACTCATTATGGTTCCATTAATGTGTCCTGAAATTTTGCATGCCATCTGTCTATCATCTGTTACAGACTCTATATAATTTATGGCTAGAGAAGATGAAAATGGAGATAAGTAAATGTCACCATGCTTTATGCTATGAGTCCAGTCAAAATTTTTCCAGGAGTTACTGCCTGGAACTATAAAAACATTTCCAAACAGAGTATTTAAACTCTTAATATTTAAATGTCATATCCTTCCATTCACATGAATAATTTCTGAACTTCAGAAGATATTTAGACATTTAAGAAAGTAAGAAAGAAATTAATAACATGAGTATTTTTTTTTGTCTCAAAGTGTAGCTGGAGAAGGAACAACTGCCTCCCTGCTTTTATGTGACCGTCACAGCATGGTATATTATTTTATAAACCAGGCTGAATTTTATTTGCCCTACATTCTTTTCCATGTAGGAGGTCTTAGCTATTTTGGGACGAAACTGATTCAACCATCATTCATTTTGTGAAAACTAGGTTATTTTACCAGAGTGTGTCTAAAGACAGATTAAGTTTAAAAGGTAGCAGAACTGATGAACAGAGAAGATAACTCATCTTAACAGAAGATATTTAAAGGAGGTACAAACATCTGATTTCATTTTTTAATTCAATGTTATAGTAATTTATTTCAAAGCTGTTGAGGCCTTTCATCCTTTCGAGAGTAGTGTTCTCAGCTCTCACACTTTTAAATACTTTACCAGAACAGTGTATTTTACTAGTTTCTGAAAAAATCACATATTTTTCACACTAAGGGTAGAATTCAATAATAAAGTGTGGACATCTAAGTTTAGATATCTGAGTTACAGCCAATGGGATATGTTGTAGCCAACAGGAAAAAAAATGTTTATAATCGAAGATCTCCTCACCTTATCCTGAAGAAGGTTTGAACAGATTAACAGTTGACTTGACAAGATCAATTATATTTAGTGTTCCACTATTTACCAGAGGAGCTGATATATAGTCACTTGGCTTTACATGTTTGCAGCATGAAGCTTTGAATACCATTGATGAGAAGGAGAAAGTGAACTAAAAAGTCTATTTCAGACATTTCTGAGGTTTTGAGACCTGATGAAGAGAAAAAAGGACTCGGCTTTGGTCTTCCTTATTTGAGGAGTGATCTGACTATGAAGTTTTTGTGAAAAGGCTGAAAAAATGACAGATTTTGCTGCTCAGTGCAAATTTCTATTGGTTTATGGAGATAAGGATTGTTAATAAGGAGGTAAGGGATGAACTAATCTATTCCTTACCATGTCCCAGTCTTTTCCTTCAGATCTGGATGTAAAGTTAGGTAACACACACATATTTTCCTCAATGATTTTTTTCTTTAGAGTTACTGAATTCTTGTCTATGTTTCTTTCCAAAACTGTAACATCTGATATTGCATTCAGGATTTAGTTTAAAAGTAGAGTGAAGAGTTCTAATTAGTATCTAAATTTCTTTGGCTAGGCTAGGTTAGGACTTATTTCTTTCACAAACAGATATTAGGGAAACTAAATAGGTTGTTTGGATTCAGATTGTATATGGTTATGTTCTGAAACTAAGTACTTTATACCCAAACATAAATCTCAGTTGTGGAGAAATGGGAGAGTTCCATGATTTTATTTGAGAGAAACTAATGCAGAAACTCTAGCCTAATTTTTCTCCTACTCCATTGGGAAGAATAGAGCAGGTCTCTACTATTTTTTCCTCCACATTGTTAATCTTTTTGTCTGGGTTTGAGTCAAAACAGAACTAATTCTGTTCAGTGATTTTACTTTTCAGCTCGGTTTTTCTAAGTAACTACACTTTCTGAAATTAAATGGCATATTTTTTGCAGACAGTGCCTGTTTCTAGAAGTGATAATGTTCAACATTTATATGCACTACTAAGGATTGGTAAGCAGACAGTGGTCACCACTAAATATTGTGTACTGTACTGGGGATGCAGAAAGTAATCCAGTTATATTTCTATCTATATATCTATATATATATCTATATGTATATCTCAACACCTTCCTATGATCTCCTCCTCGCATATCTGCAGGAAATAGTTAATACCCAGGAATGGCTTCATTTTTAGTGGTTTGCTGTAACTCTTGGGGAGCATGTGTACTCCGAGTAAACAGATTCTGGACAGCTATCCATTCTTTGTTTTTTAAAGATTTTTGGAAAGAGTCATGGGAAGGAGAGAAAGGAGCGGAAGACCCTCTAAAGATGCAGAGTAACCTGACATAATTATTTGGAGGACATGAATACCGGCTTGGAAAAGACTCTGTAATGATGTAGTGACAGTGACAGCTTTTGCTGAGTCCCTCTTCCATCTCTGTATGGATATAGAACTCCATATTCTCAGGTATTGGGCATGGCTAAAATGATGGAAGAAGCATGACCTAACATTTGCAGCCCATTTTGCAAAAAAATGCACTGAAAATTTTTCTGCTCAAAAGAAATACATGTTCTGCAGCTGTCACGGGGAACACATATCAAAGACATGAATTGCCATCCCACAGATCCGTCTCCAGGTGCGTATTAGCCAGAATATGAAAACAGAAGCCTGGTTCATGATGCCACTGCAGCTTCATATCCTGTTTGCCTGACACCATATATATATATTTCTTCTCAAATGTAGTGGTCACATTGGCTCATGAAGGGAAGGCATTGGGGTATACGTTCAATCTTTTATTTTAAAATTTGGCAGTGCTACAGACTTAGTCATATTTGTCAAATGCATGAATTAGGTTAATATTGTAAGTCTATGTCATACCAGGCCAGATATTAGATCCAAATTAATTCTAACCAAGTTAGACCTCTGCTTTGGTCCTGTTGATGCAAGTGAATTTCCAGATTTGACAATATTTTAATACAACTATGAGATTAAAAAGTGATTAAATATTTGAACTGTAATTATTTTCTGATAAATAGAAATTAATGTGATATGCCTATTTCCTGACTTCTTCTGTCTCGCTATTGTCTCTATATCTTAACTCACAGAATCACAAAATCACAAAACAATAGGATTTGGAACTTCTCTGGAGAACATCTATTTCACCCCTCTGCTAATGCAGGTACCCCTAAATCAGGATGCACAGGAGCATGTCCAGGTGGGTTTTGAATGTCTCCACAATCCACAAAGTCTCCACAAGGAAACTCTACAATCCCTCTGGGCAGCTGTTCCAGTGTTCCACCACCCTCAAAAAGAAGAAATTTCTCCTTGAGTTCAAGTGAAACCTCCTGTGTTCTACTTTGTACCCATTGTCTCTTGTCCTATCACTGGCCACTGAAAAGAGCCCAATGCCATCCTCATGCTCTCTACTCTTTAGATATTGATCAGCATTGATAAGATCCCCTTTCAGTCTTCTCTACTCCAGGTTACACAACTCCAGGTGTCTCAGCCTCTCCTCATAGATAGATACTGCAATCCCCTAATGATCTTTTTATCCCTTTGTTAAACCCTCTTAAGCAGTTGGCTGTCTTTCTTGAGCTGGGGAGCCCAGAATTGGACACAAGCATCCAGATGCAGCCTCACCAGGGTAGAGTATAAGAGGAGGAGAATCTCCCTCAACTTGCTGGCCACACACTTCTAAAGACATCCCAGAATACCATTGGCCATCTTGGCTATGAGGACACATTTCTGGCTCACAGTCATCCTGTTGTCCACCAACACTCACAGGTCCTTCTCCACAGAGGTGCTTTCCAGCAGATCAACTTCTAGCCTACACTGGTGTATGGGATTGCTCCTTCCCAGGTGCAGAACTCTACGCTTGTTCTTGTTGAACTTCACAAGGTTCACCTCTATCCAACTCTGCAACCTGTCCAGGTCTTTCTGAATTGCAGCAAAGCCTTCTGGTGTGTCAACCACTCCTCCCAGTTCTGTATTATCAGCAAAATTACTGGTAGCATGCTCTGTTTCTTCAATGAAAGTCATTAATGAATGTGTTGAGAAACATTGGGCCCAGTACTGATCCCTGAGGAAACCTGACTAGACCCTGCACCATTGATCACAACCCTTTATGACCTGTCATTCAGCCAACTCTTGGTTCACCTCAGAGTTCACTCATTAATCCACGCTTACCTATGAGGATGTTATGTGAGACTCCTGTTTCCTTCATCTGCTTACTTGGCTCTGGTTCTGTGTGGCCTATGTGCTAGACCACTACTCTATAAAGTTATGTTTCCAAACAGGATACAGTCACTATCTGATATTTTTTTGTGTGTGCTTTATAATATTTCTTCATGTATTACGTACCCTGAATTCTGTCAGCATGCAAGTCAGGCTATTCTCTTAAGTGCAGAGAAGACCCTTGATGTTAATCTCTAACCACAAATCAAATAGAACTTCAGCTGAAACTACTGATCTGAACTTAAAATAAAACTGTCAGAGATATCTTACAGTGTGTTACAAAAGGGCATGATTCTTAATAAACTATTTGAAGTGAGGGGAAATAAATTAGGAGAACGAAGGGGAACAGGTTTAATTTGGGGATTTTGTAAATAACTTATTTTTTTATTAATGCATTGTCTATCTTGTTTACCCTACTCAACATGTACCAAAAGGAGAGAAAGAAAAAACAAAATCAAAACAAATACTTGCAATATGAGAGGGAAACAATATTCTGTTTGTGAAGATCTTTACTGATCTGAAATATTAAAATAAAATATAAAAATTTTTTTATAAATTATCTATTCTTTATTAAACCAGCCAAGATGTTTGCCTCTTCTGTTGCTGGATGGTTTGCATATCTGCTTTTTATAAGGATACACATTCAGGTTACAGCTATATTGCATCCCTATTTTAAATATTTTCCCATTGACAGCAGAGCTGATCAACACCTTAGCTTCATCAATATTGAAGCAAATCACAACTTCCAGATAGCCGAGTCATGGACTGAAGTGGTCCTGGTAAAAGATCAGTGAAATATACATTCACTGGAAATCACAGCTAACCTGAACAGGCACAAACCCATGCTGCACCACACTGCACATCCATTGCACTGTGCTGCTAACATCTCTTGGCCACAGGATAACCTCAGCCATCTTACCATAACAGAACAGTCTACAGGGAGCTCCCACTTGGTGCCAGCAAACAGACCTTCTGCATGGTCTTGCCTTTGTTTAACAGTACAGTAATAAATTCCCATAAGGACATCCCTTAAGAACAGAGTTTCTTCTCAGTAAATTAGGCAGTAGCTCAAAATACCAAAATGGAGAGGTTCTCTTTGCAGGTAGGGTCTGTTCTGCCCTGTACAATGTGACAGAAGATAATCCAACCTGGGTTTGTCTAATAATGCATGAACACAAGTGTTCACTATCTGATGGGATATAAGATTTACTCTCTGCCTGTGTTTCCTTTCTTATTCTTACTTGTTAAAACTGATATCTTATTAAGCTTGTTTTCAGATTGTATTGAGATCAAGAAAAGAAACTCCTCTGGATTGCTCTCACTTTACCCCTTTCCAGTGCAGAATACACTTCCCGGTATTTCTAGCTCACTTTCAGAGCAAAAGTCTTGAAACATAATGCTAAATTAAAGAGACATTGGAAATATTAAACTAGATTATCATAGAAACTAAATTTATTTAATGGTTGCATCACATTTCTGACCTGGAAATGTTTCAAGGCAAATTTTCCTTAATTTTATAAAGCAAATTTATGTAATAACAGGGAGCCTGAAGTTCCTATAACTCCTTTAGATCTCTAAATAAGTGATATTATCTTTTATTTCCCAGAAATGCATACACTATCCCTATGAAATTCTAACTATACAATTTCAGTTATTATAAGTTTGCCCTGCCAAGATGCTAATGTTAGTGCACTGTTCGATCACACAAACCTGGTTAAAAAAGTAGTGCAACTGAAATTATTTTATCCAGAGACATCTCCTGGTCATAACAATTCTATAATCATCATTACTTTTGTCATTTAGCTATGCCAAAAAAGGGTAGTTTCACAATAACATCACTAAGCAAAACTAAGGTACCAGCCCATTTATATACCAACTGCTAATGCTTAAGTGTTTTGAACATATGGCACATGTTTTAGTTCCAACAAAACATATTCAAGGCAGTATGAGTGATGATTTTGTAATTAAGATCTCATTTTCATTCATACTGAGCTATATCCTAGAAATAAATTATATAATGTGTAGCATCTCAACATTGCTTGATAAATGGAAGGTTTTAAATATTTGTATACAATACTCAGTGAGAGCTTTGAAGCTTTTTGTGATATATATGCACACCTAGAAGTTGTTTATTGTATGACAGAAATGAACAGAAATTATTGTCTTGGTACTGATGTGACTTACAAGTCAAACATGTAGAACATAACATTTCCATTGGAAAATAACTGTAATTAGGAAATTACAGAGCCTTCAGGCTCTTACCTTGCATACCCCAAGTGAGTTTCAACATAGTATCAGGACACTGCTATTACCAGATGACAGCTATTTATTACACTTTGAGTTATCACAGAACAAGACGCTAAGCATGTAGAGAGTGACAGGAAAGTGAATACTCCATCTTCACAACCTAGAAAATAAGAAATAAGTCTGCATGCACTCGTTGCCACAGGAGGATTAATTCTTCTTCAGACTCTTTTCTGTTCTTGTCAACCTGACTTGACATCTTGTCGTGCTATTAAGAGCAGCACAAAAGAGTGCTTTTGTGCACAAAAGTTAGTGCAGTTGCTTTGGGTCACCTTTTCAGAATCTTAGAAGGTGAAGAAAAGCGACCTGCTCAGCTGAAGAGTGCAATATTTGCTTTATGACCAGGTAAATATATTTTCCCTTCCCTTCCCTTCCCTTCCCTTCCCTTACCCTCCCCCCCCCCCCC
>WBNM01015142.1:0-10092 GCA_013399055.1 Ramphastos sulfuratus | reverse complement strand
CTTGCCCTCCTCTGGACTCTCTCAGCTTTAAACAAATAACTCCCAGATGGTTTTTTTTTTTTTTTCAATACCAGTAATGTAGCTTCCCAAAGTACCTGGCAGTGAAGCAGCAAGTAGGATCTTGCAGAGGTTCCCTCCCCTCTAACCTTTTCCAGATTTTCTCTTCAAGAGGGAGTGACTTCACCATATAAATGCCACAAAGCAGAGATGTTAAAACGCAAAGCAACACTACCATAAAACGAAGTAAGAGGCAGCTGTAGATTCTCCTGGTGGTAATGCTGGAACCAGTGGGTTATGAAAGTCCTAATTCTTTTTTTTTTTTTTTTTTTTGCATGTGAAATGAAGTGGAGTAAGCCTAGTCAAGGGAAAAAAATAAATAAAATTGAAGTGGCTTAAGACCTCTGTGAGTTCAATCAGAATCAGACCCTCAATCTTCACCAGGTCATTTCTGTACTTTCCTGGTTTTCAGGTCTCAGGAGTCTCAGGACACCTTTACATGTCCAGTCCTTTGCTAACCTTTGCGGCAATTTACCACAGACTCACAGAATCAGAATGGTTTGGGTGGGAAGGGACCTTTAAAAGACATCTAGTCCAACCCTCCTTCACTGAGCAGGGACATCTTCAGCTAGACCAGGTTGTTCAGAGGCCCATCCAACCTGTCCTTAAGCACTTTCAAGGATGAGGCATCCATGAATTGTCTGGGCACCATCACCCTCACAATAAAGAATTTCTTCTTAGTATCCAATCTAAATCTCCCATCTTGCAGTTTCAAAATACTACTCCTGATCCTATCACTACAACCCTGGTTAAAAACAACTCTCTCCTTTCCTGTAGGCCCCCTTTAAGTACTGGAAGGCTGCTAGAAGTTCTCCCTGGAGCCTTTTAAACAAACAAATGAACAAAACCCAGCATCTTCCAGACTTTTAGCTGTTTGGTAACCACTGGATTTTGTGTGGGATCTAGAGTCTGAGCTGGAAGCTGCTCCTGCTGCTCCAAGAGCTGCCTGCTCAGCATGCTGCTTTCCTTTTAAGAGATTCTGGCAGTTCCTTGGGCAGGCACTGGAGAGACTTTTGTGGCAGCAGTCATTGCTGTACCACACGTTTGTGTCATCCATGGGACAGAAAGGCATTTCTCTCTGGGCAGCGTGGAGTTAACTTGCCTCCTGCTCTGTGCCTTGGGAATAAGAGGATAGCAGCTCATTGGAGGAGAGCCTGGACTGTACGGTCATGAGGAGGGTTAACATTTTTGTGTGAGGAAGATGCTTGCCAAGAAATCAAGAAGGAAAGTAGCAGTGGGAGAAAGAAACTCACTCATCAGGTGCTCAGGACAAACAGCAGCAATTTTGGGAGATGGACAGGCATCAGGGTCTTGCAGGGGCAAGGCAGATGCCTTCATAAGGCTGGAAACATTGCCAGCACTTCACAAGCACCCAGTTTCCTACCAGTACAGATTAGATAAATAAGACAACACCACTTCTGGAGAGGAAGAGGCTGAGGTTGTAGAAAACTTTTAAATAAAGGGCTAGATTTCTACCAGCACAAGCTACAGAGCAGCAGGAACATGTGAGTAGGGACAAAAGGGAGGACAGCAGCAGACCCAGTTGCCCCAGACTACTGGAGGACCATGTGCCAGGACAGAGCCTCATTAAGTACCCTAGCCCAGGTCTCACAGCAAGGCAATGCTGCAGGCAGGAGAATAACCCAGTCTTCTGGAGTGCTTTGTCCAGTTGCAGGCTCCCCAGAGACAGGGAACTACTGGAGAGAGTCCAGTGGAGGTTATGAAGATGCTGAGGGGACAGGAGCATCTCTGTGAGAAGGAAAAGCTGAGAGACCTGGGGCTGTTTAGCCTGGAGAAGAGCAGGTTGAGAGGAGATCTTCTCAGTGCTCATCAGCATCTAAAGCATGGGGCACAAGACAATGGGGCCAGACTCTTTTCAGTGGTGCCCAGAGACAGGACAAGGGACAGCAAGCACAAACTGAAGGTTCCTCCTGAACATAAGGAAAAACTTCTTTCCTGTGAAGGTGAGCACTAGACCAGGCTGCCCAGAGGAGTTGTGGAATTTCCTTCTCTGAAGAGATTCCAAACCTGTCTGGACATTGTGTTCCTGTGCAACCCGCTCTGGGTGACTCTGCTTTAGCAGGGGGGTTGGACTGCATTATCTCCAGACATGACTCCCAACCCTCACCACTCTGTGATTCTGCACTCCTGGTCTTGTGCCTCTAAGCAGGAGGCTATCTTCCTCTATTATGAATGACAGGATCATCCTGTTTCAGCTGTCTAAGCAAAAAAGAAGCCAGAGTGAAGGATGAATCAATCCTACCCTCCCAAGAAAACTAATACTACCTTGAATTTCCAGACTGGGACAGGCCTGAACAAACTTTCCAATTATCACACTATGAACCACCTTGAGTCAGATCTCATCTTGCTGGCTTAAGCTCATCTCTGAGGACCTAAATCTCTCCCTTTAAGGAGTAAATAAGATTAGTGTTAACTGCACTGTTATGAAATTAGAATAAAGTAAAGGATGGTCTGGTTCCTCCCGTGTCTGAAGGCTGAAGGAAATGTTTTCTGAGGAGAGGAGTATGTGAAACTCTGAGGGAAGGCTGCTGAAAACCAAAGCTGTCTGGTTTTGTACTTCCCAAAAGCAAAATACAGTTGGGTAGAAAAAGCAGTGAGGTAAATCATCGCTTCAAAACCTATAACTAGCTATCGAATAAGATACTACAAAAGGGGGAACAAAACAAACAAACCAACCCAACCCAAGAACCCCTTTGGGATGGAGAGACCTGTTTTCCTTTGCTTCTAACCAGCATTTGAAATCACTGCGACATGACTAATTCCCCAAAAACGTTTTCCTGACCACAGCATCTTGCATGCAGACAAACACAAGGATTATGCCAGTTCCTGGAAGAATGAGCATCGTCAGCCTTTTTTTTTGTTTTTTTCTTTGAACCCTGGAGCACTCCTCTGTTTGTATTGTTGCTTTTCTCTCATCTCCCTAATTTTGAGCGATATTTTCCCCTCAGATCTATTTTTCCCTTAGATCTTGTTCCAGGCTCTATTCCTGAGAATGCAGCTCCTCCATGGGCAAAATTGGAGTGTCCAGCCCAGGGAGGTGGCTGGAGCCTGTTATGGAAGGGTAATTAATTGATGTGAGATACGATTTTCAAAGATTAATACTGTTTATTAACAGTCAATATTCAGAACTCTTACCACTCTGACCACTAATTTTAATAATAATCAGTTCTTTGCATGGTCATGGAAGCTTTATACAGATAATAACACAGTATCTAGAAATAACTAGCAATAATATATAACAGTAATTGAACTCAATTGAACTGGAAGAGAGGGTTTCTGTGGTCAATGTACCACTTGTGGTCAGTACCCTGCTTGCCCACTAGATGGACCCAGGGAGCTCCTGTCTGCTTATGGCAGAAGGCAATGTGAGTTACAAGAGGCTTTAAATATTTACTCACAAGATAGTATTCCCTGACTGGCAGGGCTGGCTACAGCTTCAGACAGTACCCAAACACTTTCAGGGAATTCTGTTACTGTCTTGTCAGCTGCTGAGGCTTCTGATTCTTCCCAGGCCTCAGGGTGCTGGGGAAAGCAGGCAGACATCTCTGACCTGGTCCTGGCTCTCTGGATGATCTGTGTGTCTCCAGGACTTTCCATCTTGGCAGGAGACTTTCAGGTGCAGGCAGGATGTCTCGCCATGTGCAGTCTCAGCACAGTGTCACACTGGCTGTGCAGGCTGATCATGTGCAGGCATTTAGAACCTGCTCCTGGTAAACTGGGGGGCAATGGAGTTTCCAGGCAGTTCAGGATACAATAAGGCAATGAGCAACGGCAGCGGGCAGTAGCAATGGCAGAGCAGGTTGTGCCACCTGCTCATCTCCTTTTATCAATACAGCCCAAGACTAATGGGCCTTTGGACACAGAATAGCCAATCAGAATGGCAGTTAGCCAAGCCTGACCATATTAGGTGAAGCCATAGGCTTGCTTTATCTTTTTTTGGGCAGAACACAGGCACTGCACAAAGCATACACAAGCTGAGTGTGTGTACCTTGTTTACCACAGGATGCAAACAAGTCTGGGCAAGTGAGAGTCCTCAGACTCAGTGGCTCCAGATTCTTTGTCCTTTTTCCTGCAGTTGCTTCTCCCCACAGCAGAAGGAGGGAGAGCAGAAAAGCATCTCTGGGTAAGCCAGGACATGTATGAGCCTATTTTGGCCTGCTTAGGCCTACCATGACAGAGCCCCATCCCTGGAGATATTCAAGATGAGGTGTGAGAGGGCTCTGGGCAACCTGATTTAGTTGAGCACATTCCTGCTTACTGCAGGGGGGTTGGACTAGATGACCTTTGGAGGTCACCTCCAGCCTGGACCATTCTATGATTCTATGATTCTATTCTATGATTCTGTAGACTCTTGTCCAGTAGGATAAAATTCTTCCCTTCCTGCAGGTCCCAACCCTGTGAAGCTTTCACTGTGACTTACAGGCAGGCTTTCCCTGCTAAGTAAGTACCTCAGCTCCAACCCTACATGGCTTTTGCCACACTTTATGGAAAGGTTGTTCCTTCAAAAAAGGTAATTCCTGAACAGCTTCCACTGAGTCATCTTCATGCTGCTTTTAAAAGCAATTTCTTTCTTCCTAGCTAGCTAATTATGTATTTGTTATCTTCAGACGAAAGCTTTTGAGGTCTGGGCTTTAATTTTTGTTGAGGAAGGTCTCCACCACTGTGTCTTTGAGAAGTTTCTACAGATAAGAAGAAACACTTGAACTTGACTTGCTTTCCTGGGCAAATTCCTCAAGCACTGTTTTCTGTCAGAGTGGAATTAAGCCAAAGCAGCAATGATGGGATGAGGGAGTCCTAAGGAGAAGCACCTAGGGCTGCTGGTAGGTGAAGAGCTGGACATGAGCCAGAAATGTGTGCTCACAGCGCAGAAGCTAATCATGGCCTGGGCTGCATCCCCACCAGCGTGAGCAGCAGGTAGAGGGAGGGGATTGTGCCCTCTGCTCCATTCTACTGAGACCTGTCACGTTAAGATAAAAGACCTCAATATTTGCCTGTCCCAGAGCCCAGAACTCTTGCTGGAACTGTTTGGAACTTCTCTTTTCAGTGCCTCAATGGGGACGTGCTCTGGCACAGCTCAGCCTTCCCTTCTCCAGACTCATTCACTCTGGGTCATTGCATGTACTAGCTGCTGCAGAGGCTGTACTTGACCCATGGCAGCACTCGAAGCATGAGCAGTTTGTGTGTGGCCCTGGGTGTTAGCTACACACGTTTTAAGGCAGTCCAGGAGGCCACAGACAAGAGCAGTTAAACCTTGCAGGGTTAACAGGAGCTGACATCAGAGATCTCCAGAATGCATCCCTCTCATACATAACTTGTATGCAGGCTGCTTTCTGCACACACACTGTGAGACCTGAGGGATTGGCAGTTTTAATAACAAAACGATCTCCTCTGTGGCTCCAAGCTGCCAGCCCAGTAAATAGCTTATGCAGCTCATGAAAAGTTATCATAATCATTAAGTCCAAAGGTTAAAAACACTCCAAGATCTGGAGAGACATGGACCTGTTGGAGTCCTGTTGGGTCACAACAACAATGCTATGGCTGGAACCCCTCTGCTGTAAGGACAGGCTGAGAGAGTCGGAGTTGTTCAGCCTGGAGAAGAGAAGGCTCCAGGGACACTTTCTTTGGGCCTTTCAGTACTTAAAGGGGCCTATCAGAAAGCTGGGGATAGACTTTTTTAGCAGGGCCTGTTGTGACAGGGCAAAGGGTGTTGGATTTAAACTAAAAGAGGGAAGATTTAGGTTAGACAGATGGAAGACTTTTATTTTTTACAGTGAAGGTGGTGAAACACTGGCCTAGGCTGCTCACAGAGGTGGCAGATGCCTCATCCCTGGAAACATTCCAGATCAGGTTGTTACCAAAATCAGGAATCAAACCCCTCAACGCCAGGTTTAGCATTAATGAGCAGGCTTTACTCTATTACAAAGCTGCACAAGCTGGGGTGTTAGGGGACATCCCCACAAATCCAGCACACCAGCTGAAATTCCAGCACATATTTACACAGTGAAGTGTATTAGCTACACCTCATCTTAACACCTACTAACTATCCACTGGTTGCTCTCTTGCTCTGCTTTCAAGATCCAGCTTCTCTTAAATTCACTCTGTATGCTCATAGGCCAAGGGATTTATTTTGGGCAGGAGTCTTCTAGCTAGGAGGTGTGGGGTTTTAACATTATAATGAGTTAGTTTAGGTCTGGACATTGTTTTTGAGTCAAAAGCTGACTACAATATTTAGTAGCACTTTTTACATACTTCATCTAGGATGTTTCAACTCTCAAGGACACTCTGATGACAAGGCCCTTTCTTCATTGTTCCAGTTTGTCATCTAAAAGAACAGTTTAGCCCTGAACATGCAAGTTTCTCAATTCCCTGCTTTGAAACTTGTAAGAATTCCTCTCTTGGGAGCCTCTCTTTGTGCCCTTTATCAACATCACCACCACGCTCTTCTGAGACCCCATCTGGAGTCCAGCTCCAGAGACCCCAACAGAAGAAGGAGTTGGATCTGTCAANATCAGGTTGTTACCAAAATCAGGAATCAAACCCCTCAACGCCAGGTTTAGCATTAATGAGCAGGCTTTACTCTATTACAAAGCTGCACAAGCTGGGGTGTTAGGGGACATCCCCACAAATCCAGCACACCAGCTGAAATTTCAGCACATATTTACACAGTGAAGTGTATTAGCTACACCTCATCTTAACACCTACTAACTATCCACTGGTTGCTCTCTTGCTCTGCTTTCAAGATCCAGCTTCTCTTAAATTCACTCTGTATGCTCATAGGCCAAGGGATTTATTTTGGGCAGGAGTCTTCTAGCTAGGAGGTGTGGGGTTTTAACATTATAATGAGTTAGTTTAGGTCTGGACATTGTTTTTGAGTCAAAAGCTGACTACAATATTTAGTAGCACTTTTTACATACTTCATCTAGGATGTTTCAACTCTCAAGGACACTCTGATGACAAGGCCCTTTCTTCATTGTTCCAGTTTGTCATCTAAAAGAACAGTTTAGCCCTGAACATGCAAGTTTCTCAATTCCCTGCTTTGAAACTTGTAAGAATTCCTCTCTTGGGAGCCTCTCTTTGTGCCCTTTATCAACATCACCACCACGCTCTTCTGAGACCCCATCTGGAGTCCAGCTCCAGAGACCCCAACAGAAGGAGGAGTTGGATCTGTCAAAGAGAGTCCAGAGGAAGGCCACAAAGATGATCAGAGGGCTGGAGAACAGGCTGAGAGGGTTGGGTCTGTTCAGCCTGGAGAAGAGAAGGCTCTAGGGAGACTTTATAGCAGCCTTCCAGTACCTGAAGTGGGCCTACAGGAAAGCTGGGGAGTTCATAAGGGCCTGTAGTGGCAGGACAAGGAACAAAGGTTTTAAACTAGAACAGGGCAGATTTAGATTGGACATTAGCAAGAAGTTCTTTACTATAGGGGTGGTGAGACACTGGCATGGGTTGCCCAGAGAAATTGTGGTCATGTCCCTGTAAGTGTTTAAGACTAGGCTGGATGAGGCTTTGAGGAACCTGCTCTAGTGGGAGGTGTCTCTGCCACACAGGAGAGCTGGAACTGGGTGGCCTTTAAGGTCCCTTTCAACTCAAGCCATTCTATGATTATTGTTGTGGCCTCCTCTAGCCTCGCTCCAACAGGTCCATGTCTCCCCTATGCTGACGCCTCCAGAGCTGGACCCAGCACTGCAGGTGCACCAGAGCAGAGGGGCAGGATCCTCTCCCTTCACCTGCTGCCCACCACATGTGAGCACCAGGCCGAGCTTACCCGTTCCTCCCGCCTCAGCAGCAGCCGTTCACATCCCCGGGCGCCGCACGGTGCCACCCCCGGCCAGGCTCACTCCTTCAGGCCAGATATATAAGCCGAGCTCCCCTCAAGGTCTCTCACAGTCGGGACCTCGCAGCTCTCGAGAGCTGGGGGAAGCAGCGGCGAGGCGGGGCCGGGGCACATGACTGGCGGCGGCAGCCCCGCGATGCACCACGGCGGGGCAGTGCAGAGCGCTGGCGGCGACGGCAGCGCGCAGGGGAATGTGCTGTGGTTCGCCCCTGGGATGATAATGACGATACGCGAGCTGAAAGTCTGTCTGCTCGGAGTGAGTAGAGGGGACCGGGAGGGCGGGTGGCTTCTCGCCTTGCTTGGGGCGGGGGTGAGGGACGCGAGGTGCTCGATGAAAAGGGAACACTTTCACACACACACACCCCCCACCGCCCTCCCCGCTCTGTCCCGGGTTCCGCGTCTCCGCTTTCCGACCGAAGCGGGGGCTCAGCCACTGCGAATCTCTCCACGCCGAGATTTTGGCAGTCCCGCCCAGGGGGCCTGCTGGGAGACTTTGGTGGGGTTTTCTGTCTTGTTTTTGTCTTGTTTCGGAACTTTTTAGAAGTGAGTTGGTGGGGGCGAGAGGGATGGGCTTTTTGGGGGGTCCTTCCCTCGAGGCTTCTCAATCCGACGCTCGCCGGCATTGCTCTCCACGACTACCTGAAGGGAGGTTGGAGCGAGGAGGGGGACAGCCTCCCCTCCCTGGTGGCAAGGAACAGGACTAGAGGAAATTGACCCAAGATGCTCCGGGGGAGGTTTAGGATGGATATTAAGAAATATTTCTTCACCAAAAGAGTTCCCAAACATCGGAATCGTCTGCCCGGGGCAGTGGTGGAGTCACCGTCCCTGGAGGTGTTTAAGCGGCATGTGGACGTGGCGCTTAGGGACACGGTTTAGTGCCGACCCTTCAGTACTGGGTCGGAGGCTGGACTGGTTGATCTTGAAAGTTTCTTCTAGTCAAATATGCATTCCGCAGGTGGCCCTGCGGAGGGTCTCCATCTGGTCCCGGAGCCCCGAATGGGTTCTGGGAGTGTTTAAGAGTTGGGTTTTTTTTAAGTGTCGTGTGGAAAGACATTCCTCTTGCCTGATATTTATTGCTGTTTGGTAGCACTGAAATGTGCTGGAAGTTTTGCAAGGCAATTGTTTGCTTGTTTCAAGAGAGAAAAAGAAACCTATGAAGCAGCTGATGCTACTGCGAGTATGCAGTTACTCTGGAGAGTGGTTAAAATGATAGGGTGGAGTAGGAACACTTTGGAAGATGTGTCTGTTGTTACAGTTGCACGGCAGTTAATGATGTTCCTTCCCGAGTTTTAATAGGGTCTAATCCTAGAAAACCATCTACTTCTGGTCACAGGCATCGCATTTACTGTGGGAGTTGACACTTTTTTTTCCAACAGAGAGGAATCTTTCATCACATAAATCCTCTTGGGAAGTTCAGGCAGATTTCCAGAGCAGGAAAACTCTGTACCTGTCTGTGTGAACAGGTCTTCTGATCTGCTTGAAAGCTAGATGGCAACTCAAAAATAGGCTTTCATGTTGTTAAGGATGGGTTTGAATCTGGGTTAGAAGTGAATTGTAATGAGGCCGATACAAAATTATTAAATATAGAAAGAAAACTTCCCCAAACTTACTTACAACACAAACAGATTCTATTATGCAGTTGGTAAAACTATTTTTGCAGAATGTGTGTGTGTGTGTGTGTGTATATATATTAATTTAAATGATTTTAGGAAAGGTTTTAGAAAATTTAAACAACTGGAGAGTTGCAGCACAAACTGCTGCTTAAAGGTTAAATATAAACTTTCACAAACTTTAGTAAAGAGTTAGTTTACTCACTAGTCAGAGTCTCAATATCTGTAATCCAAAAGTATACATAGAAGCATAAATACACTCCCAGTCACATAGTGATGGAGGCTCTAGTCAGCCTGATCTAGGGTAGGGTGTCCTTGCCCATGGTAGGGGGCTTGGAACTAGATGATCCTTGTGGTCCCTTCCAACCCTAACTGACTCTATGGCACGGTGGGGTTTTGCTGCTTGCCTAGGTCTAACTGAGGACCTTGTCTGAGAAGATCCACGGACGCGAGGCAGCTCCTCCGTGGCTCTCAGGAGGGCATGGGAGCAGTCAGCCACCTGGGCGAAGCAGGATTCAGGTTTACGGAGCAGTCTGATCGAGTGCTGCGTACAGCAAAGGAGTCTGCCCTTGG
>WBNM01015141.1:9292-29683 GCA_013399055.1 Ramphastos sulfuratus | reverse complement strand
ATAAATATCTGAGGGGTGAATGTAAAGTTGAAGGGGACAGACTTTTTGGTGATGCCCAGTGACAGGACAAGGAACAGTGAGTGCAAGCTGAAACACCAGAGGTTCCACCTCAACACAAAGAGACACTTCTTTACAGTGAAGATGGAGCACTGGAACAGGCTGCCCAGAGAGGTAGTGGAATCTCCTTCTCTGGAGACTTTCAAAGCCTGCCTGGATGCATTCCTGTGCATCCTGCCCTAGGTGATCCTGCTTTGGCAGGGAGGTTGGACTCAATGATTTCTGGAGGCCCCTTCCAATCTCTAATATTCTGTGACTCTGTGAAGTATTTTGGTAATGCTAATTCCAACTGCTAATCTTAGTGATGGAAGTGTGCATTCTTCATGGAACAAATTCAATAAGAGAAAATATAGTATTATTCTGATTTATGTTTGGACAAAATATTATAATCAAAATATTTTAATGAGGCTGGGCTGGCTTGAAATTCCTGGTGTTGTTCTTTCTTTTATTTTCTTTTGTTTTTCTTTTTTTTTTTTTTTTCTTTTTTTTTTTTTCTTTTTTGTTGGTTTTCTTTTTGGTTTTGGGTGTTTGGTTTTTTTTTGGTATTATATCATGGTATTTGGTATATTATGGTGTAGGGAATATTCCAGATAGGTATAGTATGAAAAAAACAAGTTTTATTTTAACTGACCCCAAAGAATTTTTCAGGTAAAGCTAATGCAGTTGTTGCTGTGAATAATTCAAACAAATCACTTCAGTCACTGTACGACAGAGCTGACTTCACAGTGGTAACCTCCATAAATAATGTCAGAAAACAGACACATCAGCTATTAGTGACTGAAACCTGCAGTCCTTGGGAAGCAAAACTTGCTGAATTCTTCTGTGATTAACATGACTGACAAAACAATAGACTAAGAGAATCATTTTGGTTAGAAAAGAGCTCTAAGATTGTCGAGTCCAACTATGCTCTCCTCAGACCCTACCTGGAGTCCTGTGTGCAGTTCTGGAGCCCCCAGCACAGGAAGGACATGGAACTCTTGGAGCAGGTCCAGAGGAGGCCACGAAGATGCTCAGAGAGCTGCAGCAGCTCTGCTCTGAGGACAGGCTACAAGAATTGGGGCTCTGCAGCCTGGAGAAATGAAGGCTTCCAGGAGACCTCAGAGTAGCCTTCCAGTANCAGGCAGCTGTAGAGAGCAATAATTTCTCATCAAGATATTTTTTTAATCCTGAGTATGCAACATCTTTAAACCCTTAGTATCTACTTGCTATGTTTCAAACAACTTAAACGAGGACAATGAATTACTATGGACTGCAAGGAAGGTTCCCACATTCTCAGAATCAAGCGTGCAGACTAATTTAATCTGATTTCAGTCCCATTAGTGCAGCTGAATAATCTATAATACTTATCTAAATATATCTAATGTTGTTTAGATCCTGAATATATACAATCCCACAGCACTAACTTCACACATCAGAGTGCTTCCTTTTAACCCTGTAAACTATCTGCATAAATAAAAAGCATTTCTAAATTCTTGCAGGACAGAGTTGGAATAATGCAGTGCTGCATATAAATACTTTGAAAGTTTAAAGAAAAAACAAGATTAATTTTGAGGCTAGAAGGAAAATGTGTTATGGAAAAGAGCTAATAAGGAACAAATCAACATCTATATTGAAATGATGACTTTTAAGTGGATGGGAAATTGGCAAGCTCAAAGTCTTTACATCCATTTAGATTGATGCTTTGTTGGCAGCATGGAGTAAGATATAAAGGAAGATGGAAGAATTCTTAACAGGAAAATATTAATACCTGGAAAAGTGACAGAAATTATAAGCAAAAGGAGGAGAGAATCATGAAAGTGGCCAAGACTTTTTTTTTTTAATTATTTTTTGGCTTTACTAAGCCAGAGTACAGCAGCATTAGAAATCTGATTCTACTGGCAATTTGTCACACTCTTGTCTACAATTTAAATGTCATTTTTTTGGGGCTGATGACTTTTTGAAAGACAACATAATCATCTTAAATGCTTATCAGGTGATTTCTGTAATTATTGCAAGACCTGCTCTTAGTAATCACCTGGCACTTTTTCTGCATGATGAACCACTCTTCCTGCTTGATCCTGCAACTCAAGACAAAGGAACTTCACTGGGAGGCTGCCAGAAGAATCTTCTCCTTACTAAAAAAGTTCACCTAATTCATTCACTCTCTGGGAATAACAGAATTTCCACAGCTCTTTCTAAGAACCTCCAATTCAGTGTCTAATTTCAATGTTGTTTTTTCTTTTCTTTCTCCTACATATTATCTTTGTTGTTCACTTTCAGCAGAGAGATAAGGCCTATTTCACAATTTAACTTGGAAAGTGGTTGTGTTCATGTTATCCAGTGACATTAAAAAGCAAGACTGTAATAGCAGGAATCGCCTTGGATTGTTTTAGTGAAAACAACACTGAAGTGAGCCTTTAAAACAAATCTTTTGTGAAGGAAATGCTCACTTCCACCTCTCTCCTTCCCAGAAAACAGAAATGTTTTCTTTAAAAGCTTTTACCAAGTACAATTACTGAAACATTTTTAAAATGTAAAAAAGTTACCTTTATTTGATGGGTAGATCAGTTCAAGACCTGAGTGAGCAGGAAGCCAAGTAACTGTATTAATTCCTGATACCCTAATTTCCATTTCAGAACTGGACAGTCTGGGCAACAGCAAATGAGTACTTTTACCTACATGAATTTTTCATAAGGATGACCTGGTTGATCTACATGATGTGGTCTGGATGACCTTCTTGACCTTCCTTCCTGTGGTTTTCCCCTCTCTCAGCATGATCCTCCCAAATAATTCTAGATTTATCACATGGCCTGGTCAAACCAGCACATCAATGGACTCCAGGGCAGAAAGGAATACAGTAAAAAGTTTTTTTTGTTGAGGAACGTGTCCTGCCTGTGCCACTCCAGGCTGCTTTCCAAGGGGGTGATATTGTTGCCTGCTGCTTTCATCAGCCTGAGGAAATCTTCCAAAGAAATTCTCCACCAGGTGAAATCTTTAGCCCTGTCTCAAAACACTCCCCGGAAACCGACCATGTCAATTTTTCACCTGCCTTCTTAAAACCCCTCTGCTTTACAGCATCAGAAACCCTCATGTATTGGAAGCTTAATGGTATTCACCAAACTGGAAAAACATGGACTTGATGGGTGGAGCACTGCTGGATAAGGAATTGGCTGGATGGTGGCACACAGAGAGTGGTGATCAAGGGCACAATGTCCACCTGGAGACCAGTGCCAAGTGGCGTCCCTCAGGGGTCAGTGCTGGCACCAGTGCTGTCAGCACCATGGACAGAGGAATCAGTGCAGCCTCAGCAAGTGTGCAGATGGCACCAAGCTGTGTGGCACAGTCGACTTGCTAGAGGGCAGGGATCCATCCAGAGGCACCTGGACAGGCTGGAGAGGTGTGCCCAGGCCAACCTCATGACATTCAACAAGGCCAAGTGTAAGGTCCTGCACCTGGGTAGGCACAATGCCAAGCACAACTCCAGGCTGGGTGGGGAATGGCTGAGAGCAGCCCTGAGGAAAAGGCCCTGGGGGTCTGGGGTGATGAAAAGCTCAACATGAGCCTGCAGTGTGAGTGCAGCCCAGACAGCAACTGTGTGCTGGGCTGCAGCAAGAGCAGTGTGGGCAGCAGGGCAAGGGAGGGGATTCTGCCCCTTTGCTCTGCTCTCCTCAGACCCCACCTGCAGTCCTGTGTGCAGTTCTGGAGCCCCCAGCACAGGAAGGACATGGAAGTGTTGGAGCCGGTCCAGAGGAGGCCACCAAGATGCTGAGAGGGCTGCAGCAGCTCTGCTGTGAGGACAGGCTGAGAGAGTTGGGGCTCTGCAGCCTGGAGAAGAGAAGGCTTCCAGGAGACCTTAGAGTAGCCTTCCAGTATCTGAAGGGGGCTACAGGAAGGCTGGGGAGGGACTATTGACAAGGTCTTGCAATGCCAGGACAAGGGGCAATGGGTTTGAACTGGCAGAGGGGAGATTGAAACTGGATGTTAGGAGGAAGTTGTTTGCAGTGAGGGTGGTGAGACACTGGCACAGGTTGCCCAGGGAGGTTGTGGCTGCTCCCTCCCTGGAGGTGTTCAAGGCCAGGTTGGATGAGGCCTTGAGTGACCTGTACTAGTGGGAGGTGTCCCTGCCTATGGCAGGGGGTTGGAACTGGATGATCCTTGAGGTCCCTTCCAACCTTACCATTCTATGATTCTATGATACTATGTACTTGCAGATCTACTTCTTTCCACTGTAGTGGCTCTTACACTTCACTCCAATGACACTGCAGGACGCAGTCTAAGAGCACGTGCTCTTAGAGCACAGAACACAAATGTCTTCTGTCTGCCTGCCTATTTTCTCGTTTGAAAATACCTTTGGAGTTCATATGAGCTTTTTTCATCAACTCAAATGAAGACATTGTCAGGCCTAGCAGATACTTACACAGAAGGGAAACCATGAGCTGGCCAGATAATGGGCAGTCTACAGGAGCTTCACACAGAAGTGACTTTTTGACTGCTTCAGGCGGTGGCCCTTGAGCTTAGAAGGAATGAAGCACTGATTTTTCCCTTCTTTCCCTGATAAGCCTGAGAATTTTTTTCTTTCCCTGAGCAATATGTTAACATTTATTTTATGCAACCTGCCAAACTTGGGCAATCCTATGTGGTAAATGACCTCACTCCAACATTTGTCTCGCTACATATCCTTAGAGTACAAATCCTTAGAAACTCAAGTCACTAGAGAAAAGGTTTAAGACACAGTTCTGCTGCAGCCATGGGCTTCTGGAAATGAGAAAGAAATGCAATTGTCCCCTTGCTAATGGCACCACACTGGGTATGGCAGGAGCTCAGTGCTGCTCATCAGTGTGATGCTGCAGTATCACAGCCATGCAGTGCTCCGGCACAAATTGTCTTAGATATGGGCAAATATTGGTGCATATTACACAGAAGAAGATAGACATGAAGATTGTTGTCCAAGAAATAAGCAGAAACATTCCAGGAGAAATAATTTCCCCTCCAGGCAAGAGTAAGACAAGAAAACTCCATCTTCTCATGTCTGAAGGATTTGAAGTTAAAGAAACATATGACAAAATGGTCAATAAACAACAATGCTCTGATTTTTTGTTTGTATGATTTAGATGATTTTTCTGCCCTTTAACAGCATTTCAAACACAAGAACCAAGGAAAGAGAGAGAATTTTCCTTAGTTTCTCACTCTTACCCCCATTTTCAAAACTATTAATCGGTTTCATTAAGTGGTCAAAAAGGGGCACTGCAGAAATCTTGCCTGCACATATGTTCTCTGCCACAAAACCCTTTCACTCCCACATAATTCTCATGTTTGAAGCACAATCCATCTAGTTATCTAAGAGTCTTTGCTGAGTCTAACCTCCTTGCCCAAGGGGTGGCTTGTGGCTGTGCCTCCCCTAGCATCAGTCATGTAAAATCTAGGAGCTGTCTCTAAAACATGTATTTAGGGTTTGTCTAGAGCAAGCGGAGGGAGGAAGGTAGCACCATAGACTGGTGAAAGAGTAGAGGATAAGTGGGATAAAGTGGTGCAGAGATCTAGCTGAGGATGTCCCTGCTCACTACAGGAGAGTTGGACTAGATGGTGACCTTTGGAGGTCACTTCCAACCTGGGGGATTCCATGTTTCTGTAATCTGCTGCTTTAGAAGTGAAGATGCCTACACAAGTATTTTAAAGAACACAACCAAGCTTTGGATGACTGATGATGGTCTTGATCACTGCACACTAGTGAGGAGGTAACCAACTGCAACTGCATCACCTGCAAACTAATGATGCCCAGGCCTGATGTGACCTCTGTTTAAATGAAGAACAAATTGAGCTCCTGCCTCTGTGGAACACGATTAAGGGTTGAAAGCTTAATTTATGAAGGATTATAAAAACACAACTCTAAAGTGTTTCTCTGCAGCACATGAGAGTCACACTTAGATCCCTCACTGGTAGCCAGAGAAATGCAGTCAGGTTGGATTTCAGTTTTTACTGGCAAGAGCAGTCGTGCATCTCTCATCCAACACATGGGCACAAGTCTGTGCTCTAACACATTCCAGCAGCACAGGCTGAAAGTGCACGCATCAGAAATCTGGATGCAGGTGAGTCGTGGCTCCAGCTAAAGACAAATAAATAAAAATTAAAACAAACAAACAAACAAAAAAATCTACGAGTTACATAGTGCAAATTTAGTTGCTTCGCAGCCAAGAATCCAAGTGTTAAAGCGTTCCAAATGGAAATCTGTGTCTGGCATCTGAATCCTAATGGCAGCTGACTTTCTTTTCTGCTCTGAATCACCCCAATTCCATTGTCAAGCTAAGAGAGCATGCTAAACATCTCTGAAAATCAAGATCCCAGCGTGCTGTGCCCCAGTGAAGCAGTGGGACATCAAATACAGCATTTGTGTCCCACCTGGGCCCATTAGATTCGTGCAACCGCTGGCTCAAAGCAGAACATCGCTTTCTTTTGTGCCCTCAATTAAATTCTCTCCTTCCCTCACGGCAAAGGCATGCGGATATAGGGAAGATGCTGAGAAAAAGCTGTCATATGCATCCTGCCGGATGCTACTTCTGTGAAGACGACCATTAAGTGCCGGCTGGAGTGACGGCAGAGGGATTTGAGGGAGGCTGTGAGGTTTTTAAAGGGGACAGTAAATAAATAAATAATCCCCAAGCGAACCAAAAAAGCCACCCAGCCGAGGCGAGGGGAGGAGCCGGGCTAGGGGCTTGGCTCTTGCCTGTGCCGAGCCTGGCAGCGCGGCAGCGCTTTGCCAAGTGGCAGCCGGCTCGGGCAGCCACTCGGCTCCGAGGCCAGCGCGGGCCCCCGTGCTCCCCGCTGCTGCCGGGCACAGGTCGGGCAGGGGCAGCGCTCGGGGCGGCCAGGGCCACCCCAGTCCCCGGCTCAGCCCGTCTCTGGGCGCCGGAGCGGTGAGGTGCCGCGGCGGGGCAGCTAGGGGAGAGCCGCGGCCGAGCCTCGGGGCCGTGCCGCCCGCGCCGTGCCGTGCCGGAGGGAGCAGCGGCTCCGTCCAGGCGCTTCCGGGCGCGCCGGGCGGTAGGGGGAAGGAGGAGGAGGAGGAGGAGAAGGAGGGGTAGGGTGGGTGGAGGAGAGGGAGGGAGGGAGGCAGCCTTTTTTAGGAGGGAGACCCTCCTTCGCGGCCGCCCGCTTTCAGCCATGGCTTTGAAGGAGGCGGGCGGCAGCATCCTGCCCATCAGCGACATGGTGTCGGGACCGTCGGGCTCCCCGTTCCCCGAGGTGGTGGAGCTGAACGTGGGGGGCCAGGTATACGTGACGAGGCACTCCACGCTGCTCAGCGTCCCGGACAGCACGCTGGCCACCATGTTCTCCCCGTGCCGGGGCGGCCCGGCGGCGGCCCGCCAGCTGCCCAGGGACAGCCGGGCGCGCTTCTTCATCGACCGCGACGGCTTCCTCTTCAGGTATGTGCTGGATTACCTGCGGGACAAGCAACTGGCGCTGCCCGAGCACTTCCCCGAGAAGGAGCGGCTCCTGAGGGAGGCCGAGTACTTCCAACTGGGCGACCTGGTAAAGCTGCTTTCGCCCAAGGTCACCAAGCAGAGTTCGCTCAACGACGAGGGCTGCCAGAGCGACCTGGAAGACAGCAACTCGCAGGGCAGCAGCGACCGGCTGCAGCGGTCGGCGCTGGACAAGCGCTCAGGGTTCCTCACCGTGGGCTACCGCGGCTCCTACACCACGGTGAGGGACAACCAGGCGGACGCCAAGTTCCGCCGCGTCGCCCGCATCATGGTGTGCGGCAGGATCGCCCTGGCCAAGGAGGTCTTCGGAGAGACCCTCAACGAGAGCCGCGACCCCGACCGCCCCCCCGAGAAGTACACCTCCCGTTTCTACCTCAAATTCACCTACTTGGAGCAAGCCTTCGACCGGCTTTCCGAGGCGGGCTTCCACATGGTGGCTTGCAACTCCACCGGCACCGCCGCCTTCATCAACCAGTACAGGGACGACAAGATCTGGAGCAGCTATACCGAGTACATCTTCTTCAGTAAGTGCTTGTCCGCCTCCCTGCCGTCCCCCCATCCCCGGGGCTAGGGGCAGTTAGAAGTACATCTGCACTCTCACGCTCCAACCCTCGCTGTCCCAAAGCAACATGTAGCCTGAGAAAAACTGGGGTCCCCCCCCTTCACCTCCTCCTTCGGCACTGTCACCGCCACAGTTCAGATTTTGTGCATTGGGGCGACGATGTGGGGAGAAGGGGCAGGACAGGGCTGCCCGTCCCGATGACGGCCAGGGAGCGGCTCCCCCCAACTTCTTGGAGCAGTCGGGGATCGAGGCCACCTTTTGGTGCCGAGTGTGCCGCGGAGAAAGCCAGCCCTCCCCGTCCCGTCCCGCCTGCCCGGTGTCGGGGTCTCCTAGGGGAAAGTCACGGCGATGCCGGAGCGAAGGGACTGCCGCAGCCGGGGGGTCCCAGCCCCGCTGGCCCGGCCGGGGATGCGGGCACAGGGCTGGCCCTTGCCGCGGACAGTTGGCGGCTCTTCCCCGCAGCGAGCCGGTGCAGAGATTGCAACGGTGGAGCCCCGAGCTGGGAAGGGTTTTAATATTTTATCGCTGCGTTTCCTTCCCGAGTGAGCGCACTGCGTCTGGGTACGGTCTTCTCTGTCAGGGAAGGGGCAGTCAGGGCACAGCTCAACTTCCCGCGGAGCAGAAAAGAGTCTGGCTTCAAGGTGAGGAAAAAATGGAAAAAAGAAAAAAAAATACTCCGTGGCCAGTACGCAGCTCCTAAGCAACTTTGCTAGCTGCCTGTGGGTAGTCTCAAAGATTTCACGTCGCTCGCAAATAGTCAAACGAAGCGATAACGAGTGAGTTTCAGTCTGGCCAAGTAGGTGGTGTCATGTAGGGCAATGGTTGGGCAGTGGTTTTGTATAGTGAACCGCAGCTGGCTGGCTGGCTGGAGAGCACCAGCCCCTCGCAGAGATTTGTCTTGGAAGGGCAGAGGTAGCCTTAAACGTGACAGATGTGTCTGAGAGTCGAGTAAGCCTGTGGAAGAGAGAGGCGTTCTCCATTCACTTCTTCCTTCTGCTGCCTCTGTGTGGTCTCAGGCTCCCAGAACGCAGGAGGGATGCTTTGGTAGAGCATCTGCCTGCCTCTGGCGAGGTGGGAGATGCAGCCTCTAACTAACTTCACCGGTAGGGCGGCTAAACAGAAGCAACCTGTTTTGCATGCAAAGCTGGACCTTGGCACGGTGTTTGATAGAGGAGGGAAATGTGAGTGGTTTTCTTCTCAGAGGAGAAATACATTAAATAGTTTACATCGCTATATATTGTATAGGCAGTGACCACCCAGGCATAAGTATTCAGTCCTCAAAACTGTGTTAAAACAGATTTCGAAGGTTCATTGCATAACCTATTGCCAGTCATATTTCATTAGGATATGTACAAGCTGAGTAGCAGAGGAGCAGTAAAGAAGCTTTGCATTCTTTTGGGTGGACTTTTACCAGGTGTTTTACACCATTAAATCTCCTTTCTGAGAAAAAATGAAGGCACTGATGTTACAATAAAGAGCAGAAACTCCTTACTACCGAGACTAGGGAACAGTCTGTTGTGTTTGCTCAGGAGGAGATTTATAGGTGCATAGTTATCTGCGTGCATTTGTGATGCCCGTAATGTTTTGGCTTATTTCTCTGTGTGAGTGCCTGTTATGATGAAGCTGCTGTGTAGAGCAGTGCTCTAATTCAGATCAGTGTTCCAAATTAATCCCTGGTGTAATACTGCTGATTTCCGTGGAATAATGCCAGGTATGAATTGGATGTTGTGCATCGTGATTTTTGTTGTTGTTGTTGTAATTTTTAAGCTTTCTAGCTTATGAAGTTTTGTTAAGTAACACAATTACTTAAACAGATACAGGTAACTCAAAATTTAAGGATTTGCTTGTTGTTTCTGAGTGAGGTTTTTGTTTGTTTGTTTTTAATTCAGTGCAAAAAATGGTTGAGATAAAAGTAGGGGGGGGAGGGAAGAGAGGGAGCATATTTTCGTTTCTGTTGCTTGTTATGTTTGGCAACCTTTTTGTTTAACAATTTTGCACCTTTTTTGTAGTTTTGAAATACCAGCAACATAGAGACAAAACTTAAAAACCCCACCAAAACACAAAGAGAAACAAGCGAGACAGTGCCTGAAGTAATGTTTTAGTTTTGTGGGTTGGTTTGTTGTTTTTTGGTTTTTTTTTCCTTAGATGACTAAATGTCCAATTGATAGAGACAGTTGCTAAAACAATATTATTGTGATGAGATATGCTTGATGGATTTAGTGCTGCTTGCTGTTGTTTTCGCTGCACAGGAATCAATTGAAGGGAGAATAAACCTTGGAAGCCATCGTGCTTTGCACCAGGGGTGAAGAAAAGTGGTTGGGGTTGCTGGCTTTAGGCTTTCCAGCCACTTTAGCCAGGAATGTATTCTTTCCTCACTCACAAACTGCCTCTGGGCTCTCCAATCACATTATCCAGGCCTGTATTCTTTCCTCACTCACAAACAGCTTAGTAACACCCAAAGAGCAGAGCAGTCACTTTGTCTTGCCACGTGTCCCCATGAACCCCAGAAAGGATGCAGTTCTGGTTGGGAGGTTGCTTATTTCAAGAGCTCTCAAGGAGAATGTCCAACACAGGAGTGTGCTTTATAGATGAAAATATCAAGATGAAAAACTTTAGGGACTCTGCTCCAGTGCTGGCCAGCGTTTGAAACTTAATTTGGTGCTAGTGGAGAAAGCAGCTAGTTTCATGTTCCACTGGAAGAGGTCCTGGCTACATTTGCATTTGTTACACATAGCATGAGCATCAGCAACCAGCAACTATATTCATTGTTGGTCTGTAATTCCATAGCAGCCACAGAAACTTCTCTTTCACCATTTCTCCTGAGGACTTTTTGGATGGCTCTGTGCTGGTGTGATGGCCAATGGCAAAGTGATTGGGAAAACAGATAAGGGTAGATACATTGGAAAAGCAGATAAGGAAATAAGTAGAATGTATATACCCTTAGGTCATGAGTAACTGAGGGTAGTTATGCAGCTCCCCTTGCTGGAGGTGTCCAAGGCCAGGTTGGATGAGACCTTGAGCAATCTCATCTAGAGGAAGGTGTCCTTGACAATGCCAGAGGGATTGTAACTAGATGATCTTCAAGGTTCCTTCCAACCTAAACCATTCTGTGAATCTATGAGTGAGTTGTGCACTGAGAGTGACTGATGAATGCTTGAAGGCCAAAAGTTTATCCTTTGTAGAACAGATTTCAGGGCTATTTCTAGTATCTCTCAAACTTCAGTGAGCATATTGAGTCACAATGACTATCTATCACCCTTCTTAAAAAAAAGGAAATTACTATATATTCTTAAATGTTCCACCAGGTGAAATTCACCTTAGATAGTATGTAAATATTTAGTTAATTTATGAATTGCTTAATATCCAGGGAAGGATTAGTTGTTGCAGACTAACTCTTATAGGAGAACCAGAGGTTGTTTGAAACTGCTTACTAGGAAATAATGCTTCAGCCTTTGGCATCATGCCCTGACAAGTAGAGAGGCTGATTTTCCTCCTTAGCATGCATGCATGCATGGTTGCTATAAAAAACATTTGGTTTGTTGCCTTCAGTGGTGTGCAGGCTATCGTGTATGCAGTGACAGCATTGTTTGTCCACACAGTTATCACATAGCCAGAATTTGACCTGCATCTTAGCTCTGAACTGGACACAGTTCCCCCTGTCCGTTGCAAATCCTGTCTCTCAGCAGTCCATAAAAGGTGTGTGTTTGTACATGACAGTGAAAAGGCCCTACCAGAATGTACCACAAACTTACTTTGTTTTGTTTTTTTTTTCTCCTTCTGATGATAGATTGGCTCCCTGTTACTGAGACTCTCACCTTAGTGCATGTGGGGTGTGCTTGGGTCAGTTAGTGTGATGTGAAGTGCATATGCAGTATAAAAAAAGAGGCTCAAACTCATGTTCCTAGTTTCAAGGTGCCAGAGAGGATCACTGATTAAATACCTGTTGTTGTTAGTAAGTCATGGCCTTCACAAAAGTTGCTTCTGTCTAGAGACAGGAGATCAGAAGCCAGGGACCTTGCTTCAGGTGGCTATGGGCATCAGAACACCTTTGGTTATCTGCCCTCTTTGTGAGGAATGGCTGTGATTTATATTTTCATAGAATCAGTCAGGGATGGAAGGGACCACTGGGATTGTCTAGTTCCAACCCTCCTGCCATAGGTAGGGACAGCTCACACTAGATCAGGCTGTCTAAATCCTCATCCAGCCTGGCCTTAAACACTTTCAGGGATGAGGTTTCCACCCCCTCCCTGGGCAACCCCTTCCAGGCTCTCCCCGCCCTCACGGTCTTTTTTTTTGGTGGTTCATCGTAACTCTCAGTGTATTGCTGGGTAGTGTAAGGTTGCCTGTGCTCTCTATTACTCTTTTTCTTGTTCTGTGGGATCTAATTGGTCTTAATGGATTTTACATTTCACATCTGCTATGCAATCTGACTTAGGGGTGTTGAGAGCATGGTGCTCAGCTGGCAGCTTTCAGTGCCGATCCGACGTGTTCCTTGTAAGAAGAATGAAATAATGCTTCATGAAAAAAGCTTTGACATGCATTCTGTTTTGACATTTCTGTTTCACATGTGACGATTTCTGTTTCCTCATCTCTTACTTTTCTTTGTAACAGGTGACATTTGCATGAATTTATGGTGCTTATTTTCCATTTGAAGTCACAGCGTTCCGAAACTGCTGCTGTGGAAGTTGTCATAAACAAATGATAATAATTTTGTAATCAGTGGGGAATAAGTGGTTGGAAGAAATGAACTCTTAGCAAAGAATGTGGTATTTTGTAAAACACAAAGCCTAGAACCCCGCAAAACTCAGACCACCTCCCTGCCTCCCCCCCAAACCTACCCGTGACAGCAGCACCACCACTCAAGCAACACTATTTGTGTCTTTGCAATAAAAAGTGAGAAGAAATCAGAAGGTGACACTTGAAATGTGGGGAACAAACATGTATGTAAAATCATTTGAAGTGGTATTTGCTCTGTGAATGCCCAGCTCAGCTCAATATCCCACTGGGTTAGCAAGGGAATGGTAGGTGGGCTGATAAACCTAAACTGAGGGCAGAGTGGTGTGAGAGCCATTCTGCATTGGCTTCTGTGTCATAGAATCATAGAATAGTAAGGTTGGAAGGGACCTCAAGAATCATCCAGTTCCAACCCCCTGCCATAGGCAGGGACACCTCCCACTAGCACAGGTCACTCAAGGCCTCGTCCAACCTGGCCTTGAACACCTCCAGGGAGGGAGCAGCCACAACCTCCCTGGGCAACCTGTGCCAGTGCCTCACCACCCTCACTGTACATACCAAACTGCTCTCCATCCATCAATGCTTATTTGGTGAAGGTTTTGCTACATGGAGTGTGTCTGTGCTATTTTTAATTGATTTTTAAAAAATATATCTGAAAGATGCCAGGCTGAACAGGGAAGGCAGATCAAGACTGAAGTAAAACAAGGATAGTACTTCTCTAAGGCACGTTAAGGTAAAGTTGGACAAGTTGCTTTGAGCCTGAACCAGAACCTCAAAGATCAGAGTACAAATTTTTGGTGGTACAGGCAGAGTTGAATCATTAAATCAGTATCACAAGCACAATGTAGAAAGGCTTTGGATTTCTGACAGTATCAATATCTAGAGATGTTGTTTCTGGTGGGACTATTGAGCAAAGACCTTTGAAGAGACCCCACCTGGCATACTGTGTACAGTTCTGGAGCCTCCAGCACAGGAAGGACATTGAACTGTTGGAGGAGGTCCAGAGAAGGCCACGAAGATTCTCAGAGGACTGCAGCAGCTCTGCTATGAGGACAGGCTGAGAGAGTTGGGGGTATGCAGCCTGGAGAAGAGAAGGCTTTCAGGAGACCTTGGAATGGCCTTCCAGTGTCTGAAGGGGGCCTATAGGAAGGCTGGGAAGGGACTATTGACAAGGTCTTGCAATGACAGGACAAGGGGCAATGGGTTTGAACTGGTAGAGGGGAGATTGAAACTGGATGTTAGGAGGAAGTTCTTTACAGTGAGGGTGGTGAGACACTGGCACAGGTTGCCCAGGGAGGTTGTGGCTGCTCCCTTCCTGGATGTGTTCAAGGCCAGGTTGGACAAGGCCTTGAGTGACCTGTACTAGTGGGAGGTGTCCCTGCCTATGGCAGTGGGTTGGAACTGGATGAGCTTTGAGGTCCCTTCCAACCTTCCCATTCTATGAGTCTATGAGTCTATAAGAGAAACTCTGTAGGCAGTCCTGGAAAATAAGACTCAAAACTCCAGGATATTCTGCTTTATGATCCTAGTTCAACTCTAATACAGTTTAAAAATAGATGAATAATAGACTACTCTTTATCTTTACATTCTTCCAAAATATGTGTCCCTGGATGTAAAGGGAGGAAGCAAAGTTTATAGTCATAAATTCCTAACATGAGACATTCTGATTTTAGTCATCATTTCAACCAAGAGACTGTCTGAGAAGGATTTTAAAATGTGAGATTAAAAAGAAGTTTGAAGAAATTTGACTTTTTAATGAATGAATAATGAGAACAACCTCTGTTCCTCCACAGCTGGTGTAAAGACATTGCTGCAGTGAAAAACTGTGCCAGAAACCTTCTTGATTTTTCTTATGCGTCAACAGAAATGCACAAGCCTCTGTACAGTGATTTGTGATCAGCTTTTAATCATTACATCCCAGCTTTTAATCATTTCACATCCAGTTTCTGCTCTTACTACCCTAAAATAATGTTTTAAAGTTCTGTAGAATCACTTAGATATTTGGAACTGAGGACTGGGAGTGCAGTGTAGTGCAGTAAATGTAAAAATATGGATTAACAGAGAAAAAAATCAACTATCCTGAATATTATATAGCAGGATCAATATGAGATAAGCAATAAGCAGCTTGGTACAAGCAGCTGTTATTTCTGATGTTGGGAGATGGAAACACCCTGGTTTTGATATTATCCCTGTCTTGTGCTTCTTGTGGGTTACATGAGAACAAAGTGATAGTGTTGGAGAAGCTGACTTTGCTGGATCTGTAATATTTGTTGCAGGAAAACTGCTTTTTGGTGTCAGATCACTTCATCCATGCCCAAGGATTTATGACAGCAGTTGCAGGCAAATCTTTGCTTTTTTTCACAGTAAGATGAGTAAATTATATTTGATTTTTTTTTTCTTTATTATCAACATGAACTTCTGGTTATCTGCTGTTCAGCTGTGGAATTTATGTGTACAAAAGTTTTCAGTGCAATATCGTTCCAGGTACAGGATTTAAAATTAAAACATCATTGCTAATAAAATGCATTTTGCAATGTATTTGCTTTCCAAGTGTGGTGTGGCTGGCACTTCACTGCTGGTTTTTCCCTTTGCAGCAAATACACCAGCTCTGGTGTATTTGGACACAGAACTGTTGGAGTGAGTCAAGAGGAGGGCCACAAGGAGGATGTAAGGGCTGGATGTGGATAGGCTGAGGGAGCTGGGGGTGTTCAACCTGCAGAAGACCAGACACTGGCACAGGTTGCCCAGGGAGGTTGTGGAGCACAGAATCACCCAATGTGATGTTTGATCATATTGGGGGATTCTGTGCTCCACAACCTCCCTGGAGGTGTTCAGGACCAGGTTGGATGAGGCCTTGAGCAACCTGTTCTAGTAGGCGGTGTCCCTGCCTATGGCAGGGGGGTGGAACTGGACGAGCTTTGAGGGCCCTTCCAACCTCAACCATTCTATGATTCTATGATCTCTGAGGTCGTTTCCAACCTAAGCCATTCTGTAGAATGCCACATCTGTTGTACTGTGATGAGAATTTGTGTGGTGAGCAAAACCTCTCTAAGCACTACACCAAGAGGGAGTTCATCAATTCTGGTCTTATCTTCTTTCTTCCTCAGCTTCACATTTAAGCATAGGTCTCCAGAAATTAAAAAAACTGTTCAAGCAGCTCTCACAGACTTTACAAGTAGTATGATATGGACATGACAAGTGGCAGAAAGGAAGGCCCTCTTGGCACAGCTGAGGGCATGGCATGAACAAAGCAACCTCAAGTAGTAGGTCATGTTTTGGAGTGTCTTCAGTTTAAGGGCAAGATCTTTGGTGAGCCAGATACCTAGATGGGCAAAGAAGGAAAGTGTGTGAGGTGATGTGCATGCATCTCATGTCTCTGGGGTCCTGGACTCCTTAACACTGGTGTGGTGCCTGGGGTACATCTCAGCCAGCTTAGCCTTGCCCTCCGTCATCTCAGCAAGCAGACAGACCCTGGGTGTCAGTGCAGCAGTGACTGCACAGCCAGGCTTTGGATGTCCTTTCTGATTTTCTGTCTCCAGTTTGGAGTACTTCACTGCCACAGTCATGTAAGAAGTCCCTCACAAAGTTAAGTTGGTGAAGGTCATGTCTGCAGGGCTTTCCCACTTCACAGGCTGTTGGTGGTTATTTGACTTGGTATAATTGTTGAAAAAGGCTGGAGTCACTGTAGCAGCTAACTTCTTAACCTGGCAAGGAAATGTTTGGGGGTTTTTGTTTGTTTTTTATATCCAAGGATGATTTTATTCCATTTCTGCTTACAAGATCTTTCTATAAAGCAAATTGAGTACTAATGGCACACAAGTCATGGCTCTTTTATAAATTGACCCACTGGAAATCCAGTGGAAAAATCCTTTTAGAAAAAAAAAAAAAATTGACCAGGCAAAGTTCATTCTGCTTTAGCAAATCGAATGTTTCATGATGGATTTCCTGGGGAGGTTGTTCACTTCAGCTTTATAAAACTGCATGTTCTTTTTGAGGAGAGGTAATTTATCCTCCACTTAAAATTCATGTATTGACTAAATGTTAGGAGAAAGAAGTGTTATGTCTAAAATGGAATGATTTTTCTCGGTGGAGTTTAAGTACTTTTCTTTACATGTTTTGTATGATTATTAATTTTTATTTTTAAACCAGTAATGGCTATTGGGTATGTGGCATCTGCCACATATAATTTCAGGATTATTGAGTGAATTTATTGCTTGTCTTATTTCTCTTTGACCTAAATGGGATTAATCATACAGATAGAGACTAACAGGGTGTGAAACCCACACACAAGTCCCATTCGCAGCAGCAAGGCAGAACTTCCCTGGCACTGATGCAGCAAATATTTTTGGGCTAGTCTTTCATATGAAATGAAGTTCAACCTATGTGAGGGATTATTTGGCCTCATAATTGTTTCTGCTACACATAACCCTGGCAGGAGGTAAGCAGTGATGTTTTGTATTTTCATACCATTCCATTTTGGTTGCATTTTGTCAGGTTGTGATAGCAAAACTTGACATGTTTGTTGCATGTTTGACAGTTTAGCTTCAGAAGGTGTATTTAAGTTAAAGAGTGCATCTTTCTGCACTCCATTTATATCCATCACGTCTCTAGAGAATTTTCAGGACTTCATCACACACAGGTGAAAATCCCAGTGGTGAGAGTTTCACGCTTCCAGAAATAAGGTAAGTGCAATGCTTCAACAACATTTATTCAAATATTACTTCTTCTTTATAGAATGACTTCCATCCTGATACTTTCTTTCCCAAAGTTGCCCCAAACAGGATTCAGTGACAGGGAACTGTGGCTGTGTGAGATCTGCCTGGCCACAAGCAGCCTCGGCGCTGCTCTCAGTAATAGGTGATGCAATGATTCCTTCATCAACATTTTCCACCTGAGAGTAGCTACTTCAAAATTTAGTTCCTTTTTCATTGCTTCTTGTATGTCTGAATCCTATGGCTGGAACTGTGAGGGAAGGAGATGCAGAAATAGAGGCCACTGCCTCTGGGGGACTGCCACTGCCTCTGNTGAGCATCTTTGTGGCCTCCTCTGGACCTGCTCCAACACTTCCATGTTCCTATGTGCACGTCAGGTTTGCTTTGTGCTGCTTGAGTCCTGCACCCTGTGCCTGACCTGCTGTCTCTTCCAGTGACATGCACTAGAGTGACTTAGAGAATAAAAAAATAGCAGTACTTTCTTTTGAAGGGAATACTACCACACTCAAAAGAAGGTAAATACTGTGAATAACTCAGTCACAAGTGCAAGAAGGCACAGCAGCAATAACTAATACACCGAAGTAGCTACGCTGCACAGCTCTTTGGGGGGGAGAAGGGAGTGGGCTGAGAGACTGGAAGAGAGAAATCAACACCATCATTAACTTCTATTAATGAAACTAAATATTTCCAGTCTTCACTTAGCATATGTTCAGTTTATTATGCTTAACTACGTAGAGAAACTTTATCTTTGCCTTAGCAGAAAATCATGATTCAGAAATGAAGTCAGTTGGTATATTTTATAGAAGCAAGTAACAGTCACCTTCAGATGCATTTTTAGTTTTCTCTTTCATCCTTAGTGGCTTTTACCCTATACAAATATTCCCAAAGAGGCATGAGTTGGTGGCCAGGGACTCTTGCCATGTTCTGTTGTAAACAATCTCCTGCAAGTTAAGCTAACAGTGGAATTGTTTTATGTTTTATTGAAGGTAGATGTTTAGAGGTTCTTGTAAGGGTTATGACTATGTCAAGTGTCTTCCACAGATGTTATTAAAAGTGTGCTACCATTCCATTTGAGGACTTGAGCTACCTGTTCTAGTGGGAGGTGTCCCTGCCTATGGTGGGGGGTTGGAAGTAAATGATCTTTGAGGTCCCTTTCAACCTAAACCATTCTATGATTCTGTGATTCCAAAGGCTTTTGGGTACTTTATGTATGTCTGGAGTGTCTGTGAAGCTCTTTATATTTAACAGCAGGAGGAAGAAAGGCCCAAAGTTGCATGATTATATAAATAAATTCTGTGCAAACCAGGTACTTCTATAATGTTTTACTAGAAGTTTTATTCAACCAGATTATTTTTTTCTGTCTGCTACTCAAATCAATAAAACCACCATATGAGAGTACTGACAAATCATAGAATCATTGATTGGTAAGGTTGGAAGGGACCTCAAAGATCATCTAGTTCCAACCCCCTGCCATAGGCAGGGACACCTCCCACTAGTACAGGTCACTCAAGACCTCCTCCAACCTGGCCTTGAACACCTCCAGGGAGGGAGCAGACACAACCTCCCTGGGCAACCTGTGCCAGTGTCTCACCACCCTCACTGCAAACAATTTCCTCCTAACATCCAGTCTAAATCTCCCCTCTGCCAGTTCAAACCCATTGCCCCTTGTCCTGTCATTGCAAGACCTTGTCAATAGTCCCTCCCCAGCCTTCCTGTAGCCCCCTTCAGATACTGGAAGGCTACTATAAAGTCCCCTGGAAGCCTTCTCTTCTCCAGGCGTCAGAGCCCCAACTCTCTCAGTCTGTCCTCATAGCAGAGCTGCTGCAGCCCTCTGAGAATCTTCGTGGCCTCCTTAGGACCTGCTCCAACAGTTCCATATCCTTCCTGTGCTGGGGGCTCCAGAACTGCACACAGGACTCCAGGTGGGGTCTGAGGAGAGCAGAGTAAAGGGGGAGAATCCCCTCCCTTGCCCTGCTGCCCACACTGCTCTTGCTGCAGCTCAGCTCTCGGTTACTGTGTGGGGTGCACTCACACTGCAGGCTCATGTTTGAGCTTTTCATCACCCCAGACCCCCAGGGCCTTTTCCCCAGGGCTGCTTTCTAGCCATTCACCACCCATGTGGGATGTGTATTTCATGTATGCAGAAGTGTCCTCTCACTTCTTCTTCTTAATCTGAGTTGACTTTTGATGAAAATCAGCTACATAAGGGTTAGAAAGCAGATAAAATAAGAAGCAGAGTGCCAGCAATTTAATGAGTGTAATGTGTAAATAAGACAGTGGAGAAGGACTGAAACCAAACAACACTTGTGCTAGTTTTTCTTAACAAACACATTCTCTGTCCCTGTATTTTCAGAGTCACCCATTTACAGGCAGTCCTTTCTCAGTATTGTTCTCTTCAGACAGCTTTTAGAATTTCTGTTGTCAATGCCTGCTGTGGCTTTTGAGCTGATCTGAAACAATGCAGAGGCATGGCTAATTTTGCCTTTCCCCACCTGTTTTTGTGTCTTTCTAGTGATTGGGGATATAAATATCACTCGGTCTGGCCTTTTAAAAATACCAAAATGCAGCCTTATGGAAGTGTGATCAATACTGCTGAAGCTACATGGACTTCAGGGGTGGGGCAAGAAAGAGAACAAAGTAATTAACTTGTTTATGATGGAAGACAGAATGGTATCGTTCAAGTAAGGTAGTGTCTGTTCTCTCTTCTTAAATTTTGGTGCCAGATCCCAGACCTGCCTTCATGGGTGTCTTACCCATCTGAAGTACAGAATCACAGAATGTTAGGGCTGGAAGGGGCCTTGAAAGATCATAGAATCATAGAATGGTAAGGTTGGAAGGGACCTCAAGGATCATCTAGTTCCAACCCCCTGCC